>CM039729.1:39095574-39601500 GCA_022539455.1 Dendrobium nobile | reverse complement strand
TCAGGGCACAGACAAAAGCCTAACCTTGACTTAGTACACATCATAGCCTATGTCCTGGAAACAAAATACAATCATAAGTATCCTGCCCCACCTGATTTTTAGCCTGCTTTCTACAACAATAACTTCTTCCACATTCTACACAATACTCATCTCCATCAGGAGCACAAGGAGGTTAAGGGAGCTGAGGAGGAAGCTACTCTTATACATATTCCAACACCTTCTCTAATCAGCCATCACTCACAACTATATCAGCTGGTGGAGTGGTTTGAACAATGGGAAGCTAGGTTCGACTCTTTCGTTATTATACAGGAGCAATATCATGATGCCGATATGGCGAGATTCGATGCTTCTATAGCACACCAACAATAGCAGCACAACCAGGATATGGCCTTATTTGGGGAGCAATTTACACCTATTTCTAGTTTCTTTTAGCCACCACTACCATCTCCATCTAATGATCATGGCCCCTCATACTTGTAGATTATTATTTTTGTGATGTTTTTTATGATGTTATTTATTTCTATTTTGTATTTTATATTTTGTTTTCTTTTATGTTTCCTCCTCATTTTTGTGATATCAGAAAAGGGAGTAGCATTAGTGTTAGTATGTTTATATTATTTTGTTATTTCATTACTGTTGTTTAGTGTTTGCACCATCTACTTAATTTTAGTAAAATTTATAATACCTGGTTTACATTATTTTTCTTTTATGTTATATTTCAATTAACTGCTTAAGTTGAAATTCCAACAAAATGTTTTTTATCATTAAAAAGGGGGAGATTATTACAAATCTGGATTTAGGGATTATAATTTTGATGATAGAAGATATTTTTAACATCTTTGTTTTTCTATGATTGCGCTACCTACTAAAGTTCCAGGTCTTTAGGTAAATTGCAAATCAAGTCAGCTCATGATTGGGTAGATTAGGACTGAGTCAGCCTCTAAGTGTACTTCAAGTGTTCTTACCTTTTCTTGAGTCAAATGTAATAAAGTGGGTCGTGATGCTAAGTAACCTTGTACACACACACTGAGGGAAAAAATTCTATCTCTTTTAGAGTTTTTTATTTTTAATTATATCATCCAAGATGTTCCAAAATCATCCTGGATGATCAGTTAAAAATAGAAACCTTAATTAGGGCATCCTGGTTAAGGCAATAGAATTAAGAAAATTGTCATGGATGATATAAGCATCATCCTAAAAGATATGCTCAAATTGAAATAATTAGCCACCAACTCTTTTAGGCATGTTTCTCTTTTTAGACATAATATAGGACATCATCCTAGATAATGCATGTTGGTGGAATTTTGAAAACAGGTTTTGAAAATTATTAGTTTTCTTTGAGGATTTTAAGATTAAGGTTGAGTTCTAATTCTAAGGTCGAACCAACTCGTTAGAAAGAATATATCACCCCGGGGGACGAAGATAAACCTTCATAACGGTTTTCAGGCTTAGAATTATGTAAACACATCTTGAATATTATGATCGGGTTCTAAAGAGAACTTCATATGGCCCCGAGATAACAAAGTAGAGTTCAACTAAGTACCCAATTACAATATCCAAGAAGTATGATCGTCGATTCACATCCAAAGCCTTATCGAGAAGGATGTATCTCCCCAAAGGGAAATGACACCATTCTACGATAATTCTTCTAATGCACGACGACGATCATCTTTAAATTTTCCCAAAGAAATCTAGTTAGTTTTAAAATCAATTTTAATCAGGTGTGTAGGGTTCCAAATCTCCTACGAGCGCAAGCCCTCGTAGTTAATTACATCGTAGGGAGACAAGTCCCCTACGAAAACTCTCGATTAGATAAGAACGAAATTTTGTTAGATTTTCTAGGAGTGATATCAAAGAATAAATAGAATCATTGGAAAAGATCAAGAGGGAATGGATCAAAATTGAGCAGTTATTAACAGATTCAAAGGAAGAGAGATAGGGGACACTTTGAGATTCCAGAACTATCCGGAAGTGTCCCAACTTAATCTAAGTGTTGGGCTTTATGTTTGGATTGAAAGAAAATTTTAATTAGAGTGAGCATTTATTAGAATTTGGGATTATATTCCAGAAATTTGGGGTCTTATAATCAAAAATCTGCCCCGGATCCTAAGTCTAATTTGGACACTGGACCACAGTCATCCGAACCTAACTAATGCAGTGCAAGGTCTGGACTTACCCCGGCCTGGATGGGGAGCCATCTAACCACCTAGTCGATTTAAAATAGATGAGTCCGGTCTTTTATGCAAGGTGGTAGGGACGTTGTAATTAAAGTTTTGGAGGGTCGGGGCCGACATCTAGAGATTTTCCTATTGGCCCCTTTGACATATGTTGGGTGCAAAAATGCTAAACTGGTGCAATTAAAATTTTGACTCTTTTAGTTTGTATCTAATGCAATGCATGCTAGTTAACAACTTCCAATCAAGTATGCTTGAAATTTTAAAAACAGGCTTATAAAATAGTTTTTTAGAAGACTGGACTTCCCCAGTCGGCACCCTCGTCCTCATAGGTCAGACTATCCGGACTCTACCCGCAGGCGGGGAAGGGTCTAAAGCAAGGAAAGAGTAATGCAAAAATATGCATGCGACCCGGGGTCGATCCCCGGCTAATTCCCTAGATTCGTTATCTCTTATGTTATTAGACTCACTAAAATTTTAGACTTTATATTTTGAGTATAAAACTTTCACACCCTCGCGAGCCTCACGTATCCAGGCTAAAACAAAAGCGGCATACAATCGCCAAAAAACTAAGAAAAAGCAAGTAATCCTAAAGACAACCAATTCATCACATCAAATATAAATTAATTAATAAGTAAATGTCCATAGGCTGAATTGCCTTGCTTATTACAAACCAGAATTTTGCAGAAAGTAAAGTGACCGGGCACCACTGACAACAACTCGGATTCTAAACCTAGTAATGACGCAAGTTATTTTGAGTGGGATACTCTCAATCTTCAAATCTTCACATCTTCAATCTTGTTCTTCTTTGGACTCCTTTTCTTCAACCTTCTTGGAATCTTCGTAGTGGATACCCAAATGGATAAAGGGGCACTTCCCTTTAAGGGAGAAGGCCACTCTTTCCTCTTGGGTAAGGAAAAGGTATGATCCAAATTTGGATTTCAAATGAAAAAGGAGTGTTCCCCAAGGGGTATCCTTTCCTCTTTGGAATCCAGCTTTGGATCTATGTATCCCAACTCAAAATCAACTTTCACAACACTTGACACTTACACAAATTACATTAATATCAAAATAAAAATCTAGACTCACCTGCGGTTATCCTAAGCAATTAATATATAGAAAGCAGTTATTCCCAAGCAGTTGTATATGAGCAGAAAAGAAAGTAAACACACTGGCCACGCTCTTTTTATGATTTGGGGGCTTTAGCAGCTGAAAGCCTGTGCAAAGAGTTTATAATATTTATGCATTTTTTATGATTTGCCCCCTTTTTATATTGCCCTGCATGAGCGCGGCCACCTGCAGAAAACTGTGAACATCCAGATCGTACCTAACCTAAGGGTAATTAATAGCCAAACACATCAACCATCCACAGAGTGCAGAAAAGTAAGCAGACACAGCAAAGTAATTTCATCCACAACAGCAGTGAAAATTACGAAAAGTCCGGCACACAGCAGTAAAGTAAACACCCGCCTACCTAGATCTAGAGTTGGTTGTCCTAGAACAAACTCTAAAGTGTGTGTGAAAGGTAGCGTGGCGGGGGTATATCCTAAGTTGGGTGACTAATTAAAGTTATCTAAAAGTCTGAGTTTGTAAGGCTTAAAAGGGTATTTAGATTAAAATTTAAGTATTAGTAGATTAAGAATTTTAATAAATATATTTTAAAAGTTAATCGATTACTACCTTTATTTCACACGAGGCCGTGAAGTTTATTTCACCTTCCTTAGGGCTAAGCTAATAGCCTCGGCCTGGGTTACCCAGTAGCAATCGGGGTTGATTAAGTTACTTTAAGTTTGTTGTAATTAAGAGAGTGAATTAATATTAGGAAGGGTTTCTTGCTGATTTTCAAAACTGATTAGTTTAAGTTGCCATTAACGATTCGTGGTGTTGTGCCACATGGCTCGAGGAACCAGCCTCCTTAGGACACTTAGCCCGCCAGCCCGGAGTAGTCCAGCCGATAAACCAAATTAATGTAATTAAATTAGAGATTTTAAAAGGTTAGATAATTAATAATTAATCTATTCTTAAGGGTTAACACCCCTTGGAATCCATTTGGCGTTGTGCCACCAGGCTCGAGGAAACCAGCCTCCTTAGGACACTTAGCCCCGCAGCCCGGAGTAGTCCAGCCAATAAACTTCATCTTCGGGATGGTTGTTGTATTTTAAAAGGTTTGTTGAATGTTTTAAACATTAAGTTAACATTTTCTGGAGTTTTGGAATAATTGTGAATTTTACGAATTTTGAATATTTTAATCATTCAATAAAGAGGTTGAAAATTGACTTTTTTGATTAAGTCATTCTGGAATGTTTGTAATTTATTAAAATACTAGACCTTACTACGATCAGTTAGAAGGTAAGTTACGTTGAAATCGGATTTTTCTACTTTTATTACGAAGGTTTGAAGTTTGGACCAGTTTTGACTATGGTTTGACCAATTTGTTGACTTTTTGAATATTGCAGATTCCTGAAATTTAATTTTTTAGTAAATATTAGAACTTATTAGGAGTTGAATGCAAGTGAGTTTGGGTGATTTGATTTTTCTGGAATTAGTTATGGATATTGGAAGATTTGACTATTTAATGAATTTTGAAATTTTATAATTAGAAGACCTTTTTTTTATGATTTTCCTCAAATGAATCCCAACTTCTTGAAATCAACTCCAAAGGTCATAAATGACCTAAGGAGAGATTCCCATGTTTGGGAAATTTTTGGAAACTTTAATATTTTTTTAATGAATTAATGAATTAAATGTTGATTTTCACTTAAATTAGATTAAGGTTCAAACTGCTGTCAAATTAAGGAGCTTTTATTTTCATTGGTTAAGGGCTTGATTCTGGTCAGTTAGGGGGTTTAGTATATTTTTTGGATTTAAAATGAATTATTACATTTTTTAGAAGTTTTAAAGGCTCAATTAAGGGTATAAACTTAGGAAATTTGATTAAGGGTCTAATGACTTCTAAATTCAGTGAAAATTTTTCCTAAGGGTGAGAAAGTCACTAGTTTAAATGTTTGAAGTTCCAACTCAAGGGAGTGAATCCTAATTTGGAAACATTCTAAGTTTTCTATACAAATCCTTAATTAATGTCCTTAAGACACTAAGTTTAATGGGCTCAAATCAATGTATTGTCTAACCCTTAAACAAAGCATAAATAAGCACATAAAATGGCACAATCAAGTCCTTAAGACTAGGAGAGCCTGGCTAGGTGGTGTGTGCACCCTAAACATGCAAAGACTAGACCCTTTTTATTAATATAGCTAAATTGTGATTAATGATAATTAGGATATAATTACCCATTAATCACCTTCCCCCATGTATTCCATTCACATATCCAACTTATGCTTAAAATTTCAAACTCTCCTCTCAAACTCTTAGGGATTTAAATTATATATATATATAGTTTAAGTAGATATTTTTAAATATATATATAAATATATATACACACATATATAAGTAAAAATATATATAATTAGGATAAAATAATTGAAGATATTATAGAAATAAGATCTTAAGGATTGAGAGACCCACTGACCTTGGGGTCATTTGAAAATATCCTTTAAGATATAAGATAATTATCTAATATTTAATTAAATATTAATAAACTATCAAAATAATCTAAAACTCAAATTAATATTAAAATTTAATTGAATAACTCTGAAAATTTTTTTTGGAAGTCAATAATACATCCTATAATATTCATACCAAATTTCAAAGTAATATACCTTATATATTTTTAATTAAAAATAAAATATAATTTTCTGTATTTCTTAAATTATTAATAAAATAATACTCAAATAGTCTCATTTTATTTTTAAAATAAACTAGATGAAATTATGAACAGTTTGATATATTTACAATTTTTTGGTTTTATATTTAATTTGTTATGATTTTTTGAAGTTATATCAATTAAAAAATTTATTCCATTAATCAGTCAAACGGCGGCACCGGCGGGACGCGTGGCTCGTCTGGTTCGTCCAGCGCAAAACGGCGTGGACACGCGTCTACCGCAGACCGCTCACGCGGTTTCACTTAACCACGTCAGCGGTCGGCGGAGACGTTGGATCAGCCGCGGGTTTGATCTAACGGCTGGGATCGTATCCGCCGTGATCATCAACAGAGAGAGATCAGACGGCGGATGTTCGATCCCGCAACTCTGCACAGATGGTCCTGATTTCGTCAGCGATTGATTGACATACATAAATGGAATACACGGGTGAACCAAACCGCGGAAGGCTTGATCTGGACCGCTGATCGAGTGATCAAAGGTCCAGAAAACGTACGCCTGGGCTAGACTGCGAAACGCCCTAGGATCCGTTTTTTGGTTCGTTCTCTCGATCGGGTTGACTAAATCACTTGAAATTTTAAACTCAAGAAGAAGACATGAACAGAAACAGCGGGGAAAGAATGGTTTTGCTTAACAAACTCTAGGCATAGAGCTAATTAATTCCATCTAAAGTGAACTAGATCTAAAGTTTTTAAGGATATATATCGTTGGACTTGTGAAATTTCTGGATTGATGAGCTTGTAGACTGTCCAAGTGAAGATCCCTAGCACGAAGACGAGCTCGAACACGCCTGGATCGACTGCTACAAGCTTGGGACGGACTAGGTGGTGGACTCGCCGGAGACTGGCGCCGGTGACGTGCAACCACTTGGATCTTTGTAGTGGGAATGTAGGGAAGCCCTGGGGATCTCAAACGAACAAAGAACTCGCTCTGGGAGGCTAGGGTTAGTGAGAGGAGTGCCTTGAACCAATGAATCAAAAGAGAACTTTTTCCCTATTCAACGGCCTGGGCTGGATTGGATGGCTGGGATCGACTCCTAGGCTCTCCAGATGATGCCCTATCCCTGGGAAAGCTGGAAGGCTATCCAAAGGCTGGACACGCCTCATTCCCATTGGGGAACTTGGGATGAGTGGAGGGGGACATTGCTTCTTATGGCTAAACCAGGCAGTTAGAGCAGCTTAAGCAGGGGTTAATTAAAGGAATAAAGCTAAAAAGATGAGGTTAGGCGTGTGATATAGGAAGGGAAAGGGGTTTAGTATGGCTTTGACCATGAAAAGAGATTTTTTAAAGGGTTTTGACTGTCTTGACCAGTCAACTGGTCAATGACTGCTGATGTGGTATGGAGAGAGCAGTAGCAGCCTATGGGAGAGCTTCCAAGCTTAGGGAAAATGAGTTTGAGATTAAAAAGGAAGGTTTGACCATTTAAAAGAAGGGTTTAAGGCTCTATTGACTTGGTTTGACCAGTCAACCAATTCAAAATTGATGATGTGGCACTTGGGGAGGTAAAGGGTTATTTGGGATGATTTGGTTAAGGGTCAAAAGTCAAAAGTCAAAAGTCAAAGCTAGGAGAAATAGGGGCAAATGCCATCAAGATTTGACCAAGAATTGAGGGTTGACTTGGTCAACTCAAGTTAGGTTGGACTCCAAATAGGTTTAGAATATTCAAGGTATTGAATGGAAGATTTCAAGGGTTTGAGGATGTTGATATAGTTAAATGAGTCAAAATGTTCAATTGAACTCTTAAGGGTTCTATTGGGTCAACCATGTTGACTAGGTCACAATGACCCAATGGGTGAGCTTGGGCTGGATAAATTTGAGATGATGTTTGGAAGTCATTGGAGGTGGTCTCCAAGTCTAGAGAGGTCAATTGGGTCAAAAACCCCTATTTGAACCTTAAGGGTCCTCTTAGGTCAACCATGTTGACTTGGTTAACTAGGTTGACCTAGGAGCCGGGAATGGGTTCAATAAATTTGAAATAAAAATTGAAACTTGCTGGAGGTGGTTGGATTCAATTGGAGCTCATTTGGTTGGAAACAATACTTGAGCCCCATGGGGGTATTTTGGTCATTTTGGGCTCATGACCACTAGGGGCTGAAATGAGTCCAGAAAGTTTCCGTTTATTAATCAACATGTCAAGATTAATGGTCTGGAATTGATTAGAGGTTTGGTGAAGGTTCTAGGGTCAGAATCTTCAAGGCCAAAGGTCTAGTGGCATAGGCTGTAAATATTTGAAGGTTTTACAGCCTATGGATTTGATTAGATTCTGGGTTAGAGACCTCAGAATGGGCTCAAATTTGAGGGGTTACCTCTAGAGACATGTCCTATCACTTTGCAAGTGGTAGACTCTGAATCAGAGTCATTTGACTGGGTTTCAAAGTATTTGAAAATTCAATGAAAAAGCCTTTAGGACAGGGCCTTAGGACTTAGGATTGGGTTTGGATTTCTGGATTTGGAATGGATTTTAAGTTTGAGATTAATATTGAAGTATCCAAATCATTAACAATCATGTGGTGATTGTTAATGAATGGATAGGGTCAAAGTTAGATCAAGGGTAGGCTCAAGTCAAAGTTGAAGTTTGAATTGTCAAGTAGATTGGATCAAGGGTTGGATGTGGTTGAAGCTTAGTTAATTAGAATTTGGATTGAATGAAGTTTGAGATTTAAATTGATCAAAAGTAGGAATTGATTTGATGTTAAAGTTGATCAAAGGTATGGGATTAATTGAGGTTAGAATGGATCAAAGGGATGGGATTGATTTGAAGTCTGGTTGATCCTAGGATCTAGAGGAGTTCTAGGATTTGGATATGGAAGAATCCTAAGCTCTAGAGTAGGCCCTAAGGTTTTGGCTCTAGAAGGATCCTAAGGTCTAGAATAGGCCCTAAGGTCTGGCTTTAGGAAGGATCCTAAAGTCTAGAGTGGATCCTAAGGTCTGACTCTAGGAAAGGATCTTAAAGTCTAGAGTGGATCCTAGGATCTAGGATTGGATCTGGATTCTGGAAGGGTCTTAGTGACCTCATACAAAAATGAGGTCAACAATGCATTACAATTATACCTAAATTAGTCTAACGATTAAGGAAAGAAATTAAGGTTTGATTGATTGATCATATCATCCTAAAAGATTGCAAGATCATCCTATAGGATCAGCTAAATAAACCGTAATTTCTTCCTTGATGAATAGAACAATATTCAAGATGCTATGTATTAATTTGAACTAATCATACGGGATGATCTAAGAATCATCCTAGATGATAAGTTATTTTTTCATCATCCAAAATGAAAAGTTTGACTGAACAGAGTGATGGTCTGGATGATACTTGATGTTTTGAACTAATCATATAGGATAATGTACCCATCATCATGTATGATCAGAATAAACAAATATTTTAATCATCTAGCCTTCCCCAGATCATCCTAGCTAATTGAGCTAATTTTATACTGATCATATAGGATGATCTGTCGATAGTCTTTGATAATCTATATTAGTTTATTATAATTTAGGGTAAATTTGAGGCCCTTATATATAAGATCTCTTATTTACTCAAGATGTGATCTTTTGCTGCAATCTTGACCTGGAGGCAAGGAGAAGGGGGATTGTGGGTATGAGAGAGAGATAGGATCTTGTGAAGAGGAGTTTGTGAGGGTTTCACAAAGGTTGTTCCAAGCAAGGATCTGAGTCATATTCTCTAGTTATTATCCCTAGATCCTTGGAGGTTCTAGAGAGGCCTAATTCAGTGATTGATTGAGGTTCTCTACCTGCTTCAGGAGGAACTGACAGAAGTCAGGTTCTTTGTCAGCTTCAATAGGAAGAAAAAGGAGGTCAATTTCTCTGCCTCATCGTAGTTAGCGGAAAGCGTAAATACAACATAAAACACTACACATTTATTCCATTCTATACACTAAACTATCCACACTATTCTCTTTCAATCATCTATTTATAACTTACCATAATCACCCCACACCCCAACTATATAAAAAAACAATCAAAAATCCAACCAAAAACAAAAAAAAATTATCCATAATTACCCTTAAAATATAAAAACCCCACAAACACCACAACCAAAAACAAATCTCCAAAACCCTCCACAAAATTAACTATCCTCACTAACACCTTTTAAACCAAAAAAACCCCTGGATCCCTAATACTAATTAGATGCTCAATGTATTAGAAAAGAAGATCAACAACTTTGAACTCTCTATGGGCCATGATGTAGAAGATGGTGATTAAAAGGAGAGGAGTGATGTGGACACGATCACTAGCCTTAGGGATTACTAAGGAGCGAAGTACATGATGGATTGTCCTAGCATCTTTGACTAAGGTACTAGATGCCCCATCATGATAGGAGACATGAGTGCTCCTCAGAAGGTGATTGGCAGGAGCCCAGTAATAATAAGGATCTTGAGACAAGAGTTGAATTTAGTCTCTAGTTGTAGACATTTAGAGGAGTTTGTGGCATGCCTGATAGGTAATTTCTAGAAGTCACTTGTTTACATAGGAATGAAGGGTTGTGTAAGTGGAGTTGATCCTAAAGCGCACAAAAAATTCATAAAGGAGTTCATAATTAAAAGGGAAGGTGAGTGTAAGAATGAAGGTGAGGGAGGTGTGAGCAAAAATACTTAGGATAATATAAGTAAGCATAGGAGGGTTGATGGTTCCTGGATAGTGTGATCTCGGCAGTCTTGTAGAAAATATGAGTGTCTTAGTCAGCCGCTTATGAAATGAGGGTCAACAGTGTCCCTCGAAGAACTTCCAGCTAAAATTCTGGAGCGCTTGCCACCTACCATTAAAAAAATTAGGCAGAGGAAGGAAATATTATCAAGGATTGAAGATGGAAGGTATGAAGAAAAAAAGGTTCAAAATGGTTGTTAAAAAAAATAAGGAATATCGTCCAGGATGATCACAAGATGATCCAGGATGATCAGGAGAATTTATGACATCCGGGATGATTAGTCAAAAAGGAAATTATATCATCTAGGAGGATAAGCCATCATCCAGGATGATTAGACACAAGTGATCGTCTTATGGAGTCATGCAAGATGACTGTTGAAAAATTAGATCATCCATGATGATTAGGTGGATCATCCAGGATATTGATAATAATTGATCATACGAGCAAAATTTTAAACATGTAACATTTCTGGCCTCATAAATTGTCCATGATAAATAGGTGAATTGGCCATGTTATCAAAAATAATTGTAGAAGAATTCAATCAAGTTGTCCAATATGATGGGTATCATTCTGGATGATCTCAAATGATTGAGTTAGATAAGCAGTTAGATGAAAGTTAAAGGGTTGTTTAATGATATAGTCCAGGATGATTGGAATTTCATTTAGGACAATGTGATAAAAAAAATGAAATTTTAATGATGGAGGGAGGTGATTAAAAGGGGCCCCAAAACATAAAAAACTAGTAAAAATAAAATATAAAATAACAAAATAATGTTAAAAAAGAAAAAAAGAATGAAAAACAAACTTTTTTTTATCAAAGTAAGAATATAATAAAATTCCCAAGTTATTGAATTAAAAATCTGTAAAATAATGAGTTAACATCATCAAAATTTGAAAAAATTATAGAACAATTGATCCGGTTAACCCTAGCTTGAACTTCTTATAGGGAAAATAATCCTCTTAAAATAAAGATCTAACTTGGAAGAAGAAATTGGATAAGAAAAAGTGATCAGTACAAAGCTTGGTTATAGAAAAATATCTTATAGAATAATAAACCAAAGTAATTTGTCATAATCATGAATTTCAAAATCAAGTCTTCAAAAATATGAAGTGACATATGAATTCTTCTTAGATTTAAAGGTTTAAAATAGAAGGAAGCTTGCTTTCTTATGGGCTCATTTTGTGCCTCATGTCAATTGGTTGGCACACTTTGTGCATCTTTTGATTTTTGATACATTTTATGTATCTTTCACATTTTTTTGGCGATTATTACGCATCTTTTTAGTTATTTTCATTTTGGGCTCATTTTATGACTCTTATCATTTTTGCAAGCTAGCTCCATTTTGAGACTTTTACTTACTCTCAGTTGTGAGAATATCTACTAGATATTAGAGAAGAAAAATTCACTCTCTAATATAAGGAAGGGTATACCACAAAGCAGAATCAAATTCATATGATAAATGCAATGACAAGATTTTAAAAGCTTTTAAGTGATTTAATTACTTTAAACATTACTGTAACAAGATAGAAAATATCTTAATCACAAAGCCTAGTTGCTAATTTGAGATAGAATTTAGTTTAGATAAAGAAAATTACACCTTAAAAAGAAGTTAGAGGAAGGGAAAAAATCAATAGTGTTTCTCCCTTTAACTGATTTAGGGATGTCAAACTTTGATTATAAATTTTCAAAAATAAAAACAAGGTATAAAATATTATTTCAGTAGCGACCAAAAAGAGAAATTGAAAGGAAAATAAGAACATGAAAAATGAAAACACTAAAAAACAACATTAAATAATAATAAATAACAAAAAACTAAAATTAAAAGCAAAGATAGACACAAAAGAAAAAATAGAAAATAACAACAAACAACAGATCAAAAAACATAAAATTTAGAATTCAGTAAGCATTAAGTTCATGCACTTATGTCAATCACACCAAATCTAGCTCTTAAGATGCTGAATGTGTTGAAGGCCAGTGGTAAAGATGTCATCCAGTTGTTTTTCAGTTGTCATATAGTGTAATTCAATGTCTCCTTTAGTAACATGGTCCCTAATAAAATGATGCTTTATGTCAATATGTTTTTTCCTTGAATGTTGGATAGGATTTTTAGATATGTATATGACACTAGTGTTGTCACATAGTACTGAAATTATGCCTACGTGTAATCTTAAATCTAGAATTTGTTGCTTCAACTAATGATCTTGGGGTACACAACTTCTTAAGGAAATATACTCGGCTTCAGTAGTGCAAAGTATAACAGAGTTTTATTTTCTACTAGACCAGGAGAATAAAGACTATCCTATGAATTGGAAAGTTCCAAAAGTGCTTTTTCTATCCACCCTACACCCTATAAAATTAGAATCAGAATATCCAATAATCTAAAAAGAAGTGATGTGCCTAGGATACCAGATTCCTAAGTTTTGGGTCCCTAAGAGATATCTAAGGATTATCTTAATGATAATCTGGTTGGATCCTTAGGATCAGCTGGAAATCTAGCACAAAGACAAACACTAAATACTATATCAGGTCGACTAGCAAACAAGTAAAGTAGTGATCCAATCATTCCTGTGACTTCTTTTGATCCATAGATTTTCCATTTGAGTATTTATCCAACCAAACTCTGGAGCTTATGAGAGTATTTCTTGGCTTGGCTTTATCTATTTTATATTTCTTCAAGATGTTGTTAACATAGTTTGATTGAATAAGAAAGGGTTCATCTTATACTTGTCTTATATTAAATCCTAGAAAGTAGAATAACTCTCCCATCATACTCATCTTAAATTCCTTACTCATTATTTTAGAAAATTTATCACATAACCTTTTCCCCCTAAGCTTTCAGTGCTAATGGGTCCAAACAAATTGTTGTGAAGTACTTCTAAAGGTCTAGAAGTACTAATGTCCTTAATGGAATGGAAAGAGGATTGGACTTGCTTCCCTAGTTGACAGACACCACATAGGTGGTTCTTTATGAACTTAAGCTTGGGGACACCTCTAACTAGATCTTTTTGCGTTACTCTCTGAAGGGTTTTCATACTAGCAAGACATGACCTCCTGTACAACAACTAAGTCTCATAAACGATAGTTTTTAAGCAAAATGAAGCAGCACATTCAATGTTATTTAAATTAAACATATAAACATTGTTAATCCTTTTTCCATGTAAGACAATATTATTATTTAAGCTAATGATGCATATGTTTGACAAAAATTTTATGATAATGTCCTTATCACAAAGCTGACTGATATTGAGCAAGTTGTGTTTCAGTCCATCTACAAGCAAAACATTTTCAATCAAAATGTTCTTGGAATTTTCAATTATAAACACGCCCACCACTTTCCTAGTGGTGTTGTCTCCAAGACTGACCTTGCCTCCAGACCTAGCCTCCAGCATGATGAATTATTTGGCACTTCCAGTCATGTGTCGTGAGCATCCGCTATCCAAGTATCACATGCTCTCATGAGGTCTTTGGTGAGAGCACACCTACAAAACCATCAAATGTAAGATTTTGGAAGCCAAATAAGTTTGGATCCTTTCGTATGGAAATAAGAATGCAATTCATTTGTGTTATGTTGTAAATTATAAAATTTGGGTCTCCACACCAAATTTTTACTATGGTAAATAGTTTAAGTGTGAGAGATGTGTCCTACTATGCCACATTAAAAATATCTAACACGAGGAAAAGGGTTTATTAATCTATTTAGGTAATAATGCCTCTTCTAGGTTTCAAAACTTTTAGCTTTTGATCAGGATTAAAAAATTATACATGTGTGGGTGGAATCTTATTTTCCTCAAGTACTTTTAATTCAAATTTACAAAATGAGTTAGCACTTTATAAAATAGCATTATAAACTTTTAAATAGTGCTCCATACTCTCAGATTCAATAATATATATATTTTAAAATCAATTTTAAGTGTAGTGTGGGATGCTTTCAATGAATCATTCTCAATAACCAACTGAAAATTCTTTTGATTTAACTCATCAAATTCATGAAGTAATGATATGTGATTGGTATTAAGTGTAGAGTTATCTTTAAGCAAAATTTCATGCTCTTTTTGTAAATTTAAAAATTCTAATTTCAAGGTAGCATGCAATTTTTTAAGTTTCCTATATTATGTAAGAATTTTTTTAGAAACTTTAAGTAATTAATCATAGGTTAGTTCAGATACCTCTTCTCGGTCAGACTGGCCAAGATGACCATCCTCCATCAAACAAAGGTTTATTGTCTCCTCTTCAGCTTTAGTCTCAGATGAGTCAATTACAGAATCCACCGAGAATGCCTTTTAAAATTACTTCTTATCCTTCATTAACTTGGGTGAGTCTTAAATGTAGGACAATTAGCTTTAACACATCTCAGCTTCATGCATTCAAAATAAATCATATCAATAGAACTTTCAGAATTCTTGTTGCTCTTGCCTTTATTCTACTTCTAATGGTCCTTTTGCTTCTTTTTTTATAAAGCTTTTGAATTGCATAGTGATTAAGGCAACATAACTGCTTTCATACCTAGAAGAATTAGTATCTGCATCATTGGCTTTCAGCAACACAGTTTTCACCTTCTTTTTCTTACCTGAATGAAGTTGTCTTTGGTTCACTCCATGATCATAAGTAATGAGTGACGTAAGTAAGATATCAACATAAAAAGTATTCAAATCCTAGGATTCAGTGATAGCAGTTATCTTAGCATCAAAGGAAGAAGAAAAGTATCTAAAAATTTTGTTAACTATTTCATAGTTAGTTAACTCTCTTCCTAAGGAATGTAGTGCGTTGACAATTTTAGTAAACCTAGTATACATTTCAGATATCGATTTACTAGGCTTCATGCAAAAAAGTTCATAGTCATGAAACAAAATATTCAACCAAGATTATTTAATTTCGCTTATGCCTTCATAAGTGATAAATAATCTATCCCATATTTTCTTACCAGTAGTACTAATTGAGACACTCAAGTAATATTCTGATTTCAAAATAATGAAAAAATAGTATAAGCATTTTGTATTAAGTTGTACTAAATCCTATCATCAAAAGTCCATTCAGAAAATAGAAGTTTAGTTTTTATGCCACTGATTTCACGTGATGGTGCAGAAAACCTTATTTAATAAGCATCCACATGCGATAATTAATAGATTGCAAAAACATGGACATGTATGTTTTCCAAAAATCAAAAGGTATGTTATCAAACAATGGGGGTCTGGTAATGTAATACCCATCCATGATATTTTTATTATCAAAGTTACCCATGGATCAAAATTCAAAAGTTATCAAAAACTAAGTTTTATGAATCTCGCTCTGATACCACTAGAAAGTTTGTTAGGGATGTTAAGCCCTTATGAACTAGCCTGAGGTTATCCAAGAAGGGGAGGGGGATGAATTGGTGTTTTAAAAATTCTCAAGGAGAAATTACGATCTTTTGAAATTATTTAAAATTACAAACTAAATAATCATTCAACAGAAATTAAAGTGCAGAAATTTAATGCAGAAATACAATAAGAAAAAACACACAAGATTTTATAGTGGTTTGGTCAACTTGGCCTACGTATGCTCCCCATAACCTCTCCTCTGTGTATTGCACTAAACTTAGTGACTCTCCTTATGCTCACATAACAAGGCAAAGAATACTATACAAAACTCCTTTCCACCGACTCTGATGAGGTAGAGAACTGGACCTCCTTTCGTTTACTCCTGAAGCAGGTAGAGAACCTGACTCTTTTCACTTCCACTTAAGGAAGATGAAATCATTCGATGAAGTAGAACTCTCTAGAACCTCATCATAGATGATGACTGGAGAAGATGACTCAGATCCTTTTTTAGAGCAACCTTTGTAAAACCCTCACAAACTTCCCCTCCTAAGATCCGTTTTCTCTCTCCCAAGCTCTCCCTCTCCTCCTTTTGGCTCTCTCAAGTCAATATAGCAATAAAAGATCTCATCTTGACTAAACAAGGTATCTTATATTGAAGGGCTTCAATATTTCCCTAAATTACAACAAACCAATAAAGATTATCCAGGATGTTTGACAGATAGTCCTGTACAATCAATACAAATTTAGCTTAATTAGTCAGGATGATGAAGGGGAGGTTGGATGATTAAAAGATTTGTTTATTCTAATCATCTAGGATGATGGGTACATAAGTCTTTCCATGCACCATATATTATCTTTCCCGTAACTACTCCATCCATATACTATTGGAATGGAACCCCAATCCACCCAGAACTTTTACGAGACATAAGTCTTTCCACGCCACATAGTGCATACCTCTAAGAGCTCCATCTTTTTTCAATAAAAAGTGACACCACCAAAATTTGACCCACTTGAAGATATCATTAGGGATGGAGTATGTGTGATAAGATAAATTAGGATAGGCAGTAGGGATAATCAAATTAACGTGGCCCTTCCTACAAGAGAAAGGTGGCCATGCACAAAACATTGACCATAACCATAACAATTTTTAAGATCTTATTTAATTTCAAAGCCACAAGTTTGCATAGGTCCAGTGGTATGCCCAAGTACTCCAGCTCATCCACTCTATTGAAACAAGTGACTTTCATAATTATTATATTCAACTAGTCGAGGCAAAGTTTCTTAAAATGAATTGCCGACTTGCTACCATTCATATGCTACCACATCCTTCTATAATATTGGTTCAAAATTTCATTGATTCACATTAAATTGGACCTCGAGGCCTCAGTGAATGCTAAATATCATCGACATACAATATATGAGAAATGTATTTTCACCTGTCTGTTAATTAGATTCTCAACTGCTTATCGTTCGGCCTAAAAACTTTGGTGAGAAACTCCGAGCGTAGAATTTAGGACGATAAAATATCGTCATGTACGATTAGTTCAAATCACAGATTATCAGCCAGATAATCGCTAGAAAAGGAGGACTAGACGATCCAAAATTATCTTAATCATCTGGGCCGATCTCACGATCTTCCCAAATGATTAGTTCAAAATTGAGGAAAATCTTCCAGAACTTCGCTCGAAAAAAAGCTGGCCGATGTTTGATCATCCAGGAGCAACCAAGGATTTTTGAACTGATCGTCCCGGATGATCCTGCAATCATCCAGGACGATGTGATCATATCAATCAAGCCTTAATTACTTTCCTTAATTACCAGATTAATTTAGGCATAATTGTGTTAAATCATCCAAGCTGATGTAATGGATCGGCCTGGCCGATATCCAAAAATAAATCTTACCTAAATAGATCTAACAATTGATTCTTTCTGATTTGAGCTTATTGTCCTGGCTGATACAAGGATCGTCTAGGACGATGTGCTTAATGATGGCTGCCTTAACCAGGATGCCCTAATTAAGGTTTCTAATTTTAGTCGGATCATTCTGGCCGATATGAACATCGTCAAGGATGATGTACTCAAAATAGAAAATAATAGAAAAACCCTCAAGTGTGTGTGTGCAAAGTTACTTAGCATCAGGAACCACTTTTATAATAGACTCAAGAAAGGAAAAATTACAAACTTACTCAAACTAAATCTACCCAATCTTGAGCTAGCTTGAGTTGCACTCGATTTTTGTGGACCTGAAAATTTAGTAGGCTAGGAAGTTGCATACAATTATGAATGTTTTATATCATCAAAAATCTAATCCATAAACTTAGATTTGCAAATTAATAAAAGGACCTTAGTTATAGAAGTGTCTACCCATATTGTGTTTGATGAATCAATAAATCTTTTGAACCTAAGTTAAATGAAGAAGTAGTAGAGAGTACCCAAGGGGTAGAATCCATTAACCTAGAAGATAGAGTAGAACATTAGGAACCCTTACATAGAAAATGGAGACACTCATCTAACCATCCTAGAGAACTTATCTTAGGAGACTCATCAAAAGGTGTTAAAACTAGGCATGGACTTAGGGAGAAGATTTGTTATTATGTATTTATCTATATGATAGAATCCGCCAACTTAGATCAAGCCCTAGATGATGAATTCTTGATCATAATAATGCAAGAAGAGCTAAATCAATTCGTTAGAAATTATGTATGGGAATTGGTCAGAAAACCTAAGAACCAGAGTATTATAGGAACTATGGGTTTTTAAAAATAAAATGTATGATTCTAACATAGTAGTGAGGAATAAGGCTAGATTAATAGCCAAGGGGTACAATCTGGTTAAATAAATTAATTTTAAGAAAACCTTTACCCCTGTAACTTGACTAGAGCCATTAGAGTGTTATAAGCCTTTGCTTAGTTTAGAGGGTTCAAGTTATATTAGATGGATGTTAAAAGCACCTTTCTAAATGAGGTAATTAAAGAAGATATATATGTTGAGAAACCCCCATATTTTGAGAATTCTTAATTTCCCAATCATGTTTTCAAGTGAAAACACATTATATGGATTAAAGTAAGCACCTAGATCTTAATATGAAAGGACGAGCACATTCCATATAGATAGAACCATTATTAAGGGTAGTGAGACACAACCTTATTCCATAAGAAAGTAGGAGAAGATGAACTCATTGTTCAGATTTATGTTGGTGATATATTATTTGGATCCATAGATAAAAATCTATGGGATGAATTTTTAAAGACATTTAGTAAAGAGTTTAAGATGTGCATGATAGGAGAGTTAAACTATTTCCTAGAATTTAGTGTGAAGTAAAGGGATGATGCAACGTTCCTTAGCCAAAAAAAATATATCAATGATATTCTTAAAAAATATGATATGGATAATGCTATTGAAATAAATACTCCCATGAGCTACATTATTCAGTTACATAAGGATCCAAATGAAAAATGAATTGATCGAAAAAAATATAGAGAAATAATTAGATCACTATTGTATTTGACTACCAGTAGACCTGATATAATGTTTACTGTATATCTCTATGTTAGATTTCAGAAAAATCCAAAAGAATCTAATATGACTGTTGTTAAGAGAATCCTTAGATACTTATTAGGCACCTAAAACCTAGGTATTTGGTACCCTAGATATAGCTCATCCTTTGAAATTATAGATTAATATTTAGACTCTAACTTTATAGGTGGTAGGGTAAATAGGAAAAGAACATCAAGAACCTTCAATTTATAAGCCAATCATTAGTCTCCTAGTCTAGAAGAAAGTAAAATTCAGTAGCCTTATCCACCGATGAGTAAGAAAACATTGCTATAGGAAGCTATATTGCTGAAGTTTAATGGTTAAAACAATAAATCTTATATCTTGGACTACCTATTAGCTCCATTTCTATCTTATGTGATAATACTAGTACCATTTACATTTCAAAAAATTCAATTTAACACTCTCGCACAAAGCATATAGCCATTAGACATTATTTTATAATAGATTATGTAGCCAAAGGAGAAATAGTACTACACCATATAGCTACTAGAGACCAATTGGCAGACAGCGTTACCAAACCCCTAGCCTATGACACAATTAGTGCCTTGAGGACCAGACTAAGTGTTACAGACATTTATGCTTGATTCAGAATGAATATAAATACTTATATCATTTGAAATTAATATTTGTTTTTATGTGCTTTAACAAATGTTTGATTTTGAATTTATGTGTTTCTTTGTATATGTTGCTTTATTTTTCTTTTTTTTTTGTTATTTTTAGTAGATGTTTCTTGATCATAACACACCCTTCATTGGTTTAAACAAAAAATTAAAAATTAAATATCAAAATTTATTTACATCATACCTTTATACTTTACAATCTACACATCAATGTTCGAATCTCTACCCTTAGTTAAATTTATGGTCTAGATATATTTAATTATTGATGATCATTTTGTTTGAATACCCTTTCATGTTGTACAATACATGTGTCAAAATTTGCTGGTCAAATTCTAGTTGGCCGGTATGATTATAATTCCACTTTGTATTATACAAACACCTATTTATATTGTATGATGTATTTAATCAAAAAGCATCGAGACGACTCTTCAAGGCGAACTAAATCTCTTAAGATTGTCTAATACGATATTGATCGTATTGTACAAATTGATCACATTTTTCCAACAAGTCATTTAGGCGATTTAATTCCTTCTGATTGTACTATACGATCTAAAATCATACTGTATGATTAGCTGAAAAATCTATAAATTGGAGGAATTTCTATAGTTCAATTCATTCAAATCCTTAGATTCCTTTCTTCTCTGAACTCCTAGCCTCATAACGTTGCGTATTCAAATTGCCAGATAAAGAAAATGTAGTTGCCTGTCCAAGGAGGCTCTTCCTCTCATTACCCTGTTGAAAATCACTTTTAATCCTTTGAAGATGAGGCCATGTACCTTAGATACAGGGAATCCTGCATCACTACCTCTATAATGTTAAATCAACATGCACTGAACTACAAGGTGATGAACCTTTTTGTCATTACTCTTTAATTCATTCTCACTCTTGATTACTCTTTTAATTTAGAACTTCTATATGAATTCCTTATAAGTCTAAGGGTTAGTGTTGAACCTCCTTTCTTGCGATCATATGTCTGTAGGCGACCCATAGAAATCACTAAGGAAGATTTAGGTGAATACCTCCATCTTTTCATAAAAGGACCACGACCCCAATCAATGACCTCTAGGGGTGATATGATTGGTGTACGATCTTGATTAGAGTGAAATTTATCTAATAATCCAAAATGTCTCCCTAAAGCAACACCAATATATAATCCGCTCTCTAAATCAAAATGCATGTGATATCCAGCATGTTCTTTGAACTTCAATTATAACTAAAGTTACAGATCATGTCAATATCACTCCAGTTCTTTCCTAGGCCACCTACTTCATCATGTATGATGATAAAGCCTAAATGATTATCAATTATATCAAGAATCTTGCCCCCATTCTACTTCCCTCAACTAGAAGAAAACAATATATCGATCTTGGTCATGTTATTGACCATGTCCTAGAAAAGAAATATGAGCTTACCTACACTGTGCCTCCCAAATATGTTCCTTTTTTTACCCTAACACATCCTTCCATATTCTCTTTCATCAGCACTAGGGGCAAGAGCACAACAAACTTGATTTTTTTAAAGAAGGGGGAGCTAGTCCCATAGCTGGACCTATACAAGAACTAGCACCAACACCAGTGCCACCGCCTACACCAGCTTATACCTCTTACCCTTATGAAGAGATAATATATAGGTTTGATTAACTAGAATCCAACTTGGACTCACATATTTAGTAGAACTAACAACAATATGAGGTTGGTATTATGTGGTTCGGAGAACGATTCTCCTAGATTCACAAATATTTTTGACCACCACCACCACCTGATTTAGGGTCTTCCTACTTTTAGGCTTTGTGTATTGTACTTCATATTTTATATTTTGTTTTATGCCTTGTGTGTTCTTCAATTTTGGTGATGTAAAATGGGGAGTAAGTGTTTGGTTGTATGTATTTTTGTATTTATTAATCATCCTATTCTATACACATCTTGTTTGTGTTTTTTTATTTATCTTATTATTTTAAATTCAAAAAATTATTCTAAAATTAAAAAATAATATCAAAATAAAAAAATACCAACCCCTATTTTTTAAATCTATCACCTTGTGAGTGGAGATTATGAGAAAATAACTTTAACTTTTATTTTAACCAAAAACTTTGCCATCATTAAAAAGGTTGAGATCATTATAATCCAAGATAACTAGCTTTTGTTTTTTATGAAAACAAATATTGTTGATTGAGATTTTATTTCTCATAGTATATATATTGGATATTATTTTTGTATGTGTGTACTAACTTTTCTGGTAATTTATACACTTTTCAAGTTTGACTAGAATCGATGAAAGTTCGTCAGGGATGTTAAGCTCTTCTGAACTAGCCTGATACTAACCAAGAGAGGGGGGGGGTGAATAGGTCTTTTGAAAATTCTCAAATAAAGTTCATAATTTTAAACAAAACTAACATTCACCGGAAATTGAATTATAGAAATTAAATGCAGAAATACAATAAGAAAGAACACCCCAGATTTTATAGTGGTTCGGTCAACTTACCTATGTCCACTCTCCAGAGCCTTTTCTCTGGATATTGCACTAAACTCAGTGAATCTCCTTTTGCTCCCACTATAAGGTGGAGAAGCCTGTATAAAAACTCCTTTCCACCAACCCCGATGAGGTAGAGAACCCAACTCCTTTCTTTACCTCCTAAACAAGGTAGAGAACCCAACTCTGTTGGCTTCCTCCTGAAGCAGGTAGAGAACTCAACTCCTTTCTCTTCCTCTAGAAGAAAGTATAGAACCTCAATCAATCAGTAAAGTTGACCTCTCTAGAACCTTCAAGGAACTAGGGACAACGACTTGAGAATACGAAGCGGATCCTTGCTTGGAGCAACTTTTGTGAAACCCTCACAAACTCTCCCTTACAAGATCCTCTCTCTAGCCCAAGCTATCCCTCTCCTTTAGGCTCTCTCAGGTCAATACAGTAGCAAAAGATCCCCTCTTGAGTAAATAAGAGATCTTAAGTAGAAGGGCTTCAAATTTGCCCCAATTTGAAATTAATCGATGAAGTTCATCCACAGATTGTTCAGTACGATCAATACAAATTCAGCTCAATCAGCCAGGACAATCTGGGGAAGACTGGATGATTATATGGTTTGTTTATTCTAATCACTCATTATCCTGTACAAGTAGTTCAAGACATTGAATATCATCCAGGAAATAACTTTGTTCGGCGAAACTTTGCCTGTCTGGACGATGTAAAAATAACTGATCATCTCAGAAAATTTCACGATCATCCTATATAATTAGATCAAGATGTTGAATATCATCCAAACTGTCGGTCTATTCAGCCAGACTATACATGCTTGGACGATCAAAAAAATAACTGATTGTCTAGGCCGATTTGGGATCAGCTTGGATGATTAGTTCAAATCAATACATATCATCTAAAACATCATTCTGGTTGTCTAGCAAGAAACTATTATTTGTTTAACTGATCATCTCAGATAATCCTGCAATTATCTAGGATGATATGATCAATCAATCAAACATTAATTGCTTTCCTTTATTATCTGACTAATTTAAGCATAATTTTAATACATCATCCTGGACGATGCCCTGGATGATGTCCAAAATAATAATATGCTTAAAAGAGTTGGCGGCTGAATCTTTCTTATTTGAGCCTATCGTCTAAGGTGAAGCTAATATTGTCCTGGATTATTAGATTAATTTTGGCTGTCTTAACCAGGATGCCCTAATTAGGGTTTTAGTTTTTAACTGATCATCTAGAAAAATTTAGGATCATCCCAGATGATATGATCAAAAATAAAAAACTCTAAATAGATAAAATTTTTCTCCCTGAGTGTGTGTGTATAAGGTTACTTAATATTAGGAACCACTTTGTTACATTTGACTCAAGAAAAGGTAAAAATACTTGACATACACTTATTGACTTACTCAATCTTAATCTACCTAATCTTGAGCTGGCTTGATTTGTAATTGATCTTGTCGACCTGAAACATTAGTTGGCAGGATTATTGTTGAAAAATAAAAGTGTTAAAAATTTTTGTTTTCATCAAAATTATAATCTCTGAATCTAGATTCACAACAATATCCTCCTTTTTGATTATGACAAATATTTGGTAGAAAAATTAATTTAAGCAATTTAATTGAAACATCACAAGGAAAAATAATGTGAATCGAGAAATTCAAATTTTATTAAAATTAACCAGATGGTATAAATACTGAGGAAATAATAGTACAGCGAAATAACATAAACACTACCACTACTCTTCCTTTCGACATCATAAAATGGAGGAGGAAATTATAAAAGAAAAAAAGTAGAAAAAAAAAAGAAACAAACAACATCACAGAAAATATCATAAGGAAATAATCTACAAATATGATGGGCCCTGATCATTAGAAGGAGGTAGTTGTGGGGGCCAAAAGAAACTAGAAATAACAACAAACTTCTCCCCAAACCAGGCCATATCCTGGTTGTGCTGTTGCTTCTCGTGAATCACGTAAGCATAAAATATAGTGACATCCTCCGCATGCTGCTGCTCTTGTGTAGTAACGTAAGAGTAGAACCTAGCCTCTCACTAGTCAAATCACTCCACTAGTTGATCTAACTATAAGTAAAGGGTTTGAGGCGAGTAAACCCTTTGAAAGCTGCTGTTTATAAAGAAATGACCAATTCATCCAGGATGATCTCAGAATCATCCAGGACGTTCTAAAAATTATCCAGGACGATCAAGTAAAATTATGACGTCCGGGACGATTGGTCAAAAAAGCGATTATATCGTCCAGGATGATTAGATATCATTCGGGACTATTAGACACTAGCGATCATCCCAAGGAGTCATGTCGGATGATCATTGAAAAATAAAATCATCCAAGCCGATTAGGTGGATCATCCAAGACGAATGATAATAATGGATCGTACAAACTAAATTTAAAATGTGTAACATATTTGTTACATGGATCGTCTAGGATGAACTGGTGGATCATCCAAAATGATCACCAATAATGTACCAAAAATTTAAAAGAACTTTTAGGACAAAGAGGATCATTCAAGCCGATCCCAAATAATTAAAGAAGAATATGATCAAATCGTCCGGAATGATAATGGATCGTCTAGGACGATCTTAACCAAAAAGGTCATATCAGCCGTCAAAAAGATGAAGGGTGGTGTGAAGATATCATCCAGGATGATAGAAATATTATCTAAAATGATGTGATAAAAAATTGAAGATTTTATAGATGGATAGAGATGATCAGAGAAGGCCCCAAAAAAAGGAAAAATAGTAAAACAAAATTAAAATAATAAAAAGATGAGAAAAATAATAAAAAGAATGAAAATAAAGTTTTTTTTTATCAAAGCATGAATATGATAGATTTTCCATGTAAATAAATTAAAAATTTGTAAGAATCAATAAGATAACATCATCAAAATTTATAAAATGGTAGAACAACTGATCATGTTAGGCCTAGCTCAAACTTCTCATAGGGAAAATTATCTTTTGAAAATAAAGATCTAACTCAAAAAAATCAATTGGATAAAAAAAGAGATCCATTGAAAACTTATTTCCAGAAAAATATCTTATAGAATAATATACCAAAGCAATTAGTCACAATTATGTATTTCAAAAAATAAGCCCTTGAAAATATCAAGTGACACATGAATTATTCTAAGATTTAAAGGTTTGAAAGAGAATGAAGCTTACTTTCTTGCGGCTCATTTTATGCCTCTTGTCAATTGGTTGGTGCACTTTACGCATCTTTTGATTTTTTGATACACTTTGTGTATCTTTAAATTTTTTTGCGGTCATTGCGAATCCTTTCAATTTTTTTTCTTTTTGGGCTCATTTTATGTCTCTTGTTATTTTGCAAGCTAGATCCCTTTTAAACTTTTAAATACTCTTAGTTGTTAGAATATGTTACATATATTAGATACAAAAAACTTACTCCCTAATATAAGGAAGAGTAAACCACAAAGCCTAATCAAATTCATATGATAAATGCAACAGTAAGATTATGAAAGCTTGGAAGTGATTTAATGACTTTGAACATTATATATATAAGATAGATTACTGTAGAAGATAGAAAAGATCTCAATCGCAAAGTCTAGTTGTTAATTGTAGATAGACTTTATTTAAAAAAGATTGCTAAAAGAAGTTAGAGGAAGGGAAACAATCAATGGTGTTTCTCCCTTTAACTGATTTAGGGATGTCAAATATTAACTACAAATTTTTAAAAAACAAAAATAAGACATAAAATATCATTTTAGTAGTGAATAAAAAAAGAAAAAAAAAAGAGAAAGAAAAAAACTAAAATAATATAAATGTAAAAGATAAAAAATAATAATAAATAAAAAGTAAAACAAAAACTCTAAAATAAAAGAAAGAGTAGAAAATAACAACAAACTACATAACATAAAATTCAAAATTCAATAAACATGAAGATCATGCATTTATATCTATCACACCCAATTTGATCGTTAAGATGTTGAATGTGTCAAAGGCTAGTGGTTTAGTAAAGATGTCAACTAGTTGATTCTCTGTTGCTACATAGTGTAACTCAATCTCCTTTGGTCACATGATCTCTAATAAAGTGATGCCTTATGTCAATGTGATTGGTCCTTTAATGTTGTATAGGATTCTTAGAGATGCAGATGATACTAGTGTTATCTCAAATGATTGAAATTGTGCCTATATGTTATCCTAAATCGAGAATTGGTTGCTTCAACCAAAGGAATTGGGCCATACAACTTCTTAAGGCAATATATTCAACTTCAGTAGTGGAATGTGCAACAAAATTTTGTTTTCTACAGAACCATGAGACTATAGACTATCCTATGAATTAGTAAGTGCCAGAAGTGATATTTTTATCCAACCTTTATCATGTAAAATCAAAATTCAGAATATCCAATAATCTCAAAAGAAGTGTTGTGCCTTTAATACCAGATTCCTAAGTTTTGGGTCCCTAAGATATATATAAGGATTCTCTTAATTGCAGTTAGGTGGGCTTCTTTAGGATCAGCTTGAAATCTAGCAGAGAGGCAAACACTAAACACTATATCAGGTCAACTAGCAGTAAAGTAAAGCAATGATCCAATCATTACTCTGTACTTCTTTTGATCAACAGATTTTTCATTTCAGTCCTTATCCAACTAAAGATTGAAGGACAAGAGACTATTTATTAGCTTGGCATTATCCATTTCATATTTCTTCAAGATATCCTTAATGTACTTAATTTAGAAAGCTTCCATCATCCAATTATCTTATGCTAAACCCTAAAAAGTAGAATAACTCTCACATCATACTCATCTCAAATTCTTTACTCATTATTTAAAAAAAACAATCACATAGATTTTTATCAGAAGATCCAAAAGTATATCATCAACATAAATCTGAATAATGAGTAACTCATCTCTTACTTTCCTTAAAAAAAGGGTGGTGTCTACACTCCCCTTTAAAAACTCTCTCTCTAGTAAGAATGTGCAAAGCCTCTCATACCAAGCTATGGGTGCCTGTTTTAATCCCCAAATATCATTCCTCATAAATTGATTACATTCTTCTTACATGGATATGATCCAAAATTTGTTAGATAGGGATTGATTGATATTGCTGAGTTCAATCGTTGAGATAAAGGCAGAATGGTTCACTTCCTTCCTAAGTTCATACCTAGTTTTAACACCTTTAGAAGGGTCTCCTAAGATCACTTCTTTAGGATGACTAAAAAAATACTCCAATCTCTAGGCAAAGAGTGTCTAGGTTCCACCCTTTGGCCCATATTTGTATTTTCTACTCCTTGGGTAATCTCACCTACTCTTTCAGTGTTTTAAAGCTCTACCCTTCTTTCCAGCTTCATCTTCATCCTCAACTCTAGACTTCTTAGGATTAAATTCATCAAACACTATATGAGTAGTTTCCTCCACCATCAAAATTCTCTTATTAAACACCCTAGAGAATTTCCTAACACATGAATATCCTAAGAACACTCCATCAGATATTGGTTCAAACATTACTTATTAATTTCTAAAACCATCACTAAGGCAAAAATGTCCTTTGAGGACTCAATATCAGAAGTGATCATTGATCTTATTCTTTTAAAAACATTGAAGGAAAAATAATAGAAAATAAAAAATGTAAAATAAAAATACTTAAAAAGAAACAGACATATAAATAAAACAAAAAATAAACAAAAAGAAATTGAAAGCATCAATTTCAAGCATTAATATATATTACACCTATTCTAGTTCTTAAGATGCTAAAAGTTTCAAAGGTCAGTGGTTTTGTAAAGATATCAGCAAGTTAGTTTTCACTGGTTGCATGGTGTAGCTTTATGTCACCTTTGGTAAGATGGTCCCTAATGAAGTGGTGCCTTATGTCAATCCGTTTGGTCATGGAGTATTATATTAGATTCTTTGAAATGTAGATGACACTAGTGTTATAATATAAGATTGAAATTGTGCCTACAGGTAGTCTCAAATCTATAATTTATTGCTTTAACGAAAGGACCTGGGCCACTTAACTTCCTAAGGCTTTGTACTCAGCTTCAATAGTGAATAAGGTAATTAAGTTCTATTTACTAGAAAAGGAGACTAGGGACTATCCTATGAATTGACATACTCTAGAGGTGGTTTTCCTATCAACCCTGCATCATGTAAAATCTGAACTAGAATATCCTATGATTTCAAAAAGTGTTATGCCTAGGATACCAATTTCCTAAGTTTTGGGTTCCTAAGAGGTATGTAAGGATTCTCTTAATAGCAGTCATGTGGGACTCATTTGGATCAGCCTGAAGTCTAGCACATAGATAAACACTAAACATAATATTAGATTTGTTAGTAGTCAAAGAAGTGATCCAATTATTCCTCTATATTTCTTTTAATCAACATATTTTCCATTTGAATCCTTATCTAACTGAATAGTGTAACTCATGGGAATATTGATTGGCTTTGCTTTATCCATTTCATATTTATTAAGGATGTCTTTAATGTATTTTGATTGACTAAGAAAATTTTCATTATCCTTTTATCTTATGCTAAATCTAAGAAAGTATGTCAGTTCTTCGATCATACTCATCTAAAATTTCTTATTATTTTTGAAAATTAATTACAAATATTTTTATCAGAGGATCCGAACAAAACATCATCAATATAAATTTGGACAATGAGTAGTTGATCTCCTACCTTTTTTAGAAATAAAGTGGTGTATACGCTCCCCTCAACAAAGGTTCTTTCTAGTTGGAATGTGCTTAGCCTTTCATATCATGCTCTGGTGATTATTTTAGACTATATAATACCTTTTTTTAATTTGAACACATGATTAAGAAATTGGGAATTTTTAAAGCTGGGGTTAATCAACATACACATCTTTTTTTATTACTCCATTAAGAAAGGCACTTTTGAAATCTATTTGGTACATTTTGAATCCCTTGAAATAATCAAAGACTAGTAGCACCCTAATGGCTTTTAATCTAGATACAGGGGTAAAGGACTCTTCAAAGTTAATTTATTCTATCTAGTTATGCCTCTTAACTACTAATCTTACTTTATTTCTTTCCACTACCCTAGAATAATTCTTTTTGTTTTGAAAAACTCATTTACCTCTAACCATACTTGAACCTTAGTTCTTTTATCTAGCTCTTAAACATCATTCCTCACAAATTAATTTAACTCTTCTTTCATGGTTAAGATCTAGAATTTATCAAATAGGGCTTGATTTATGTTTGTGGGTTTATTCATTGAGATGAAGGCAGAGTGATTTACTTCTTTTTTAAGTCCATGCCTAATTCTAACACCTTCAGATATATTTCCTAAGATTAGTTCTTTAGGATGACTTGAATATCTCCATAATATAGGGAGTGTATTTTCAAGTTCTACCATTTCCTCCATATTTGCAAATTCTAATCCTTGGGTAATTTCTATATCCTCTTCTTCTTCTACCTTACACCTTCCATAATTATCACATTCATCAAATATAATATGAGTGATCTCCTATACTAATATTTTCTTTTTATTAAAGACTCTATAAGATTTTTTAACATTCGAGTAACATAGGAATACTTATTCATCAGATTTTGGGTCAAACATTCCTAGTTGAGACTTTTCGTTATTCAGAATGAATAATTTACATTCAAAGACATGAATGTAAGAGAGGTTGGGTGTCTTACCCTTAACAATTTTATATGGCGTCCTATTTTGCTTGGATTTAACATTAACCTTATTCATAATATAATAGGATGTATTCACCATGTTTGTTCAAAAATATTTCGGAAGTAAGTATTTAATTTACATGGCTCTAGCAGCTTCTACCAGTGTCCTATTCTTTTTTTCAACTATCCCATTTTGCTGAGGGGTCCTAGGAGCTAAAAAAAATTTATCTATCTCTTGCTTATTATAGTAAAATTCAAAATTTCCATGCTCAAATTGTCTACCGTGGTCACTATGAATGGTTAAAATTTCATAACCTAGTTTCCTTTGAATCCAAGTGGAAAATTATATAAAGTCCTTGAATAATTTAGTTTTAAGTGATAAGAATCTAACCCAAGTAAATCTTGAATAATCATCAGCAATCACATACCCAAATATTTTTCCTCCTAGGCTTGCAATATAACATGTCCAAGAAGATACATGTTAAAGACTTTTAAAGGTTTACTAGTGGTAATGCCTTTAATTGAGTGGAAGGAGGATTTTACTAGTTTCCCTAATTGACATGCTTCACATAGGTTGTGCTTAGTGAACTATAGTTTGGGAATTCCTCTCACTAAGTCTTTTTAGGTGTTATTTCTAAGATTTTTTATGCTTGCTTGACAAAATAAGTATGTAAACATTTTTATTTTCATTTCCTTATAGCACAATATTTCTATTTAAGCTAATTATGCAGCTGGTAGATAACAATTTAATATTAAATCCTTTATCACAAAGTAGACTTATGCTAAGTAGGTTATGTTTTAAGCCATCTACCAATAAAATATTTTTGATAATTAAATTTTTTGAGTTGCCAATTATACCTGATCCTTCCACTCTCCCGGTGGTGTTATCTCCAAATTTCACCTTACATCCCGCCCTGGCCTCTAGTAAAATGAATTGATTTTTTTCTCGAGTCATGTGCCTTGAATAATCGTTATCCATATATCATATTCTCTCATGAGGCTTTTTCTAAGAGAACCCCTAGAAAATCATCAGATGTTAGATTTGGGAACACAAACAAGTTTGGGTTTTATTTATTGGAAATAAGAGTGAAATAAATGCATACTATACTGTAAATTCTGAAATTTGAGTTTTCACACCAAATGTGTTCTACGATGAATGATACAAGTGTGGGAGATATGTCCTAGCATGCCATAAAAAAAACATCTAACATTAGGAAAGGAATTTGCTAATCTCTTTGGGCTAAGGTGCCTCTGAAAGTTTGTTAGGAATGTTAAGCCCTTATGAACTAACCTAAGACTAACTAAGAGGGGGGGGGAATGGATTGGTGTTTTAAAAATTCTCAAACAAGATTCACGATCTAAATCAAATAATCATTCACCAAAAAATAAATTATGGAAATTAAATGTGGAAAAAATAATAAGAAAGAACACACCATATTTTATAATTATTCAGTTAACTTGACCTATGTCCACTCCCCAGAGCCTCTCCTCCAGGTATTGCACTAAACTCAGTGACTCTCCTTTTGCTCCCACATCATAGCGGAGAAGCCTTTACTCTTCTCCACATAACCTACTCTTCTCCACCAACCCCGATAAGGTAGAGAACCCAACTCTTTTCTCTTCCTCTTGAAGTAGGAAGAGAACACAACTCCTTTCGCTTCCTCCTGAAGTAGGCAGAGAACCTCAATCAATCGCTGAAGTAGATTTCTCTAGAATCTCCAAGGAACCAGGGATGATGATTAGAGAAGATGATGTGCATCCTTGCTTGGAGCAACCTTTATGAAGCCCTCAGAAACTATCCCTCAAAAGATCCTCTATTTCTCTCCTAAGTTCTCCCTCTCCTTTAGACTCTCTCAGGTCAGGACAATAGCAAAAGATCACTTCTTGAATAAACATGTGATCTTATAAAGAAGGGATTCAAATTTTCCCTGATTTTAAGTTAATCAATAAAGATCATTCTGTATAATCGGTATAAATTCAACTCAATCAGTTAAGATGATCTGGAAGAGGCTAGATGATTAAAGGACTTATTTTGATCATCCAGGATGATTGTACTGTCTGATACTATTTATTCAAAAATGTTGAGTATCATCCATACCATCGCTCTTTTTGGCCATACTTTACCAGACATGATAAAAAAAATAACTTATCATCTAGGATAATTTCATGATCATCCTAGATAATAAGTTCAAGATGTTGAAAATCATCTAGGCAATCACTCTGTTCGGCCAGACTTTATATGTTAAGATGATAAAAAAAATAACTGATCATCTAGGATGATTTGGGATTGTCCCAAATGATTAGTTCAAATCAATACATGTCATCCAGAACATCATTCTAGTCATCTAGTAAGAAACTAAGATTTGCTTAATTGATCATTAATCTCAATGATCCTACAATTATCCATGATGATATGAAGATCTATTAAACCTTAATTTCTTTCTTTAATCATCTGACTAATTTAGTCATAATTATAATGCATCATCCAGGACGATGTCCAAAAATAATAACATACCTAAAAGAGTTTGTGGTTGAATCTTTCTGATTTGAGCTTATTGTCTAGGACAATGCTAAGTTCGTCTAGGAAGATTTGCTTAATTTTAGCTACCTTAATCAGGATGCCCTAATTAGGGTTTCTATTTTTAATTGATCGTCTAGGATGATTATGGATCGTCTTGGACGATATGATCAAATACAAAAACTCTAAAAATAGATAGAATTTTTCATCCTGAGTGTGTGTGTGTAAGGTTACTTAGCATCATGAACCACATTATTATATTTGACTTAAGAAAAGGTAAAGACACTTGATGTACATTACAAACTGACTAAATCGTAGTCTACCCAATCTTGAGTTGGCTTGATTTGCATATTAATCTTTTGGACCTGAAACGTTAGTAGGCAGGGCAATCTTAGAATAACAAAAATGTCTAAAATGTTTACTATCATCAAAATTATAATCCCTGAATCTAGATTTGCAATAGCCTCTTCCTAGGTTTGAATGATGCATGCTGAGGTGATGGATTATGAATCTTTAAGTGAAAGTTGTTTTTTATTTTCTTTGAAAGCATTTAATTTTATTTGTGAAAATTGGTTTGCACTTTCAAGAATTAAATTTTCAATTTTCAATGCATGCTCCCTATTATGTAATTTAGACGCAAGAGTTTTTAATCTCTTTTATCCATTTTCTAATTCAATATGTGATATTTTTAAGGAATCATGATCATTAGTTAATTTAGAATTCTTTTTATTTCAAATATCAAATTCATCTAATAAGGCCATGTAATTACTATCCATAGTAGATTGATCTTTCCTTAGGAATTCATGCTCTTTATGTAGAATTGAAAAGTCAGATTTAAGGCTGGCATGTGATTTTTTAAGCTTTTTTTATGCAGTATGAATTTTTTCAGAAACTTCAAATAATTGATCATAGGTAATCTCATATACCTCATCTTAATCAGAATGTTCAAGATGATTATATGCGATTAAGCATCGGTTAGTTACCTCCATTTTTGCTTCAGCTTTAAAAGAGTCTGATGTTGAGTATGTCTAGAAAGCTTTTTGAGTCATTTGCTTTCCCTTCTAGAATTTAGCTTTTTTCTTCACCCTTCTCCTTACTTGAGAGAGATTTAAGAGTTAGGCAATCAGACTTCAAGTGCCCTGGCTTCCTGCATTCAAAGCATATAACAACAGAAGAAATTATAGAATTTTTACCATTCTAACTTTTATTCCATTGCTAATAATATTTTTGCTTTTTCTATAAAATCTCTTGAATTGCCTAGTCATCAGTGCAAAGTCACATCAACTTATTTAAAAGAGTCATTGTCATAATCATCAGCCTTTAAGGCTATTGTTTTTTCTTTCCTCTTTACACATGCAAAAAGCTATATTTGACTCACTCCTTGCTCATAGGCAATGAGTGACCCAAGTAAGTTATCAATGTAATAAATATTCAAATCTTTAGATTCAGTAGTGGCAGTGTTTTCTACATCATAGTAAGAAGGTATATAATATAGAATTTTTTTAACATTTTCATAATTTGTAAGCTCTCTTTCTAAGGCATGCATATAAATAATAATCTGAGTAAACCTATTAAAATTTTTAAAAATCAATTCTCTAGATTTCATACAGAAGAGTTCTTAATCATGAAGAAGAATGTTCTGCCTAGATTGTTTCACTTCCTTTTTTCTTTTATATGTTATATAGAGTTTGTCCCAAAACTCTTTACCAGTAGTACAAGTGGAAACTCGCATGTAGTCTTCAAATTTTGAAGTACAGAAAAAATAGTTCAAACATTTGGCATTCAGTTGGGCTAAATCTCTATTATCTATAGTTCATTCAAAAAAAGATATTTTAGTTTTAACATCATTTACTAAATGTGAAGGTACAGGGTAAACATCCTGAACTAGCATGCACATGTGATAATCAATTGATTGTAAAAAGGTGGACATGCCAGTTTTCTAAAAATTGAAAGGAATATTATAAAATAGAGGTGGTCTAGTGATTGAATATCCTTTTGAAATGTTATGATTATCAAAGTTATCCCAAGATCTTTTTTCACAAGTTTTCTAAAATTTAATTTATGAATCCCACTCTAATAGCACTTGAAAGTTTGTGAGAGTTCTTAAACACTTATGAACTAGCCCCGAGGCTAACCTAGAGGAGGGGGGGGGATGAATTGGTTATTTTAAAAATTTCTTATGACAAAATGAAAATATTTTAAAATTTTTTAAATATTTTAAAATAAATAATTTAAGTGGAAGGAAAACTAATCACATAATTAAAAAAATTAGAGATTTCAAACACAAACAAATCACAAAATAATACAAACATTAAATATATAAAAGTAAATAGAAAGAAAACAAACTAGAAAGAGTGCTTTGAATCCTTTTACTCCCACCTGGCGAAGGTAGAGAACCCAGAAATCCTTTTACTTCCTCCTGGAGTAGGCAGAGATCCTTGGAATCCTTTTAGTCCCTCTTAGAATAGGCAGAGAACCTTGAAATCCTTTTTCAACTTCCTGGAGATGGCAGAGAACCTAGATCTGATGCTGATGAACACCTCCCCATAGCCACCAAGGAATCAAAAATGCATCTTAAAGAAGATGGTGTAAACATTACTTAGAGCAACCTTTATGAATCACTCATAACTCCCCCTCATAAGGATTTCTCTCTCTCCCAAGCCCTCTCTCTTCTTTCTTTAAGCTCTCTCTAAGATTAATCCAACAACAAAAGATTTTTCCGAAGAAAAATATAATTGCTTAAATAGTGAGCCATCAAGGAAGCCCTAATTTTTAATTTGATAGCACTAATCATCTAGAAAGATCATATGATCATACTATTAGTTCAAAAATACCAATTCAGCCAGTACAAATTGTATTTCCCTATATGATTAGTTTAACAGAAATAGATGTATTGTCTTGAATAATTAGAATATTGTCCAAGATGATTAGTATAAAACTAGTGAACTTCTTCTAGTATGATACTAGGTGATGTCTTATCATCCCATGTAATTCTCTAGCATCTATAAAAGGGGCTAATAATCTTGGACAATTGGTTGGAAAAATATGGTATTCATCTGGTACGATAGGTGGCAATCCCTTATGATCCCATATTTGTTCTATGTCATCCAGGATGATCTTCAACGATTATCTTGTACGATTGGATCGAATTAAATTTTAGCATAATTATTCTCCTAATCATACGACTAATTTAGGCATGATTATGATCTATCATCTAGGATGATGAAGATCATCGTATATGATATAAATAAATTTTAAATTATATAATCTTGTATAAATTATGATTGGCGGCTTATTTCTTGATTAAAAAAGTATCATCCTATATGGTAAGGATCATCAAGGACGATTAGCTCAAAAAATTAAAATTTTACTAAGTCTCCAACTCACTCTCTTGAGTCTGTTTGTGCAGGGTTACTTGGCTTTTGGATCCACCATATTACATTTTTAACTCAAGAAAGGTAAAATATCTTTGAAATTGAAATTAAAGTCTAAGTCAACCCTTATTCTACCCAATCTTGAGCTGATTAACATTATAAGTGATTTTTAGACCTAAAATGCTAGCACACATAGAAAATATATATGCAAATAAACTTAATAATTTGGAGAGTGCAAAGTAAGAAAACAAGAATGTTTGTTTTAATCAAAATCACATTACTTGAGCCCATATTTGCAATAAACATTGCTTCCATCTTTTTCTCATGCATGCTTCAAGTGTGATGTCTCCCCTAATGTTTCATCTTCTGATCGGCTGAGTGATTATTTATCTTTATGTGTTGAATATCCCAATTGAACATATCTTCTTTTTGATTAGGAGAGCCTAAAGATTCTACTATATGTTAAATTAAGAAGAGAATAAAATAGCATCCTTAATAAAAAGTATTCATATATCGAGGCCTAAGATGTAATTAACTATGGGGCTTGTGCCTGTGGGAGGCTAACACCCACAGTAAATAAACCTCATGGAAGTTAATGTATTAAATAATAGAAATATCATGAAAATCCAGTCATTCATATTATTATCCATCGAGATGTTTTTAGTGGAAGCCATTATTCTTCATGGATAATTATATGTATGATTCCATATGCTCTCCCATTGGCCTACTTGTATAGAGTGTAAAGGTCTACAATCACTTTATCTTATAGGATAATGTGATTGTACCCTTTGAATTCTGACCCCTACCAGCAACATCTTTTCAATGACCCATAAATTTTTGGAGACAATGGTGGTACAAGTATCTCTCTCCATCTTTGAATGCTATATTATTCTCTTTTGTATGTACTCTTGGTTTGGTGCTTCTTAGTTAGGCTCTTATTTTCCTAACCTTCTAGGCTATTCTATCCTTTCTCTTTAGATATCCTCTTATGGTTTTATCTTGTGCTAATCTTTTCAATTATTAGTAGACACTACCATGGTGTATTCTGATCCTTATGTCACTTTCTCCTTCAATCTAGATTTTTGGGTGACTCTCACTGAGTCCCAACTATCAAACCTTCCTTAGAGGGGCATTACCTTGGGCTCCTTTACTGACTCGACTTACGTTACCCTTTATGTGCTAGCCCCCTCAAAGGCACTCTCATTTTCACCCCAAAAAAGGAGAGGTTATGTAGCCATGCATCCTTTTGGTCATCTAATTTCTTGGTAGCCAGCAAGGGCACATGCTCATCCCATTTCATTTCATGTGTAGCCAATACGCCCAATGGCTTGGCAGCCAGTACCCAAGCCATGACCCGCTTATATTCCACTAATTTGGTGACCTGTGCCTATATTTCAGATATTTAAGTGAACTACACCTATAACACCAACTGTTCAGGTAGCTTCGGCCCCTAAAATCCAGTAGCTAATAGTTCCCCCACCAGCTACTTTAGTGGAGGCTGCTAGTGCTTGGGTCTCCCCTCTTCCTTCCTCCTTTAGGAAGAGGGGTGCCAAAGCCGAGCTCAATTCCCCTTTCACTCATTTAATTTTTATTTCTCTTGGATTACTCCACTTGATACTATTAGGCAGTCCACAACTTCACTCCTCTAATAGCCTTAATTCCCCTTATTATTTAATTCATTGGTTTCGATGTTATATCATCCTACACCTCTGACCTTGGTAGGACTTAGAGGAATAGGAATAGGAGGCCATGGTTACCAGTGTTAGAGGTACGGTCATAATAGATGGAAGATTCTTTGGCTCATCAAGAGCTAGTATAATAAAGGGTGGTTCTCTTATAAGAGGAGCAACACTGACCACCAGTTCCCCAGGTCCCCAAGGTTATTATCACTCCAAAGATCGATGTAGTTAAGGGATAATGTTTGTCTCCATTGGTATATAGTGGTGATGAGTAAGATATCAATACCATTCTGGTTTGCAATGTGCCATCCCTTTTAATCATCACTACTATTTCAGGTGCTAGAGTCCCTAGAGATAATACTACCAAAGCCCTCTCACAGAGGATTAGGAGATTTGTTTACTTTGTATGGGGCAGTGATCATGTTAGTGAGGAGAGGATACTTCATTAGATCTCTTAGGTTCATATAAAATTTAAGCAATAGCTATCCAGACAAAGCTATATGTGATAGAGAGAACAACCACCATGCCAAAAACATGCGAGGGCAATTACTATGGCTAGACCTTTGGTAGATACTCCTACAACTGGATGATGGACATGTCATCATGGACAATACTAGTAGATTGTGCCAGTTCAATATTAGCTTGGTTCCATTATCATTATTCCCCCACTATAGTATGTTGTTTAATTCTAGTTGGGTCCCATAACAGTATACGGTTTTATAGGCATAGATAATAAAAATAATTATGATAGCTCAATAATCAGATATAGTTCCCCCATTAGGATCAGCAGCAATTATGATGATTTGTGACATTCCTATATAGGATGAGATTTCATTCCTTTGGATAGTTTCGCAACTCACCTAGAGCTAGTGCCCACCTTAGTCCCAATATAATATCTTCCGCCATGGGTTTGTATAATAAGGCCCTCTATCAGACCTTCTTTGAGGTTGACCTGTAAGAGAAATGTCAGATGAGGATTTTTCTACCCATTGTATTTGTATTATCACTAGGTAGGGAACATCAGATGACCAAAGAGAGAGCCAAATGATGGTGTGGAAGAGCTAGGGAAGGCTGACTTTCCTTCCACTATAACATAGGGTGGTCTTCCTTGGTTTATTGATATGGATGCTATAGTTCAACAGTTGAAGACTCAAATGGCTAGATCTATGGTGGTGATGACTTCCCAATTAATAGTATTAAAGGATACATCCTAGGTCATGGATATAGGTACTCCTACTACATCCATAAATGAGTAGGTGGTATTATATATTTTGGTGGCAAAGCTTGTGAGGGTGGATAGGGTCTAAAGGGTAGTACTAGTAATAGCCATAATAGTACCCAAAGTAGTACCCTTCAGCATTCTAGTATAGGATTTATCATTAAAGATATCTACTAGTCAGATTCAGGACATGATTTCATGGATGGTTGAGCATGTAATTTTCTCCAAAAAGTTTAGAGATGTAGTTAGTAGAGGCTGTCCCTATCTGATAGAGTATGAATAGGATCTATAACCTGCTGGTTTTGACCCTCCACATTTTGATAGTTTGATGGGATAGGGAACCCAAGTAGCACGTGGTTAAGTATCAGGCCATATGTTGCTAAATTTATGGGAAGAATATGCTTATCCTCAAATTATTCATCAACAACTTGATTGGGATGACATTTTAGTGGTATGCTAATAACCCTAATGATTCAATATATACATTTATGGAGATTGAGTAGATGTTCATAGGTTTATTAGCATAGAGCACCGAGTAAAACTTGGTAAGTTGGCAATGACTAGGCAGTGCCCTCATGAGTCCTTAATTATATTATTAGGTAAAAAACCTTAGTCGTTAGTGTGAGGCTCAATTGCAAGAGCTGTTAAGAAAGTTGCTATTTGAATGCTTTACATTTTTGCAACTTATATAGTTTTGATGATTCCAAACATTATTGTTCAAATGTGTAGTTATCTCCTAACAATTTTAGAAGATTTGTATTTGCTCTTATGTGTACTAACATTTCAGGAAAATCTAACTCCAGACTAAGAAGACTTCAAATCAAATTCAACATGAAATACTTTGTAAATTTGAAGCTTGTACTTTTCTTTGAATTAATTTTGAAAGGGAGTGATTGTAATTGAGTAAATAAAAACATACACACACACATAAGGAGATCATATAAAATTTATACTGATCGTACGGGACGATATCAGATCGTACGGGACGATCAGACAGTTATCTCCTACTGAGCACATGGAAGGAATAGGAACTGGCTTGAAAAATTTTCTAAGTCCTATTCGTCCGGGACGAAATTAATTATCGTCCAGGACGATCTGGTCTCTATAAAATTTTCGTCCAGACGAAATTAATTATCATCAAAAACGAGTTGCTCTCTGTAAAATTTTCGTCCAGACGAAATTTATTATCGTCCAGGACGATCTGTTCTCTGTAAAAATTTCATCCGAACGAACCAATTTTCGTCCGGACGAACCAATTTTCGTCCAGACGATAAAACCGACTTAGGACGGTTTTCTGCAGTTTCTAGAACAGACCTTGTAATAACCGTTTATACCGGACGAACTTAGTACGTACGGGACGATCAGCTTGAACAAAAATATTTCGTACACATGAAAATAGGTTCGTTTCAAAGCTTTTAAGTAAAATCGTCCAGGACAATCCACGATCGTACGGGATGATCCACTGCGTATAGAATTGAATACTTGTAGTTTTTGGGCGATTTTTCTTGTCTTTTGTATAAATTGTCCAAATTAGACTGCCACCCAATCTTTTTGTCATTTGATCTTCGTGCCTCTTGAGAGAATAGCTAAGGAGAGAGTGTGAGAGTGCATTCAAAGGAGGATTCCTACCACTGGAGCGTGAAGGCTTCACTTGGAGTTCAAAGGTAAGAATCTCTACTTGTGAATTGGGATTAATTCACTCTTTTCTTTCTTCCTTCTAGATTTCTTGTGAGAAGATCTGTCAAGGAGATCCGGTTCGCTGCCGACACTTGGAGAGTGTGAATAGCCGAAGGGTTCGCTGCCTTCACTTGGAGAGTGTAAATAGCCAAAGGGTTCTCTACCCACACTAGGAGAGTGTAAATAGCCGAAGGGTTCTCTACCAACACTGGGGATTGTGTAAAAGGACAACGGTTCTCTGCCACACCGGGTAGTGATGAAAAGAGTGTGTTGTAAAGGCTTCTCCGCCTTGCTGTGGGTGTAAAAGGAGAGTCACTATTTGTATTAGTGCAATACTCAGAGGGTGCCTCTAGGGAGTGGATGTAGGTCTGGTTTTAGACCGAACCACTATAAATCTGGTGTCATTTACTTTACTATTTTTACGTTTCCGCATTTTATTTTTAGTCTTAAAAACTCTGTGGTTGAAAAACTTTTTCTACAAAAACTTAAAAGAAACATTTTCATTTCGATTCAACATAATTTTAAAAGGAGGGTTTAAAATTTTTAAACTACCAATTCACCCCCCCCCCCTCTTGGTAGCCATGGGATATTAACTTAGGCTTAACAACCTAATTACTAGACTCAACAAGTAGTATCAGAGCCTCGTTTCAAAATCATAAGTTTGAACTACTTTTTGATTAACGTAGATGGCTACATTCGGAAACTGAAACACACCTGAAGGTTACTCTATCACTAGACCTCCACTATTTGACAATATTCCTTTTGATTTTTGGAAAACACGCATGTCTACATTCTTACAGACACTTGATTATCGCATGTGGATACTAGTCCAAGAAGGTTACACAAAACCAACTAGATTAGTTGATGGAGTTAGGGTAGAAACACCTTTTGCAGATTTGACTATAGAAGAACGTGACTTAGCACAATTAAATGTCAAATGTTTAAATAGTTTCTTTTGTACTTTAAAATCTGAAGACTACATGCGGGTTTCTACTTGCAAAAGCGGAAAGGACATATGGGATAGACTTTGTATAACTTATGAAGGGACAAATGAGGTTAAGCAATCAAGACTCAATATCTTGTTACATGACTATGAATTGTTTCGCATGAAACCTAATGAATCTATTTCTAACATGTACACAAGATTCACACAACTTGTCACTTCTTTGCATGCACTTGGTAGGGAATTAACAAATGCTGAAATGGTTAATAAAATTCTTCAATATTTACCTACTGCTTATAGAATCAATTATACCAATCGAATCTTGGAAGATATGAATTCATTTTACAAACTCACAATAAGAGCTCTCGAGGATAATAGGAAACACCCTAAACTTGAAGATTTTACAAATCCTAAATATTATCCTAAATTCATGAAATCCCTTAGAAGACAATCATATGGAAGAAAACTTAGGAATATTTTTCCTAATGCTAAATATAATAATTGTGGATTTTTGGGACATATAGCTCACACCTGTACTTTGAAGATGAAATCTAATTTGGTGTGGAGACCTAAGAAGCATAAACCTAGACATATCATACATGCATCTGATTATAAATTGCTAAAAGGTGAACCCAAACTTGTTTGGGGTTCCCAGGTCTAACATTTGAGAGTTTTGCAGGAGTGCTCTCACACAAGACCTCGTGGGAGCATATGGTACCTGGACCGCTGATGTTTAAAGCATATGACTGGAGATACTGCTCAATTCATAATGCTGGAAGCCAGGAGTGGAGGCAAGGTTACACTTGGAGATAATACAACAAAGAAAGTGATTGGATCTGGTATGATTAGAAATTTCAAAAACTTTTTCATAGATAATGTGTTATTGGTTGAAGGCTTAAAACATAATCTGTTAAGTATAAGTCAGCTATGTGATAAGGGCTATAATGTAAAATTTTTACCTACTAGCTACATATTAAGCCTAAATGGAAAAGAAGTTTTAAATGGAAAAATGGTAAACAATGTTTACATGCTAGATTTGAATTCTATTCAATCTCCTACTGTTTTTTGTTTGAAAATTGTTTCTGATGAATCATGGTTTTGGCATAGGAGACTTTTTCATTCTAGTATGAAAAACCTTAGAAGAATTACCCAAAAGAACTCAGTGAAAGGTATACCAAAACTAGACTTTACTAAGGACCACCTTTGTGATGCATGTCAATTACGAAAATAAGTGAAGTCCTCTTTTAAGTCTAATAAGGATCTTAAAACTAGTAAACCTTTAGAAATACTTCACATGGATCTTTTTGGACCAGTAGGATCTGTAAGTCTAGGAGGAAAGGTATACGGATTTGTTATAGTGGATGATTTCTCAAGATTCACCTGGGTTAGATTTCTTTTTCATAAAAGTGAATCATTTGAGGAATTTAGAAAATTTTCAACTTGGATTCAAAGAAAACTAGGATGTGAAATAATTTCTTTACAAAGTGATCATGGAGGAGAATTTGAAAATGAAAGATTTGAATATTTTTGTAAAGAAAAATGGATTGATCACAATTTTTGTGCACCTTGAACCCCTCAAAAAAATGGGGTAGTTGAATGGAAAAATAGAACATTAATAGAAGCCGCCCGAGCAATGTTGGCAGAATACTCACTTCCAAGATATTTTTTGGCTGAGGCGGTTAGCACTGCATGTTATGTTCTGAATAGGGAGAATGTGAGATCAAATTTAAATAAAACATCCTATGAGTTGCTAAAAGGTAGAACACCTAACTTGTCTCATTTGCATATTTTTTGTTGCAAGGTGTTCATTCATAACAATGGAAAATCTGCCTTAGAAAAATTTGATCCAAAATCAGATGAAGGAATTTTTGTTGGATATTCAAGTGTTGGAAAATCTTATAGGGTATTCAACAAAAGAACTTTAGTCATTGAAGAAAAACCACACATGTTGTATTTAATGAATCTGGAATTTTGGAAGAGCCAAATGTTATTGAAGAAGAGATTGAAGAAAACTCCTAAAAGATTGATAGATTAAATTTGGAAGAAAATGTGGAAGAAAATTTAGAAAGAGAAAACCCTTTGCCTAGAAATTTGAGATTTTCTAAAAACCACCCAAGAGAATTGATTATAGGTGAACCTAGTGAGGGTGTTAGAACTAGGCATGGATTAAATAAGGAAGTCAATCATTCAGCCTTTATTTCAACAATAGAACCCACTAATATTGATATAGCACTTTCTGATGAATTTTGGATATTGGCCATGCAAGAAGAGTTGAATCAATTTGTAAGAAATAAAGTTTGGGAATTAACAACAAGGCCAAAAGATCAAAGTGTTGTTGGAACTAAGTGGGTGTTCAAAAATAAAATGAATGACTCAGGAGTAATCATTAGAAATAAGGCTAGATTAGTTGCTAAGGGGTATAATCAAATTGAAGGAATTGATTTTGAGGAGACTTTTGCCCCTGTAGCTAGACTTGAAGCAATTAGGGTTTTACTTGCCTTTGCCTGTTTTAAAAGTTTTAAATTGTTTCAAATGGATGTCAAAAGTGCCTTTTTAAATGGGGTTATTGAAGAAGATGTTTTTGTAGAACAACCTCCAAGGTTTGAAAATTCAAAATACACAAATCATGTTTTCAAGTTAAAAAAGGCATTATATGGATTGAAACAGGCACCTAGTGCTTGGTATGAGAGATTGAGCACCTTCCTACTTGAAAGATCTTTTGAAAAAGGAAGTGTGGATACAACTCTCTTTCTAAAGAAATTTGGAAATGATATACTCATTGTTCAAATTTATGTGGATGATATCATCTTTGGATCTTCAAATAAAAATCTTTGTGATGATTTTTCTAAAACAATGAGTAGTGAATATGAAATGAGTCTAATGGGAGATCTAAATTACTTTCTAGGTTTTAGCATTAAGCAACTTGAGGAAGGAACATTTCTTAGCCAAACTAAATGTATTAAGAACATCCTCAAGAAATATGAAATGGACAATGCTAAACCTGTTAGTACACCAATGAGTTCCTCAGTTCAGTTAGATAAGGACCTTAAGGGAAAATATGTTGATGAAAAGAATATAGAGGGATAATTGGATCTTTGCTTTACTTGACTACTAGCCGACCAGATATTATGTTCAGTGTTTGCTTATGTGCTAGATTTCAATCAGATCCAAAAGAATCACATTTGACAGCAGTGAAAAGGATTTTATGATACTTACTAGGAACTCAAAACTTAGGAATTTGGTATCCTAAGTTTAGCTCTTCATTTGAAATTATTGGTTATTCAGATTCTGACTTTGCAGGCTGTAGAGTGGATAGGAAAAGCACTTCTGGAACATGTCAATTCATTGGAAATTCATTAGTTTCTTGGTCTAGTAGAAAACAAAATTCAGTAGCCCTATCTACTGCAGAAGTAGAATACATTGCATTAGGAAGTTGTGTGGCACAAGTACTTTGGTTAAAAAAATAGTTGATTGATTTAGGATTAACTATAGGCACTATTCCAATTTATTGTGACAATACTAGTGCTATTTGCATTTCCAAAAATCCTATTCAACATTCTAGAACCAAACACATTGACATAAGGCACCCTTTCATAAGGGATCATGTATCCAAGGGAGAAATTGAACTCACACATGTTTCAACTAAAAATCAACTTGCAAATATTTTTACAAAACCTTTAGCCTTTGATACCTTCAGTACATTAAGAACAAGGCTTGGTGTTATTGATTTGAATGCTTAAATAAAAATATTTTTGCAACATTGATATTTATGTTTTCTTAGTTTATTTGTTTTTTATTTTTGTTTTGAATTTTGTGATTTTTTAGTGTTTTGAATGAGTTTATTTTAGAGTCTGTGGTTTTATCTTTGTTTTCTGTGTTTTGAATGTTTTGTTGGATTTTCTTCAATAAAAATTCAAAAATCCAAAAATTTGTGGAAATCGTCCAGACGAAATTTTTTGTACTGGACGATGTGTGCAAGATTCAATTTGCGTGATTTCTAACTGTTTTGAGAGCAGTTTTTTAATTAATTCGTCTGTACGATCTGATGATCGTCTAGGACGAAATTTTTTTTCTCTCAAACGTCGAGACAATTGAATGCAGCGATTGAGTGGATAAGACAGTTTTAAATGTGAAGTTCGTCCGTACGAACTTTTTGTTCGTCCAGACGAACAGACGTCGTTTCATTGTAGGGGACGGTTTTCAACTGACATTAAAACGAATTAACTTTTGATCGTCTGTACGAAAATTTTTCGTCTGTACGATCGTTCAAGTCAAAAATCCTGTACGAAGGGACGATTTGTAAATTGTGTTGATTACAAAAAGCCATTATATTTTCGACGAATTAGATCGTCTGTACGAAATTTGTTCGTCCAGACGAACGATGATTTTTGTCCAAGACGAACAGTTTTCGTCCAGGACGAACGTATCGTTTTCTTTAAATATGAAGGCTTTCTAACTCAACAATCACATCTCCAAACTTCACTTTCAATCCCTTTCAACTTCAAATCAACAATGGCCTCCTCAAGCAAAAGATAAAAGGTGTTGGCGAAGAAACCCCACAGGAATGCCTCTGAAAACTTCCTGTCAAAAGCAAATGAGGAATCTTTTCCTCGTTTTGCCTCCGCCAAAATAACACCTTCTCGCATTTTGATTCAAAGCGAGATAAATTTCAAGGTAATGCACCTTTTTGCTTCCACCCAGTTTGGATTCATTCTTTCTCTCGTCCACCTTTACAACAAACAAACCTTTGTCCATTTTCTAGCCAACATGAGTTTTAATTCCGACCACTCCTCTATAAGTTCTTTTGTTTTCAAACAAAAAGTTGAAATCACCAAGCACGACATTGGTGCCTTTTTAAGCTTAAGAACTGAAGGTTATAGAGCCCACACCCTTATGAATGAAGACACCTTCAAATGGTATGAAGTCAATAGGGTGATTAGAGAAAATGGCCTAACATATCATGTTGCTAGAGTTTCAGGAATGACCAGAAATGCTCGAATCATCCAGCACATTCTTCGATCTTCAATCATTCCTAAAGCTGGTGATAGGATCAATATTACCCCACTCCTTTCTGTTGTAACCTTTTTGATTATGGATCGTAAGCCTATCGATGAAGCCCAACTTATCCAAGACCATCTTTATGGGCTTTCAAAAATTGAGCATGCAGAGCAGAAGAGAAAAAGGAACATCTCATTAGGACACTTAGTTACATATATTTTGGAAAAAAAAATACAACTTAGTGCATCCTGATGATGAATACGAAGAGCCAGTATACTACAATGATGCTTCCTTCAGAGCAATTTTCAAGGAGGAAAAAGGGAAAGCACATGCCAGTGCTTCTGAAGAAGAAGAAGAAGGAGAGCAAACTTCTGCACCTCAATCAGATTATCAGAATCTGATTGAGAAATTTGATAGACTTGAGACTCATGTTGATCAAAGATTTGATCAAATTGATGCTCAACTGATGCAGCAACAACAAGAAATTGGTAGTATCAGAAATGAAGTACATGAAATCAATACCAATGTTATGTTGATGGCCTCCTACTTCAATCTTTTTGGTGGCATTCCTCCTCCTCCTCAAGAAGAATAGAGAATGAGAGATGATTTTGTGTTTGTTGTACTTGTGTTTGTTTTAAATGTTTGATGTATTAGTGTTTATTTTAGTATTTGTCTTAGTTATGTTTGTTTATGTTTGTTGTTTTGGTTGTTGTTTTGATATTATGAAATGATCATGTAATCTTTCTCATTAACATCAATACATGTCGCAGTTGAATTAATTTTGGTTTATTTTTTGAATGTACTTAATTTTTATGAATTTCATTAGTCTTATTTAATCTTAATTGTGCTTAAATTAGATTGTGATTTGAGATTAATTACATTAGAAAATCTTATCTTTCTAAATTTAAACATTGTTTATAACTTGTTATAATTAGAATTTTTAAATTCATGTCTATTCATTTAGACTACATAAAAGTTAACATTATTATTGCAATTTAGATGTTTATTTATTTTATATTTCTTTGCTCAAGTGATATTTATGTACTTAAAAAAATTTAAAATTTTAGATTATTGATCTTGGAAAGAATTGGTTTCAATTACTCTTGAAAATTATACAAAAAGTACAAAAATCAAAAGAAATGCGCAAAGGTTCGCAAATATGTAAAAGAGGCACAAAATTAGTCCAATGTCAAAAGATGCACAAAAAAGTGCCAAAATTTTGAAAAAGATGCGCAAAGCGCCACTTGTGGTAATTCTTTTCTTTCCAAATTCTTTCAATCTCTTAATTCAAATTGATCTTATGTTTATTTATCTTCTATTGAACTTTGAAATATAGAATTTTTATTCATCTCTCTTGTAATGATTTTCTATATTCAAATGTCTAAATTGAATCATGTTTTTGACAAATTCTTCTTACTTACAATGTTATATCACTTCTTAAATTCTATGAATTTCTATGATTTACCTAATGTTATTAGTTTTAGATTGCATACCTTATGTCATTCACCATTTAGATTAAATTTTTAAATGAATTTCATATCATTACTTACATTTCTCGTCTATTTCTTCTTTACTTTTTGTTGTTGTCAAAAAGGGGGAGAAATTTGTGTTTGTATATTTTTTTTTTGTTGCATTTTGATTTTGTATTTGACTTTGTGTCTTTGGCTTGAGTTATTTTGTTAAAAAAATTTTTAAAAACAAAAATATTGAATTATTTGGTTTAAAATGCCTCCTTATTTTCATGTATTCATCAATTCAGGGGGAGTTTAGGAGATTTGTTTAAATTGAAACCATACAAATAATAATTGTTTTCCCATCATCAAAAAGGGGGAGATTGTTAAGATAGTTGCTATTTGAATGCTTTACATTTTTGCAACTTATATAGTTTTGATGATTCCAAACATTATTGTTCAAATGTGTAGTTATCTCCTAACAATTTTAGAAGATTTGTATTTGCTCTTGTGTGTACTAACATTTCAGGAAAATTTAACTTCAGACTACGAAGACTTCAAATCAAATTCAACATGAAATACTTTGTAAATTTGAAGCTTGTACTTTTCTTTGAATTAATTTTGAAAGGGAGTGATTGTAATTGAGTAAATAAAAACATACACACACACATAAGGAGATCATATAAAATTTATACTGATCGTACGGGATGATCAGATAGTTATCTCCTATTGAGCACATGGAACGAATAGGAACTGGCTTGAAAAATTTTCTAAGTCCTATTCGTCCGGGACGAAATTAATTATCATCCAGGATGATCTAGTCTCTATAAAATTTTCGCCCAGACGAAATTAATTAGTGTCAAAAACGAGCTGCTCTCTGTAAAATTTTCGTCCAGACGAAATTTATTATCGTCCAGGACGATCTGTTCTCTGTAAAAATTTCGTCCGGACGAACCAATTTTCGTCCAGACAATACAACCGACTTAGGACGGTTTTCTGCAGTTTCTAGAACCGACCTTGTAATAACCGTTCGTACCGGACAAACTTAGTTTGTACGGGATGATCAGCTTGTACGAAAATATTTCGTACACATATGAAAATAGGTTCGTTTCAAGGCTTTTAAGTAAAATCGTCCAGGACGATCCACGATCGTACGGGACGATCCATTGCGTACAGAATTGAATACTTGCAGTTTTTGGACGGTTTTTCTTGTCTTTTGTATAAATAGTCCAAATTAGACTGCCACCCAATCTTTTTGTCATTTGATCTTCATGCCTCTTGAGAGAATAGCTAAGGAGAGAGTGTGAGAGTGCATTCAAAGGAGGATTCCTACCACTAGAGCGTGAGGCTTCACTTGGAGTTCAAAGGTAAGAATCTCTACTTGTGAATTGGGATTACTTCACTCTTTTCTTTCTTCCTTCTAGATTTCTTGTGAGAAGATCTATCAAGGAGATCCGGTTCGCTGCCGACACTTGGAGAGTGTGAATAGCCGAAGGGTTCGCTGCCTTCACTTGGAGAGTGTAAATAGCCAAAGGGTTCTCTGCCCACACTAGGAGAGTGTAAATAGCCGAAGGGTTCTCTGCCAACACTGGGGATTGTGTAAAAGGACGACGGTTCTCTGCCACACCGGGTAGTGGTGAAAAGAGAGTGTTGTAAAGGCTTCTCCGCCTTGCTGTGGGTGCAAAAGGAGAGTCACTATTGGTATTAGTGCAATACTCAGAGGGTGCCTCTAGGGAGTGGATATAGGTCTGGTTTTAGACCGAACCACTATAAATCTGGTGTCATTTACTTTACTGTTTTTACGTTTCCGCATTTTATTTTTAGTCTTAAAAACTCTGTGGTTGAAAAACTTTTTCTACAAAAACTTAAAAGAAACATTTTCATTTCGGTTCAACATAATTTTAAAAGGAGGGTTTAAAATTTTTAAACTACCAATTCACCTCCCCTCTTGGTAGCCTTAGGACATTAACTTAGGCTTAACAACCTAATTACTAGACTCAACAAGAGCAAGATGTAGTTGAGTTCTTATTAAAGAACATTGATGGTTCTATAATCCTATACCTAATCAATTTTAGTATTTGAACCTTTCAGAAGCAATTAATTTAGGTTACTAGTTTAAAGGATAGTAAACCCACCGCAATCCCTCATAAGGTTGAAAGTCACCTCCACATAGACCTTAAAGGCAAGAGTTTTTAAGGGCACTACCTCCTAGGAAGGTCGAAGTGCATGGTACCTTCTAGTATCAAGATAGGGGCAAGAGGCTCATGGTTTATTTAGTACCACAATGGCCACCACCATGGATACAGGTATAGCCACAACTATAGATGCAGCCACAAACATAGCTATAACTATTGATGAGATTTTAGCCACAACTACAAGTCCAGTTGTAGCCTAGACCTCCCTATAGGACTCTAAACAGTCACCAGTATTTAGAGTAGAGGCTTAATAAGGAATATTCGTTTAAGAAATAAGAGTATGAAAGATCTTTAATTTTCATTTTTTTTTGAGGATTAGTAAATAGTATTAATTAAGAAAAGGAAAGTTACAACCTGTAAAGAAAAAAAAAAGAAACCTATCACAGTCCTTTCTAATCAAGTCAATAAACCATAATTTCCATTCACTACCCAAAAATATCCCAGTAAAAATCACCTAATAAGGGCATGATGAGAATAAAAGTCAGCTACACTATTACAATCTCTAGAAGGAAAACAAAATATAACATTCTTAGACACTTTTAAGAAAGAAAGATCTAATCTTTAGACTTAGTTATTCCTATCATACGTCTTCTTTATGGAATTCTGAAGCATCTTGATGATATTCACATTATCCTCTTCTATAATTATTCCCCTATTGTTTGCCATCCACACTTGAATACAATTTTTGAAAACTAAGATAGTTATATCTTCCAAATAAGATACATCCCAATGAAAAATCTATTTAGTGTAAACACAAAGCATTCTTCCTTTATAATCTCTCATGACACATGCAATTCTAGCCATATTGGATTGCAACAAAGAAGCCTCTGCATTCAATTTTATCCAATCTTTAGGTGGGGGACAATAAGCTTTTGATAGAGGATATTGCTGATTGATATCCCTGTTCTTTTCAATTGGAAACAAATACTTATAAGTGTAATGAGATAGGATTTGTACAGCAATCGAAGAAGCTGATGGGACTATTTTTCCATGCTTACACTGATTTCTTGCTTTCAAATAATAATACACTGCAGAAATATAAATTCTAGCAAGGCCCGTTTCACTGCCACTACCATCTTCAAAATTTCATAGCATTGAAATAGACTTTGAAACTTTTGTATGTAAACACCCCATTGTTTGAATAAATCTAAAACTTCTAATAGTTTGATACAATGGGTTAAAATATGCTCCAAGTTTTCAATATCTTCACAAGCTCTCAAGCAATTGCAGTTTTCTTCTAACTTTCTCTGATTCAACCACCCATTTGTAGGTAGATCATTGTTAGAAAGTCTCAACCAAAATAAAAACTCAGGAGTAACTTTTAATTTTTTTTCATCTATTTCAAATCAATACGAGCTTCTTATTGAATATGAAAATGAGCTTAAGCCATACTAGTTATTGATTTATCGAAATTGGAACAAATTAATTCTTGCTTATCTTCTTTAGGATTGATTAAAATTGGAGTTTCCAATATCATCTTAACCATTTCATCTGAGAAATGGATGTTTAATACATTACTATCCCATTATCTTTCTTTATCAAGTAGAGTGGAAACCGTTTTATCTTGGAGCTCCATCAAATTATGGATTCAAGGCCTTTTTTTCAAACTTCTTTCAAGAAACCAAATGTCATTTATAATATCATTTTTGATCCATAATATACCTACCACTTGATAATAGGTTTAAAAAATCAAGCTTTTTTTTAATTAATGATTTTCCATGATGGAGAAGCATTTCTCTTTTCTTCTTCATCCCAGATTCCTTCTCCATACCTTACCTTCAATACTCTATCAACATGATAGTTCTAATTTTGGATGAAGTTCCAAGCAATTCGAGACCTTAGAGGACCCCGTCTCTTAGCAGCTCCTTGGATACCAAGACCACCCATATTCATAGATGAACACAATATGTTCCATGATATATAGTGCAACCCTTGCCTTCCTTGTTCCATGTGCCAAAGAAAGTTCCTATAGAATCCGTTAATCTCTAATAAACTCTTTTCAGAACCAATGAGTGAGTTATAATAAATGATGGAAAAGAAGAAAAGCTGTTTTAATTAACAATATTTTTCCTTCTAGTGATAGTGATCGAGATCCCCAAGTATTTAATCTTTCTAATGCCTTATTCAATACTGATTGGAAATCTAGTACCTTCATTCTTCTCAATGCCATTTTTACTCCCAAATAGGAAATCTCATCAACAGAGCAAAATCCCATTATTTTGTTTAATTTTATTTTCCTTCTTTTTAAAACCACCTTCCCATAAAGAACCATGGATTTTTTTTTGAGTTGAGATACTATCTAGTTCAGGTACAATAATCAATCAAAATCTGATTCAAAATTTTTGCATTGATTTTAGAAGCCTCATCAATAACTAACACATCTTCAGCATATAGTAGATGAGACAATTTGTCAATATTTGAAGCAAGTTTAATGCCAAGCTGATTACCATTGCCTTGTAATGCTTTGGATAGTAGTTTAGAACACATAATGAATAGACATAGAGATAGTGGACAGCCTTATCTAAAACCACATTTAGCTTGAATCCACTTATGCTTTCTCCCATTAATCTTAATGAAAAAATATTGAATGACATACACATTGTATTATCAAGTTTATAATTTTGCCCAAGAAACTCATAACCTTCATTATTTGATTTAATGTTTCCCAACACATACTTTCATAAGCTTGCTCCATGTCAAGTTTCAAAAGGATAAAACCCAGTTTAGCTATGGAAAATCTCAATCTATTAAAAATCTCATGAGATAATAGGCAATTATCAGGAATACTTCTACTAGGAACAAAATCTCCTTGAACTTCAAATATTATACTAGTAATACAAGAATTTAATTTATCTAAAATCATGCCATTAGCCATTTTTGTAGATATTTTGTCATAAGCTGATGGGACAGAGTTTAGAAAAAATTGAAGCTTTAGGAACTTTCGAAATAAGGAATACCAACATTTCTTTCCAATATTCAAGCATGATGCCCAAAATAAAGAAGTTATCAATTACATTCCACGTTTTAATCTTCACAATACTCCAAGATGATTTGACAAAGCAAGCATTAGAACCATCAGAACCTAGAGGCATGTTATTTCTCATCTTCATAATAGTAGAATAAAGATCTTCTTTTTTGAAATAGGATTTTAGAACCTCCTTCATGTCTTCATTCAAATGATCTTTGATTTCAAAGGGAGGCCAATTATTTAACTCACAATTTTGCCTTTTCCACTTGCTCATAAAGAACTTCTCAAAAGCTGAGAGAATTACTTCAGAATCTATGTCTATGATACCATTATGAAAAGATTTTTGATTAATCATGTTTCCATTTCTTCTTGTTGTTGCATAAGCATGAAAAAAAATGAGAGTCTTGATGTCCTTCTTCCATCCACTATAATTTAGATGATTGACACATCCAAGTAGCAAGTCTAATAAGAGTAATGTTAAATTCATGATTTTTTTACTAAGAATCTGCGATTTTTCTGGACTCAACACCTCCAACTTAGTCTCCTCTTCTTATAGTTATAAAAATTCACTTTGTAATGTTGATTTGAGTTTGGTCAGCTCCTTTAATTTATTTTTTCTCCAATAGGACAAGTTTTTAAGGGATATATTAACCTTCCTTCGTAGAATATTAGTAAAAAAACCATAATCCCTTTTCTCCATGCTTTAGAAGTTATACGCCTCAAAGCTTCATACAAACACCAAATGTTCTCAAATCTAATTTCTTCTATCTTGATAGAAATAGAATTATTTAAATTGAGCAACAATGGACAATGATCAGAAGCAACTCTTTGTAAATGTTTTTTCACCGTAAAAGGAACATTAATCAGTGCTTACGAGTTCAAACAAACTCTATATAGTATTTCCCATATACGAGCATGGCCATCTTTATTAGTGCATTAGGTATATTTAGGACCATCAATATCAATGTCATTAAAATCATTCTTGGTAATGAACTCCATCTCTTGGGGTCCTTGGGAGAATAAGAACCTATTTCCACCTTTTTTTCTCTTGCTTAAATTTTAACTAATTGAAATCACCTCCTATAATACAAGGGTAAAACTAGAGGTATAAGAGGAGGGTTCGATAGAGCATCCGTTATATTGTCCTTTTTTTTTATAAACTGCCAATAGCATTAAAAATAAAAAAGGAAAGTACAACCAACTAAGTGATAGCAAACCTATCACTTTCCTCCTTTAACAAAGAAAAGAAATTAGGAGGAACCTTATTCATTTCTAACAAGTCCCAAAAAAAATCACCTTTCAAGGCATGGTTAGCACACCAATGAGCTAACTTATTACAACCTCTATTAACAAATTGGAATAGAATTACCTTAAATGCTTTTACGAAATCCAAGTCTTCTCCTTTAGAATTATCCACCTCTCGGCTATGATTACTAGCCAAGTTTTGCAAATGAGTAATGACATTGTAGTTGTCTCCCTCCACAATTAATCCTTTAGCATTTAGCATCCAGTTTTGTATAACCTTCTTCAAAGAACGAATAGCAAAAAGCTCTAGAAATCCAACATCCCAGTGTATTAAAGAGAAATTAAATGCAAGGTGCATCCTTCCTCTATGGTCTCTAAAGATCCCTCCAATGCCTGCCTCATTAGAGATAAGAAGTGCAGTATCTATGTTCACCTTGATCCATCCGGGTGGAGGGGGATGCCAATATGAAGAAATCAGCTTATTATGCTATTTAGCATCCCAGTGGTCTGAAAGAATCAAAGAAGATGAGCCAGAAGCCTGGATGATAGCATTTGATATAATGATACCAATTTCAAGTTCTTTGCCTTCAGGTATCAACAAGTTCATACTCTTCCATGAATTGAAAACCATAGCACAATAAAGATTGACCATAAAAGCGTTCTTCTCCCCTTGAATCTTTAAGAAATACAAACATTCTTCTAGGCTGTTCAAATTGGAAATAAAGAATCCCCAGTTTTCGGTCTTCTTAAAAATCTTCTTTAAAATCAAGCACTTCACCGCTACATGTTCACCATTTTCAATCATATTACAACCTTTAGGACAAAGGTTCCTATCATCCAACCTTCTTTACACCAAGAAATCCAATGTGGGGATAGCATTCTTTAACAATTTCCACCAAAAAAAGAAACTCTAGGATTAAGTTTACTTTTTCTGATACAATTCCAGTCTTTGATCCACCATGGCTCAAAATCTTCATTTACTGCTTTTTTAATTTTAACCATCCTAGAGATAGTTCTTCCCGAATGCACTTTCAACAATTCCAGTTTATCACCTTGGCTATCTGAATCAATCTTTATATTACAAATAACTTTCACCATTTCATCTCCAAAATATTCCTGAAGATTCTCTATTACCCAATCACCTTCCACAATGAAATATGAAAGATTTTTTAAATGATCAATATCGATTGATATGAATGTAGGCCAGCTATCCAATCTTCTATCAAGGATCCATATATCCTCCAAAATGTTAATAGATACTCCATCTTTAATGCTCCACCAAACAATTTGCTTTAAAGCTTTAGCACCACTTTTTAACAACTTCCAAGAAGAGGAAGAGTTCAGTATATCCTCTTTCTCCAATACATTTCTCCCACATTTAGTAGATATTTCTTTGATGAGAATACAATTTGGTTTCTTCAAGAAATTCCAAACCACTTTGGCTCTAAGGGGTTCTATAGAAGCAACAGCAGATTGAATATCAAGGCCACCTTGTTCTTTCGGTTTACATAACTCCCTCCATGATACAAAATGCAATCCACTAGCACCATTGCTTTTCTTCCAAATAAATTCCCTGCTCATTCTGTCAATTTTCTTTAACACAGAAGCCAGCACCAAAGACATAGCAATGAAGAAAACCGGGATGGATTGTAATGCAGAATTGATAAGGGTAATCCTACCAGCTATAGATAAGAACTTCTTTCCCCAAATATCTAATTTAGGAGCTGCTTTTTCCAGAATGCCTGAGAAGTCAGAAGCCATACACCTTTTTAAGGTGATTTTGTTGCCCAAATAGTAGAGTTCTTTAGTCTCCTTGAACCCCAATAGTTTCAAAATAATCTTCATCCTCCTCCTTTCCATATTCTTACTATAAACAATAGAAGATTTCGATACATTTACTTGCTGACCCATCCACTTACAATAGCTCTTTGTGATTTTGATAATCTTCTTAACATTCTCTATTTTAGCACTAGAGAAAATCAAAATATCATCTGCAAACAATAAATGTGATATCCTTGGACTCAAAGGAGCAATTTTCAAGCCTAAATGATCACCATTGGCTAAAAAAGCATTAGTAAATAATTGGGAGCAAAGAATAAATAAGTACGGAGAGAGAGGGCATCCCTGCCTAAAACCACTTCTCCCTTGAATTTTATCTAGTTCCACTTCATTGATATGCACCAAGAAAACTGGATTAGTAACACAATCCATAATTAGCTTTAGAGAATTTCCCTGGAAAACCAAAATAATCCAAGATTTCTCTAAGGGTATCCCAAGCCATACTATCATATGCTTGTTCCATGTCAAGTTTGATTTCCACCAATCCTCTTTTAGACTTGGATACTTTGAACTTATGAAAAATCTCTTGAGCAAGAAGCACATGCTCAGATACGGCTCTCCCCTCAATAAAAGCAACTTGTTCTTCCGAACAAGGCTATGAATAACTTTCTTTTATCTGTTTAAAAGAACTTTGGCCACAATTTTGTAAATAGACAAACAAAGGCTAATAGGTCTAAAGTTAGAAGGGGACCGAGGATTACTTACTTTGGGTAATAGTACCACTATAGTCTCCTTCCATCTAGCAGACATTTTCCCCGAAGTAAAGCAGAGTTGGATTGCTTTCCACACATCCATCCCAATAATCTTTCAATAAGCTTTAAGAAAGCAATATGTAATTCCATCCAAACCTAGAGAAATATTATTTCCAAGTTCTTCAATGACTTTTTCCACTTCTTCCATAGTAAAATCAGCTTCCAGCATTTTACAATCTTCATTTTTCAGGACTTTCCCGTTAAAAGGCCAATTGCTCAAATCAGAATCTCTGTACTCCCATTTTTTACAGAAAAATTGATAGAAACTCCTCCTTATGCATGCTAGATCTTCAGTTAACTTCCCCTCCTCATTCTTCAATTGCTTTATAGAGTTTCCATTCCTTCTCCCATTAGCAAATGCATGAAAGAAAGAAGAGTTTACATCACCTTCCTTCATCCACTTAGCTTTAACTCTTTGCTTCCACCATGTATTCAATCTAGCAAGAGTGCAATCGAATTCCTTGACTTTGTATTTAAGAAGTAAAGATTTGTTGTCCGAAAACAGCAATTCAGAAGCTTCCTCCTGTTGCAATTCTTCAATCTCCTTTCTCAAAGTCTCTTTTAATTCCTCCAATTTTTGATGTTTTGCCTTACTCCAGAAAAATAAGGCTTTAAGAACTCTAGACATTTTTCTATTAACAGCTTCCATATGATCTCCTTTTACTGGTTTAGCCCATGACTTCCTAACCACTAAAGTAGCCGCTGGATAAGATAGCCAAACATGCTTAAACTTTCGAATTCTGGAATTTTGAAATTGTTGATGAAACAATTTCAACACAATGGGACTATGGTCGGAAGCAATTCTTTCCAGATGCCTTACAAATGGTATATTGATCAACTCCAAAGCTTTAGAATTTAGTAAACATCTGTCCAATCTTTCTAGAATTCGTGCACTACCTCTCTTGTTATTACACCAAGTAAATTTAGCACCAATAGTATCCACATCATGTAGAACATTATTGTTCATAAAAGCCTTCATTTCCAAAGTCCCATTGGAGAAATAAAATTTCTTTCCACCTTTCTTTTCTTCTTGAGAAAGTATGCAATTGAAATCACCTCCAATTATAGTAGGGGTATCCTGTTCAATAATACCATCCAAAGATCTCCAAAGTTCTCTTCTTCCTTGAAACTCTATGCTGCCATAGATAGTAGCAACCATCCACTTGCGTTTGTTGAAGATTTCCAATTCTCCCAACACACATTGATCCCAAGCAATTATCACATAAAATGAAGCCACATTTGTGTTCCAAATCACCAAGATTCCACCAGTTCCCCCTAGATGGCTGCAGGAAAAAATTCCAGTCTTCACACATGATTTTCACAAAATCCTCGGTAAGAGACTCAATCTTTGTTTCAATGATACCCACAAAACAAACATCCCATTTTTTGATATACTCCAAATAAAAGGAGGCCTCTCTCTTGTTGGCCCCCCTACAATTTCAAAAACTAATGGAATTCATTTGGAAACAAATGGGGGTAATCCCCCAGCCATTCTTCTATTAAGATTATTTCTTCCTTGTCTTGAAGATGAATTCAGTGGGCCCAAATGCCTTAGTTCCTTAGAGAGTTTGATTTTTTGTGAAGAGTTTTTCTCAACACTTTGGGTACTAATTTCATCAGCCAAATCAGCAGATTCCTTCACAGCTTCTATTTGGACCAATGCCCCAGTGTTATCGTTATGACAATCTTCCATTTCTTTCATTACTTCACCTTCTTCCAATCCCTCTTTTAATGTTTTAGCTTGAAAATCCACATCAATGACATCTTCACATACAGAGTTTAGTAAATCAAACTTGTTACCTGTCAGCATAACAATTTTAATGGGAGAATCAACATCCATATTTCCATCTAGTTCTCTCTGATCTACCAAGCATTTTGCTTGTAAAATAAGAACCTTATCAGCTTCAAAAGAATTCAGAACAGCTTCAGAAGCTCCACGCATTTCCACCTGATTCTTTAAATCTTCCAGCTTGTTTCTTGATATTCCAACTGCTGTATTTGCAATTTTAGCATTTACAATAGAAACATCCTTCAACCAGATACTCTGCCTATCAGTTCCCATTTGAATTTCCCTATCCTCCAGTAGATGGTTAGCAGTCACAGTATCTACAATCTTCACTTTATTGACATGAGTCTTTGTTGAATCCACAACAGATTTCTCTCCATGAGCTTCAACTGTTCTTTTCCACTATTTTCTAACATTTTTTGGATCACCTTGTAGTTTCCCTTTTCTTATATTGTTCCTCTTCATGACCATGATCCATGGACCATAAGAGGATTTAGCTTCCTTGCTAATTGTTTTCATTGCTTCAATAACCCGGCTCTGGATTTCCATTTTCTGTAATCTTCTCCTTGCTAATAATCTTCTTGTTATTACATTCTGATTTCATATGCCCAATCAATCCACATTCATAACAGAATGTAGAGATTTTCTCGTATTCAAAGTTCTGGAAGAACCTCCCTGAAATACTTTCCACCCAAACACCTAGGGGAAGTTGTTGATCCAACTTGACCCTCACACAAATTCTTGCAAATTCTCTTTTCCCCCATTGAAACATATTACCATCTATCATAATGGGTTTGCCTATTGAAGAAGCAATCCTTGCTACATTAACTTCATCCCAACATTGAAGTGGTAAATTAGGCATCCTAATCCAAATGGGCGATGTAAGACCCTTTAAGGAAAGGGTAGAAAATTCCAAAGACCATTTATCCATGCCGACTATATGGCCATTAAAAAACCAAGGACCTCCAGATAGTACTCCTTCCATCATCTCTGAAGAATCAAAGGAACATAAAAAACCAACCCTTGCCAAGAGTTGTGAAATGAAAGTTCCCAAATGTTTTCCATTGCCTTCTCACTTCCCAAGCAACAACATGAGCAGGTAATTCCTTACCAAAAACTTTAATAACCACAGATTTCTCCAGCCTATTAGCATTCAACCTTTCAGCACTTTCATTCATCTTCACTGTTTTACCATCTCCAGCAAATACCATATCTTCTTCCTTGAAATCCAACATGATATACGGCTTCTTCTTCCAAGGGTTAACATTGGCATCAGTTATACCCTTAACAGGCATTCCTTCATTCAGATTGCTGTCATTAACCAATTCATTTGCAGTCATTAACCAATTCATTTACAGTCATTATCTTCAAAATAAAGATTTTTGTTAACAATGCTATCAGAATTCGCATTTATCTCCTGGACAGGTCCAGAGATTGCATTTGAATATCCGAACCTGTTAACATAAATTTTCATCTCCGAAGACGAAGCTGCAGGATCTACCAATAACTTCTCCATTGATAAAAAATTTCTAGAAGCCCGAGGAGTCTTCATGTCATTCTCAATGGCAATTGCTTTACCTTTGCCCTCAACATACAGAACCTTCTTCTGGACTTCTCCGCAATTTTCCTTAATCACCAAAGGACCATTAGTAGCTCTGCATCCAGGAACTATAAGCGATCCTACAGATCTTAATTTCTTCCAACCATCTCCAGTCAAATCTTGCAAAGAACCATAAGTAACCACATTCACCTTTGACGCCGCCTTCAACGATGAACGCCTGCCATCCACCATCATTCCCCTATTCCACTCCTTATCTGCTTCTGATCGTTGAAACATCCAATGCTGACCCTCCTTGTCCTTGATTCGTCCATCTGATCCTTCTGTTGATTTAAGGGCATCGATAGGAGGTCGATGGCCATCCCCCATCTTCGCCTATCACCAACGATGGAGTTTCTAGAAAAACCGGGAATTAAAAGTTTGAAATTCTGGCAGTTTCTCTCTCTAGCAGTAGTTTCTCTCTCTAACAACAGACTTTTGTTTAATAATATTTAATAAATTATTGTCCTTACCATCGATATATTGTGCATGTCCTTGAGGATTTTTATGTATTCAAAGATAAGGTGGAAAACCTTATGGCTAATGGGGACATCTACATACATGATAGTGATTTAGTGTAGCCTCTAGGAAAGGTGGCCAAGACTATTAAACTAATAACTAATTCTAATCAGTTTGATTTTTAGCATGATGGTAAGAACAGTGATAGTATAGCACCCCTTAATTCTAGGGGAGAGTGGTAGCTTGCACTCTCTTGCAAGATAAGGGATATGATCAGACAAGTAATATAGAGTTCAAAGGTAATGAGAGGAGGCCTACACAAGCCAAGTTAAGAGTTGTCAGTTCAACTTCTATACCTATTTCACTTTTTTCTTTCATTTTAATGCCTATTGAGCATATTTCCTTACTTTCATATATTAAGAAGATGTATAAGAGATACAAAATTATTATAACTTCAGAAGGGAAAATGATATCTCTTCTTGCACTTACATTGAAGGATTTCATTCTCCCTCCTATTAATGATAAATTAATAGAAAAGGATGATTCTTACTACTTTTAGGCTTTTATTCCCTTTAGTTATAATCTTTTTCTTACTCATTCTTTCATGCTTTATATATCTCTTGTAATGAATATAATCCTTCACATAAATCAGAGTATTAGTGTGAAGAAGAGCTTACTTTTACTATTATTGAGGGGGTTGTTATATGGATTATAGGGATGAGTTTGAGAACATACCCAATCATTTTCTGTAGAGCCAACACAACCATGAACCTTGAACAAAATTAGTCCTATGTTGAGTGTGAATCAATACAGGATATTCAATTGTGTTCAGGTAAGGTCCTGCCTCCCAAAATGATAAAAAATAATAAGGAAAAAGATAAAAATATTATTACCAAATAAGTTGAATATGTCCCTTCTTCTCAAACACAGGCTAAGGAGAGGGGGAAAGGACCTCAATTGGATGTTGATAATAGTGTGTTGGCTCATTTGAGAAATATTCCTTCCCTCCTTAGTATATATGATGCACTAATGATATCTTTTAACTTGAGTGAAACTTTAGTGAATGCTTTGCTAGAACCAGAGTTTTATCAACCCTTCTTAGTTATTACCTTACCTTTGTGCTTTGGAGATCTCCAAACCAAGGCTAAGTTTCATGTTATCAAATAAGATACCTCATACATGACTCTCTTAGGAAGGCCTTAGATTAATAAGTATGGGATGCAGCCCTCTACATTGCACTAGTGCATGTAGTATATGAGGAATGATATGGAATAATATATTCCTAGGTATACTAAACCTTTTACCATGCATGCGGTTTTTATTTATGATGATGTTGAGTATTATATTCCTTCAAAGGCTTATAGACCTCTCATTATATAGTCAATAGTGAAACCTAACAGCATTGTACAAAGTCTTATGCAATTATTCACATAGGGTACTATACAACCACTAGTATAGGGTCCACCAAAGGTTTGCATTGAGGTAGAAAATTTCCACTACATATCATATTGGAGTGTATTTTCCATTTATAGGAAGGCATGATTCTCCCCTAGTAGAGGTAGGGGATAGTGTGGTAGGGGCCAAGGTAGAGATTGTGCTCTTATTATGAAAAAAATTGATAGTCGAATCCCCCTCCTTAATGTTAAACTATAAGTTTGATGTCAAGTCCAATTCCCCTAATGAGGAGATTTTCTACTCCCCACATCATTTTATTCCCTTATCAATATTTAACATTGATGGTTCTAGTCCCTATCCAACCTTCAATAAGGATTTAATACCTCAGGGCAGCCTAGTCATTGATAGTGGCTCAAATAATTAAATAGATGTTAGAGGTCAGAGTATAGGTCTATAATCTCTTTCTAGTCAGATGCATGGGATAAGGGTTGAGAGATCCAATCGATAGACTTCTCAAGTGGCTTCATCTAGTGCTTATGATTCACTACACTATGATAGTCATTATGTGTATAAGGTGCACACTTTTGTTGACCTCATTCTTATATGAAGTCATCATGTTCAATCTAAATCTCCCTTTGATGATCTAAAGGATTATAGTTATCCACCTATTAGCCATATAGATCCCATTCAAAATCTAATCCAGATCCCTACTTAAATCAAGTCCAACTCCAGTTCAATTTCTAATTCTAGGTCCTAGATTATTTTTCAATCAAATTCTATTCATGTCTAATCAATCTTAACCATTCATGTGATTAAGACTGATATAAATAATCCAATTCACTCAACCAATTCCTAAACACAATCTAAACCAAAAATCTAGGTCAAACTTAGACATTCAATTCAAAACTTAAGGCAAAATGTTGAAGTTTTGAAGCCCTTTCTAGGTGAATCTCTTATCACATGGAAATCTAGTAAAATGACCTCTAATTTATGATATATTTATTCCATATTGATCATATATGTCCCTGGAGTCAACCAACCAAATTTGAGCTCAATCTGAGGCTCCCAACCCCAAAAAATGAATTGATTTCCAAAGGCTACAAAATTTTTAAATATTTATGGTCTATGTCACAGAACTTGTCTCCTTATGAAATTTGACTTTTGGACTCTCTCCAAAGCTTCTAACCACTTCCATCTCCTCTATTATGTCTTATTAATTAATAACCTTCTAACCACTTCCATCACCTCTATTATGTCTTATTAATCAATAACCCACATTTTTTTGGTCCCAATTTGACCCAAAGTTTATTAGAGATCAAAATGACCAAAATGTTCTTTGAGAGAATTTTTGACCAAAACTCAATATGGTTCATCCTATTCAAACTTTGAAACCTCCTCCAATGAATCCCAACTATCATATGAGATCCATTGGACCTAGACATAGGCTTTGGTTGGACCTGGTTGACTAAGTCAATTATGATTGACCAACATATCCTTTAAGGGTTAAAATACCCATTTTTGGACCAAATGACCCCACTAGTCTATATACCCACCTCCACTGGTCTCCAAAAATAAAAATAAACTTATTGGATCCAAACTTAGGCTCTAGATCAACTTGGTTGTGAAAGTTCGTTAGGGATGTTAGGCCCTATAGAACTAGCCCAAGGCTAACCAAGAGGAGGGGTGAATTGGAAAACTTTAAAACCAAAGATAAAACTCTAACCACAATCACCACAATCAAAGTGCGGAAGAAAAATAAATGCGGAAGCGATAATAAGAAAAGAACACATCAGATTTATAGTGGTTCGGTCAAACCTTGACCTACGTCCACTCCTTGGAGGCACCCCCCAAGTATTGCACTAAACTAGTGTCTCTCCTTTAGTTAATTTCCACGGCTAGGCGGAGAAGCCCTTGCAAAATCACTTCCACCTTCCCCGGTGCGGCGGAGTCGCCGGGTTCTTTGACACCAAAGAGATCTTCTTCTTTGGTGAACTTACCTCGAGACAAGCCTTGAATCCGATGGTACTAAGGTGCGAGTTCGCCGGAGCAACCGTGTGGATCCCCCACCACACTCCTTGAGTTCCTCCCCCTCACAGGATCTTCTCCCTCTCAAACTCCACCCTTTCCTCTCTCCCTTTCAAGCTCTCTCTTCAAGTCTCCCCCACAAGAACGAAGCTCTAATGGCTACCAAAGACACATAAAAAAGTTGCCATACCATAACTTAAATAGAAGCTCTTAAAACGAGCTCATTAATGCAAGTTGCCGACATTATCGTCCAGGACGATAAGCATATCGTCCTGGCCGATCAGTACAAATTCTGCTGATCAGCCCGGGACGACTTGGGATGATCAGAAGAAAATTGGTTACATCCTCCTGGCCGATATCACGATCGTCCTGGCCGATTTCCTAAAACCGATTTCAATCGTCCTGATCATCGCACTGAATTCGAGCTACCCGATGTAGATCGTCCAGGACATCGTCCCGGCCGATCAGGAGATCATCCCGGACGATATGATCGTATCAATCAACCATTAATGCTTTCCAAAGATACCAGATCAATTTAGGCATAATTGAGTTAGATCGTCCTGGACGATAATAATATCGTCCTGGCCGATTTCCTAAAACAAAAGAATTCCTAAACAGATTATGGTGGTTGATTCTTTCTGAATTGAGATTATCGTCCTGGCCGATACAGGTATCGTCCAGGCCGATCTGTTAATGACGGCTGCCTAAATGAGGATTCCCTAATTAAGGTTTCTGATTTTAGACATATCGTCCAGGACGATATAAATATCATCCCGGCCAATATTACCAAAAAATAGAAATCATATAGGGAACAACAGGAAATCTTCCAAGTTACAAATCAATAGATCCCACATCAAATACAACAGACTCAAGAAAAAAAAAAAGATTACAAACTGACTCAAACCTAGTCTACCTAATCTTGAGCTGATTCCAAATTGCAGTCCGATCGTGTGAACCTGAAATGTTAGTACAAATGGCAGTTGAAGAGAAATAAAAATGTTTGCTATCATCAAAATTATAAACCATTGATCTGCAACAATCTCCCCTTTTTTATGATGGCAAATAATTCAATTTGAATTTTCAAAAAGATAATTTCTCCTAATCTCCCCCTCACTAGAATAAACCCTTTTAAGAAATAGGGGAGATAAAAAAAATTTGTTATTTTTAATTTTTTGAAAGAAAAAGTATACAAATTCAAAACATTACGTTCTCCTCCTTTGATATTATCAAAAAGAGAGGATGCACAAAAAAAAAACAAAACGAACAAAAGATAAAAACGCTCTCTGATCTAGTGAAAAAACAAATATTCTTAAAATGAGAAAGTTACCTCTTGGTTTTAATCAAAAACGTAGTAGAATTGGATTGACAACCCATAGCCCATAAAAGGTTAGAAATTCATAATTTGATAATCCAAACTCAAGTTCTTTTAAAAAGGCTCAAAAACTTTTTAATTCAATATCTAAATCATAAAATAAATTAGAGAAAGAAACAATCATTTTTCAAAAAAACTCCTTCCATAAAATATATCTAATAGAAGATCAATGCACGAATTGTTGAATCAAGAATCAAGATTTTCAAAGTTAAGTATCGAAAGTATCAAGGCTTTTCTTAAGCTTTTTAAGAAGTACAAGAATGGTAAGTATTAACTTTTTGTGGGCTCATTTTATGCCTCTTAACAATTGGTTGGCGCACTGCGCTGAAAGTTCGTTCGGGATGTTAAGCCCTATGAACTTAGTCCCAAGCTAACCAAGAGGTGGGTGAATTGGTATTTTAAAAACTCTTTTCACAAAGAATAAAAATTGCATAAACCAAATCACACCACAAAAATAAATGCGGAATTAAAAAGTGCGGAAGCAAAAATAAGAACACAAGATTTATAGTGGTTCGGTCGACTCGACCTACGTCCACTCCTTGAAGGCACCCTCCAAGTATTGCACTACAAAACGTGACTCTCCTTTAGCCCCCACGGCTAGGCGGAGAAGCCCTTACAAGAACCTCCTTTTTGCCACCCCGGTAAGGCAGAGAACCTACCTCCTTTTGCTTCCTCCTGAAGCTGGCAGAGAACCACAACCAGAGACAAACTCCTTACCTCTACTGACCCTTCCACGGACGAGAAACTCCAGACGAAAGACAAGCAGAGCGATCCTTGAAGCAACCCTTGTGAATCCCCCTCACAAGATCCTCTCTTTCTCCCTCTCTCTGTTTCTCTCCTCAAGGTCTTCTTAGGTCAAGGCAGCAACCAAAGGTTTTTTTAAAACGTTGAACAAGAGCTCTTTAAATAGAAGAGCTCAAGAGGAGCTCATTAATTGCAAGTTGTCGACATTATCGTCCAGGCCGATATGGACATCGGCCTGGCCGATCAGTACAAATCTCAGAAGATCTGTCTGGGCATCGCTTTGTTTTGGGTGCTGGACGATTGGAATTTGGCTTGATCGTCCTGGCCGATCTCACGATCGTCCTGGCCGATTAGTTCAAATCAGAGGTAAATCGTCCTGAGCATCGCCCTGTTTTTTATCTGGCTGATATTGATCGTCCTGAAGTAACTTAAGGTTTTTGAATAGATCGTCCTGGCCGATCCTGCGATCGTCCAGGATGATATGATCGTATCAATTATCCTTAATTACTCCCTTGATTTCCTGATCAATTAAGGCATAATTTGGTAATTCCGTCCAGGCCGATCCTTGGATTATCCTGGCCGATAATTTAAAAATACACTATGCCTTAACTGTCTATGGCGGCTACTTCTTTCTGTTTTGAGCTTATCATCCTGGCCGATACACGTATTGTCCAGGCCGATATGTTAATGACGGCTGCCTTAATTAAGAATCCTGATTAGAGTCTCTATTTTGAACTCGATCGTCCAGGACGATCCAATAGATCGGCCTGGCCGATGTGAGCAAAAATAGAGATTCTAAATCTCTCAAGTGTGTGTGTGTGTAGGGTTTCTAAGTATCAGTCTTTTGAACCATTACTATTAGACTCAAAAGGTGAAAAACAAAAGTACAGACTGACTCAACCCTAAACCTACGCAATCCTGAACTGGCTTCTTCTTGATCGTCCAATCTTCGATTCCTGAAAAGTTAGAAGCAACAAGTAGTCCAAGAGAAATAGTGTTTGTCAATCATCAAAACATAAGGCATGAAAAATAGATTTGCAACAATCTCCCCCTTTTTGATGATGGCAAAACACAAGTAGGAAATTTTTTTTTTTTTTTAAAACAAAGTTCATTAGAAATTCAAGGTTACAAACCCCAAACCCAACAGCTTTTTCCTACCACACCCTACTCCCCCTTTTGTCATTACAAAAAGAGGATCCAGATACAAAAGAAAAACAGAAAAAAAGGCAAACTACAGAAAATAGGAAACAAATAGCAAAAAAAACAGACTAGAAAAATGAAGGACCGTGATCATCATATGGAGGTGGTGGAGGTGGCTGCTAAAAGTAGCTGGCAAGTGATGTAAACTGAGCATTGAACCAGGCGATGTCCTAGTCATGCTGCTGCTGCTGGTGAACCATGTAACTGTCAAAGCGGGCTAAGTACTCAGAATGTTGTTGCTCCTGTGCAGCGACGTAAGCATCGAAGCGAGTCTCCCAATGATCAAACCTCTCAATCAACTGATCAACCGGTGATTGTTGGTAGAGAGGAACAGGATCAGGAATGGGAGCGGGAGCGGGAGCCTCCTCCTCCCTAGCCCCCCGACCTTCGCCGTCTCCTGGGTGGAGATGAGTACTATGAAGGATAGTGAAAGAATTGTTTGAGTAGCAAGGAGGTTGAAGGTCAGGTAGAGTAGGATATTGGAGATTGTATTTGGTTTCAAGAATGTAGGCTATGATGTGTCCTAAGGCTAGATTGGGTTTTCTCCTATGGCCTGGATCGCGAATAGTTGTTAGGTGATCGATGTAGCGAAAGAGTAGATCAGTGGCATTAAATTCTCTCTGGGCCATAATGAAAAAGGTGGTCAAGGACAGAAGTGGAGTGATATGGATTTGATCCCCGGCTTTTGGAATTATGGAGGTGCGAAGGACATGTTGGATTGTCCTAGCATCTTTGACTAAAGAGCTAGTCTCTCTAACATGAAAGGGTGTGTTGGTTTGGCGAAGGAAGTGGTTGGCCGTGGACCAATCACAATCCGGATCAGAAACGAGTATGTGCAGCTTATCCCCAGTGGTGGATAGCTGTAAAATCTCCGCAAGTCCTGAGATGTGATCTCGATCGGGCGTCGATTCACATAGGAGGTTAGGGCTGTGAAGGTAGAATTTATGCGAAGATTTGCATAAAATTCTAGGAGGAGTTCAGAAGAAAATGGGACAGCGAGGGTGAGTATGAAATAAAGAGAGGTGTGGGCAAAGAGATCCATTATCGGATACGAGAGATATGCAGGATTGATCGTTCGGGAGAGGGTAATGCCACACTCTCTGTAGCGACGGTAGGCAGCCTCATCCTCTGCCTCCCTGAATCGAGGGTCCAGAGTGGACCTCGAAGAACTCCCAGACGCCTGACGAACACGTTTCCCACCAGCCATAGAAGAAGGTTTAGCAAGAAAACACAAAGGAAGATGAGTGGAGAGTGAGAAAACTTGGCTGGAACGGCTTGATTTTAAAGAAATGGCCAGATCGTCCTGGCCGATCTAAGAATCGTCCAGGACGATAGGCCACAATAATTGCGTACAGGCCGATTGGTCAAAAAAGGTGGTCCAATCGTCCGGGCCGATCAGAAATCGGCCAGGCCGATTAGGCACAGGTGATCGGCCCAAGGAGTCAATCCGAACGATCGTTGAAAAAGTATATCGTCCGGGCCGATTAGGTGGATCGTCCAGGACGATGCACAATAATTGATCGTACCGGCCAAAGTTAAAATGTTTTAGATTCTTGCCACGTGTATCGTCCAGGCCGAACAGTGGCTCGGCCCGGCCGATGTTCCAATAATGGATCGTCCGGGGCCGAATTTAAAGATCAAAACGTGCTGACACGTGGATCGTCCAGAACGATCCTAGTGTATCGGCCAGGACGATGGATATAAAATGCATCGGCCAGACGAAATATTCTATCAGCCAGGACTATCAACATGACAGTGTTCGATTATATCGTCCAGGACGATAAAGGATCGTCCAGGACGATGAGTTACAGCAAGCACTGAAAAGGTCAGCAGATGGATGTTGAACATAAAATTGTCATATCGTCCAGGACGATAAAAGTATCGGCCAGGACGATGTGACTAGAAGTTTAAATCAAGGAAAGAATGGTGATGATCAAGACCCTCAAAAATAAAACAAAAGAAAAACAGTCAAAACACAGTAAAAGAAAAAAAATAAAAACACAAGGAAAATAAATAAAAAATGAATATTTCTGGATTTTAACATTTCTAATTTTTTGTTGTTTTAAGGAGGCATTAAATGAGAATTTTTCCAAAAAGATAAACTTTTAAAGTTCCAAGAGATCAAGGAGTTTAACAAATTCCAATCAGAAGAAGGTAGAACATTCGATTCTGTTAACCCTAGATCGGACATCCTTCAGGGTACGAAATTCTTTTGGAAAACAGAAATCTAACTCAGAATAACTAAATGGGATAATAAGATCCATTCTAGACTTGTTTACAAGGAAAATATCTCATAATTAATAACTCAAGGTAATTTTTCTCAATCATGGAAGTTGAAGTCAAGTCTTTGAAAGCATCACATAATCAATGAGTTTTTTAAGTTTTATGAGTTTTACCAAAGAGAGGATAGCTTGCATCTAGTGGGCTCATTTTATGCCTCTTGTCACTTTGATTGGCTCTTTTGAGCATCTTTTGGATCTTTGATACATTTTTGTGTATATGAATTTTTTTTTTCAATTAGGCTTCATTGGCCTCCTTTTTTTTTCTCTTGCAAGCTAAAACCTCTTTATTATACCCTTAAAAAAAACTTAGTTGTGAGTATATCCTCCAAATATTAGAGAATAGGAGCTCTCTCTCTAACATAGGGATGAACAATCCACAACACAAAATCAAAATCATGTGATAAATGCAATGGCAAGATTTCAAAAGCTTGAATGATATCTAAAAACTTTGGTTATTATGCATAAGATAAATTAATGTAGCAAGATAAGAAAAAAAATCTTAAATAAGAAGCCATTGGTTAAACTGAGTTTAGACTTTTGTTTAGAGAAGAAAATCATATCACTAACAAAAAGTCAGAAGGAGGGAAAACATCAACAATATTACTCCCTTTAACCAATTTAGAAAAGCTAAACCCTATCTCAAAAAACTCCAATATTTAAAAGCTTGAAAAGATTCATCATATGGAAGGCCAATTTTAAAGAATAATGTGAAAAACAAAACAAAAAATGAAAACAACGCAAACTAAAATAACACAAAGTATGCACAAAAACAAAACAAAAAATAACACAAAAGCTAAAAATTTCAAGCAAGTGATAAAGCAGCGAGTTTAAGAAATTTTGAGCTGCAAGCCTCCTTATGTTCAGTTATCCTTATGCTCCCACGAGGTCTTTGGTGAGAGTACACCTGCAAAACTCAACAACAGTCAGATTTAGGAACCCAAACCAGTTTGGGATCCATCTTAGGAAAAGTAGAATGCAATGCAGGTATGGTATGCTGTGAATCATGCATCTTAGGTCTCCACACCCAATGTGTACTACGGTGAACGGTGCAAGTGTGTGAGATGTGTCCTAGCATGCCACATGAGAAACATCTAACTCCAGGAAAAGGGTTTCTTAAATGATTTGAATTATGATGCCTCTTCCTAGGTTCTGGTTTAAGATCAAAAATGGAAGTCATCCGATTTTTCTTACATGTATCAAAATCATTTTGAATTCTCAAATTTGTTCTTTTTAATGCATCAATCTCAATCCTCAAATTTTTCTCAATCTCTTTAGATTTCTTAAGATCAACACTAAGTGAGGTGTGTGAAACTTTTAATGCATTATATTCATCAATTAATTCCAAATGCTTTTTGTTCAACTCATCAAACTCATCAAGAAGAGCCATGTGATTAGAATCAATTATTGCATGATCTTTAAGAATAACTTCATGTTCTATTTGAATGTTCTAATTTTAAGCTAGCATGAGTTTTCTTAAGTTTTTTGTATGATGCATGGATTTTTTCACAAATTTCAAACAATTCATCATAGGTTGGTTTACATACCTCTTCCTCATCACTTTGATTTTCTCCCATGAAACACAAGTTTGTAGTCTCTTCCTCTGGTTCAGTCTCAGAGGAATCAGTACCAGATTCTGCTCAGAAACCTCTTTGGATTTTTTTCTTGTCCTTCTTAGACCTAGCTTTCTCCTCACCTTTTTCCTTTTCTTTGTTTGAATGATCTTGAAGTGTCGGGCAATCGGCTCTCACATGTCCGGGTTTCCTGCATTCAAAACAAACGACATCAGAAGATCCTTTAACATATTTGTGATCCTTACCTTTCCTCCAACTTTGATGATGCTTTTGTTTCTTCCTTAGAAAGCTTTTGAATTGCCTTGTGATGAAGGCAACATCATCGCTTTCAGACCCGGAAGATTCAGAATCCGATTTGTGCGCCTTCAGTGCGATTGTTTTCTCCTTTTTCTTCTCACCTGCATCAAGATTTCTTTGATTCACCCCTTGCTCGTAAGCAATGAGTGAGCTAAGTAGGTTATCAATAGAATAGGTGTTCAAATCTTTAGATTCAGTGATTGCATTAATTTTTGCATCATAAGACGACGGCAAGCATCTCAAAACCTTGTTAACTTTTTCATAATTCGAAAGTTCCTTTCCTAGTGCATGCAGTGAAGTAACAATCTGTGTAAACCTAGTGTACATGTCAGAAATAGTTTCAGATGGTTTCATACGAAAAAGTTCGTAGTCATGCAAAAGAATATTTAACCTAGATTGTTTTACTTCATTGGTTCCTTCATAGGTGATACATAACCTATCCCAAATCTCTTTACCAATTTTGCAAGTTGAAACACGCATGTAATCCTCAGATTTCAAAGCACAGAAAAAACAGTTCAAACACTTCGCATTTAATTGAGCCAAATCACGTTCATCGAAAGTCCATTCAGAAAAAGAAATTTCAGTTTTAACACCATTAATTTCACGAGAAGGTGGAGAATAACCTTCTTGAATAAGCATCCACATGCGATAATCAGTAGATTGTAAAAACGTTGACATGCGGATTTTCCAAAAATCAAAAGGTAAGTTGTCAAACAGTGGAGGTCGTGTAATCGAATATCCTTCAGTAGTGTTTCTATTCCCAAAGTTAGCCATGGATCAAATTCAAAAAGTTTTCAAACTTAAATTTTTTGAATCCCGCTCTGATACCACTTGAAAGTTCGTTCGGGATGTTAAGCCCTATGAACTTAGTCCCAAGCTAACCAAGAGGGGGGTGAATTGGTATTTTAAAAACTCTTTTCACAAAGAATAAAAATTACATAAACCAAATCACACCACAAAAATAAATGGGGAATTAAGAAGTGCGGAAGCAAAAATAAGAACACAAGATTTATAGTGGTTCGGTCGACTCGACCTACGTCCACTCCTTGGAGGCACCCTCCAAGTATTGCACTACAAAACATGACTCTCCTTTAGCCCCCACGGCTAGGCGGAGAAGCCCTTACAAGAACCTCCTTTTTGCCACCACGGCAAGGCAGAGAACCTACCTCTTTTTGCTTCCTCCTGAAGCTGGCAGAGAACAACAACCAGAGACAAACTCCTTACCTATACCGACCCTTCCACGGACAAGAAACTCCAGACGAAAGATAAGTAGAGCGATCCTTGAAGCAACCCTTGTGAATCCCCCTCACAAGCTCCCCCTCACAAGATCTTCTCTCTCTCCCTCTCTCTCTTTCTCTCCTCAAGGTCTTCTTAGGTCAAGGCAACAGCCAAAGGTTTTTTTAAAACGTTGAACAAGAGCTCTTTAAATAGAAGAGCTCAAGAGGAGCTCATTAATTGCAAGTTGCCGACATTATCGTCCAGACTGATATGGACATCGGCCTGGCCGATCAGTACAAATCTCAGAAGATCGGCCTGGGCATCGCCCTGTTTTGGGTTCTGGACGATTAGAATTTGGCTTGATCGTCCTGGCCGATCTCACGATCGTCCTGGCCGATTAGTTCAAATCAGAGGTAAATCGTCCTGAGCATCGCCCTGTTTTTTATCTGGCCGATATTGATCGTCCTGAAGTAACTTAAGGTTTTTGAATAGATCGTCCTGGCCGATCATGCGATCGTCCAGGATGATATGATCGTATCAATTATCCTTAATTACTCCCTTGATTTCCTGATCAATTAAGGCATAATTTGGTAATTCCGTCCAGGCCGATCCTTGGATCATCCTGGCCGATAATTTAAAAATACACTATGCCTTAACTATCTATGGCGGCTACTTCTTTCTATTTTGAGCTTATCATCCTGGCCGATACACGTATTGTCCAGGCCGATATGTTAATGACGGCTGCCTTAATTAAGAATCCTGATTAGAGTCTCTATTTTGAACTCGATCGTCCAGGACGATCCAATAGATCGGCCTGGCCGATGTGAGCAAAAATAGAGATTCTAAATCTCTCAAGTGTGTGTGTGTGTAGGGTTTCTAAGTATCAGTCTTTTGAACCATTATAATTAGACTCAAAAGGTGAAAAACAAAAGTACAGACTGACTCAACCCTAAACCTACGCAATCCTGAACTGGCTTCTTCTTGATCGTCCAATCTTCGATTCATGAAAAGTTAGAAGCAACAAGTAGTCCAAGAGAAATAGTGTTTGTCAATCATCAAAACATAAGACATGAAAAATAGATTTGCAACATGCGCATCTTTGATACACTTTGTGTATTCTATATTTTCAATTTGGCGTCTTTGCGCATCTTTTATTTTTGGCATCATTGGCCAAATTTTTTTTTGAATATGCTTCCTTTATTAAATCTTAAAAAAATAAAGGAAAACCAATCTTAGTGACAAAGCGAATTTCTTGATTAAGAAAATTATGAGTTAGATTCAACGACTTGCAAAAGATTCCTATGCGATAAATAAAACGTAGGGAGATAAAAAATTTTTGTTTCAAAAAACAATTTAAAAGATGAAAGAGATTTTAAATCAAAAGTAGGAAAACCTCTTTTAGGAAATAGAGATTGAGAGTAAAAAATATGAGTTTCCTTCCTTTGACTGTTTTAGAGAAGTCTAACACAATTTACCAAAGATTTTAAAAAAACCAGTAAGCAGATTTTTCATTTTTAGAAAAGTGAATGTGTGTGTTGATCAGAGAAAAAATTTCACGATAATAAAAATTTCAAAGATTAAACAAAACGAAAAAAAAAAACACGAAAACAAAAACACAACACAAAAAAAACAAAAATAAGCATTTTAATCATTATCTCTCTCATGGTCCGTTTCTTCAGAAACCAGGTCTGCCAATGAGATTTTTTGCCTTTCATTATTTCTCTAGTTAAAATTTTGCTCCGCCTTGCCCTTTTCTTTCGTAGGAAGAATTATTAAGTTAGGGCACTGATTTTTCATATGTCCAGGCTTCCTGCATCGAAAGTAAATAACGTCAGAAGAAATATGGACATCCTTACCACTTTTACCTTTCCACTTTTGCTTATGCTTTGGTGAGATTTGTGATTTGCTTGACAAGTTATTGTTATCGTCACCAACTAAGCTTCCTCATTCCATATCTTCAGCTTTTAGATCGATCGTTTCACTTGCATCAAAAATTCTTTGACCCAAACCTTGCTCGTAGGCAATGAGTGAGCCAATCAAATTATCAATAGAATAATCATTCAAATTTTTTGATTCACAAATAGCAACTACTTTAGCATCAAACTTATCTAGTAGAAAATCAAGAATTTTGTTAACTTTTTCAAAATTTGAAAATTCTTTTCCTAAGGCATGCAATGATGTTATAATTTTAATGAACCGAGTGTACATGTCTAAGATCGTCTCATAAGGTTTCATGGAAAATAGTTCAAAATCATGCATTAACAAATTCAATTTAGATTGCTTAATTTCACTAGTGCCTTCGTATATAGTGTGTAATTTAACCCAAACTTCCTTACCAGTAGTGCACGTGGAAATTAACAAAAAATCATCATAATTTAAAGCACAAAAAAAGCAATTTAAAGACTTCGCATTCAATTGAGCATCCATTCGTTCTTCCTTACTCTATTGATTAAAATGGATATCAATTTTAATTCCATTTAAAACTCGTGACGGTGAAGAATAACCATTTAAAATCATAAGCCACATACAAAAATCAATTGATTGCAACAAAATAGACATGCGAGTTTTCCAAAAATCAAATGACATATTTTCAAATAAAGGAGGTCTTGAGATTGAATAACCTTCCGCAACATTACGATTAGCCATGGATCAAAAATTCAAAAGATTTTAAAAACTTATTTTATGAAAATCGCTCTGATACCACTTGAAAGTTTGTTAGGGATGTTAGGCCCTCTTGAACTTAGTCCCAAGCTAATCAAGAGAGAGGTGAATTGGAAAACCTTAAAATCAAAGATATAACTCCAACCAAAAACACCACAATCAAAGTGCGGAAGAAAAATAAATGCGGAAGCGATAATAAGAAAAGAACACACCGGATTTATAGTGGTTTGGTCAACTCGACCTACGTCCACTCCCCGGAGGCACGCTCAGAGAATTGTACTACCAACGTGACTCTCCTTTAGCCCCCACATCTAGGCGGAGAAGCCTTTACAAAATCGCTTCCACCTTCCACGGTGCGGCGGAGTCGCCGGGTCCTTTGACACCAAAGAGATCTTCTTCTTTGGTGAACTTACCTCGAGACAAGCCTTGAATCCGATGGTACTAAGGTGCGAGTTCACTGGAGAAACCGTGTGGATCCCCCACCACACTCCCTTGAGTTCCTCCCCCTCACAGGATCTTCTCCCTCTCAAACTCCACCCTTTCCTCTCTCCCTTTTAAGCTCTCTCTTCAAGTCTCCCCCACAAGAACGAAGCGCCAATGGGTGCCAAAGACACATACAAAAGTAGCCATGCCATAACTTAAATAGAAGCTCTCTAAATGAGCTCATTAATGCAAGTTGCCGACATTATCGTCCAGGACGATAAGCATATCGTCCTGGCCGATCAGTACAAATTCAGCTCATCAGCCCGGGACGACTTGGGATGATCAAAAGAAAATTGGTTACATCATCCTGGTCGATATCACGATCGTCCAGGCCGATTAGTTTAAAACTGATTTCAATCGTCCTGATCATCGCCCTGAATTCGAGCTGTCCGATGTAGATCATCCAGGACATCGTCCTTGCCGATCAGGAGATCGTCCAGGATGATATGATCGTATCAATCAACCATTAATGCTTTCCAAAGATACCAGATCAATTTAGGCATAATTGAGTTAGATCATCCTGGACGATAATAATATCGTCCTGGCCGATTTCCTAAAACAAAAGAATTCCTAAACTGATTATGGTGGTTGATTCTTTCTAAATTGAGATTATCGTCCTGGCTGATACAGGTATAGTCCAGGCCGATCTGTTAATGACGGCTGCCTTAATGAGGATGCACTAATTAAGGTTTCTGATTTTGGACATATCATCCAGGACGATATAATATCGTCCTGGCCGATATTACCAAAAATAGAAATCTTATAGGGAACAACAGGAAATCTTCCAAGTTACAAATCAACAGATCCCACACCAAATACAACAGACTCAAGAAAAAAAAAGATTACAAACTGACTCAAACCTAGTCACCTAATCTTGAGCTGATTCCAAATTGCAGTCCGATCGTGTGAACCTGAAATGTTAGTACAAAAGGCAGTTGAAGAGAAATAAAAATGTTTGCTATCATCAAAATCATAAACCATTGATCCGCAATAGGTTAACCAAGTCAACCTAAGTTGACAACATAAGCCCTTAGGGATCCAAATAGTCAATTTGACAGAAATGACCTTTCTATGCCTTGGAACCAACTTTAATAGACACAAACTATCAATTAAATTCTATTGAGCCCAACCCATGCCCCTGGGTCTACCTGGTTGACCAAGTCAACTAAGGTTGACCAGATCTACCCTAAATACTATACCTACTCAGTTTAATATCAAATTAAATCTAAACTCATCAAACTCCCTAAAACATATGTCGTAGTGATTTGGGCTTGATTGATCACCTTGACTTAGGGGTGTCAATATTGGACCCAACCTAAAAACTCGACTAGAACCCGACCCAAAAATTTTGGGTTCAGGTTGACCCAAAACGGGTATGGTTCGGGTTCAATAATTCGACCTCTTTCAATAATCAGGCCAGGTTCAAGTTGACCCTTTTATTCAAAATTAACCTATTTTGACTCAAAAACCCATTTTTGACTCACCAACTCGAGATTGAACTATTTTTGACCCGAAAAGTGGAGATTGACCCATTTTTAGACAAAAAACTAGCAATTTTTTTTGCATCAGGTCATTTGGGTTACGTTAGGTTGACCCAGACCCTAAGCGGGTCGGGTTCGGGTTTGAAAAATTAACCTGTTTGTAAAAAATGGATTTGATTTGGGTTGGCCCAAATAGCACCAGGTCAGTTTCGAGTTCGACCTAAACCCGATGTGTGACCCAAAATTGACACCCCTACATTGACCCAATAAACAGTTATCTTGGTCAACTGGCCTATAGTTTTAAAAAGTTGGTCCATGTAGTTAAATTCAATGCTTTCAATCCTTTTAACCTATTGAAACCTCGTTAGACTTCAAATCTTATTCCAATCCCCGACTCAAATGCATCCAAGACATTAAGTGGTCAAATCTTATTGAATTTGACCATGTCAACACATTTGACTTGGTGAAATTCCAAATCTTTTGTTTAAATCTTCATGCACATCAAATGCCACCATCTTTAAGCTTCAAATTCATTTCCTCATATGCCTTCAATACATCTCAATCATTAATGTGTCAAACTCTATGGGATTTGACCAAGTCAACTTTGAGCTCTTGGTCAAAACTTTTGTTTTTTTATTAATGCATTGACTCTAATCCGACGGTCCCTCCCACTTGACTCAAAAACATCTACACACCCTCCAATCCACCTCCTCAGTCAACCAAACCCTTTGACTAGTAAAATAGTTAACAAAAGCATTTAAATCCCTCTTTAGAATGGTCAACCTCGAAAGTTCGTTAGGGATGTTAGGCCCTACGAACTTAGTCCCAAAGCTAATTAAACGATATAGAGGTGAATTGGAAAACCTTAAAACCAAAGATAAAACTCCAACCAAAATCACCACAAACAAAGTGCGGAAGAAAAATAAATACGGAAGCAATAATAAGAAAAGAACACATCGGATTTATAGTGGTTCGGTCAAACCTTGACCTACGTCCACTCCTTGGAGGTACCCCCTAAGTATTGCACTAAACTAGTGTCTCTCCTTTAGCCCCAACGGCTAGGCGGAGAAGTCGTTACAAAATCACTTCCACCTTCCCCGGTGCGGCGGAGTCGCCGGGTCCTTTGACACCAAAGGGATCTTCTTCTTTGGTGAACTTACCTCGAGATAAGCCTTGAATCCGATGGTACTAAGGTGTGAGTTCGCCGGAGCAACCGTGTGGAATCCCCTCCACACTCTCTTGAGTTCCCCCCTCACAGGATCTTCTCCCTCTCAAACTCCACCCTTTCCTCTCTCCCTTTCAAGCTCTCTCTTCAAGTCTCCCCCACAAGAACGAAGCTCCAATGGCTGCCAAAGACACTTACAAAAGTTGCCATGCCATAGCTTAAATAGAAGCTCTCAAAATGAGCTCATTAATGCAAGTAGCCGACATTATCGTCCAGGATGATAGGCATATCGTCCTGGCCTATTAGTTCAAATATGAGAAAAATCATCCTAAATATCGCCCTGAAATGAAGCTGGACGATGTCTAATCATCCCGGACGATCTTGCGATCGGCCTGGATGAAATCCCTATTAATTGCTTTCCAAAACTGCCTGAGAAATTTTGGAAAAATTGTCCTGGATCATCCTGGACGATATTTTATAGTCCAGGCCGATATACCAGGACGATATCCAAAAATAAGAATTTCCTAAGTAGATCTGGCGGCAGATTCTTGCTGAATTGAGCCGATCGTCCTGGCCGATACAAAATCATTCAGGATGATGTGTTTTGCATAAAGATGACTGCTTTAAAGAGGATGCCCTAATTAGGGTTTCTACTTTTGTTAGATCATCCAGGACGATATAAATATCATCCCGGACGATGTTACCAAAAACAGAAATCTTTTAGGGCACAATAGAAAATCTTCCAAATTACAAATCATCAGATGCCATACCAAATACAATAGACTCAAGAAAGAAAAAAAATTACAAACTTACACAGACCTAGTCTACCCAATCTTGAGCTGGTTCCAAATTGCAGTCTGATCGTGTGGACCTGAAATGTTAGCACATAAGACAATCGTAGAGAAATAAGGAATGTTTTCTATCATCAAAATCATAAACCATAGATCCGCAACAAACCTTACTTTTGTCTTTAACTACATTAACTTTAAGCTTTGAACTCCCCTCAATTAGCTTCCTACACCCCTTCCTAGCCACCTCAACCTCCCCTGACTAATTGACTGGTCAAAGAAGTCAATCCAAGCTTAAACCCTTCCAAATGGTCAAATGGCTGCTCTAATCATTTTCTCCCTAGTTTAGGTTATTGGAAGTTAACCCCTTAGAGGCTAAAGCTCTCCTAAAGGCTCCTTAACCAAGCTAAAGGCATGGTTTAGCCTTAAAAGGTAATGTGATCCCCCATCCATTCAAGCACCCAATGGAAATGAGGCCATTTCAGCCTTTCTCTTTGCCACCCAATAGCCTGGGACACTTGTCCCTCATCAGAGGAAGGTCTCTGATCGATCAGGACCACCCATTTGCCTCCAAAAGGTTTGAAAAGGGGAAAAATACCCACATAAGCTTACATTCATCATCACACACTATCTTGCTTCTAAAGCCATCCTAAACTCTAAACCCTAGTTCTTTGAGCTCCAGAACCCTCCCACTTTAGTTCCGAATCAAATCCAACCATCAAAGTCATGCCGGCGGTGAGATCTCTGGTGAATCAAAGCTTAACTCCATCTAAGAAATATAGCTTCAGATCTAGATGTCATCAGCTCATGGAGCCTTCTATAAACTTGAGCGTGGACATACTACAAATTTAGAGATTAAGAAATCATCAAAATCCATCGGTAAAATCTCTCAAAAACTCAAATCCTAGGTCACACACCTAAGATCAAATAGTTTTTTAATAAGTGATTATTAAATATTAAGATTAAGCCCCCTCTGTTTCTGTTCATGAGTGCTATTTAGGTTTAAAATTTCATCACATTTGATTTATCCGATCAAGAGAATGAGGAAAAATAGTGTTTTAAGGCATTTTCATAGTTTTTATTAAGTGTACATTTTCTAGATCATTGATCATGTGATCAACTGTCCAGATCAAGCCATTCCACAATTTTGATTAACCGCGCATTCAATCCCTTGGTTAATCTCCCGATCAGTGTGATCCTAACTATTCAATCAAAATTGTGCTTGATCGGACTACTTTTGATACTAACTCAGATTAGTGATGTGTAGTGCCGCATCGCTGCATCTGTTAATGATTACCAATGATTATCATGATAAAATCATTGGCAATTAATGTTTACAGTTTTGATCTAATGACTCGGATGCTGTCGTGTGTGCCTCCTAGCCCTGCAGTTCTAATCCGATGATCAGGATAGTGCCACATAACCCATCGACACAGCCGAGTTTTTTTTAATTAATATTATTTATTTTTTAAATCCATTTTTATCAATAAAATACAATTTAATCATTAAAAATTTAGTATCAATCCAAAAAATTAATACAAATGGATTTAAAAAATAATTAATTATGTCTATTTTTTGGAGACCTTTACAAATGGATCAAGCGACTGCTTTTATCTCTTGACCCTCTGTGGTTCTGGTTCTTATGGAACTTGATGTTTCTAAGAAACACCTGAATGAAGTTTGGATAGGTTTTGAGCTGAATGGCTATTTCCAAAATGTGGAATTTGAAAATCTTCCTTTTTTTTTTCTCTCACTGTAAAATGCATGGTCATGGTGTTAATGGATGTTTTAGGTTGCATCTTCAACTTCATAAAGATAAAGCTATGTCCAAATAATCTCAATGAAACATTGGGCCGTTTCTTTAGGATGATAATTTACCTTATGTTGAAATTGAAGGAAATATTTCTAATTTGGGTGATGCTCCTTTACCTGTGCTTATTGACCCTCCCCCTATTCATACCTCTTTGGATCTTATCATTGTGGATGCTCCTCCCTGTGAGCAGGTTAATGCTATTAGTACCTTTTCTAGTTGTAATAATGATTGTGACAACTTGAAGAACCAAGGGCAAACTATTTCTTCTCCTCTAAATAATGCTTTCTTTGAATTCACGGTTATGGATTGTTTATTGAATACTGACAAATCATCTAATATTGATGCTTCTCAATTTAATGTTCATGGTCAGGGAAATGTATCAGAAAATGAAAGGAATCGTAGAGACAATAACTTGAGGCCTAATGAAAAGGCCTTGGTTGAGAAAGAGAATGTACAACATGGTTTGAATAGTAATGCTAATGAGGATAGAGAATTGTTGGAAGAAGGTGAGCGTCCACAAAATGGTATGGAAAAGGATTTGATTATTGACTGTAAGTCACCCTCTACCTCTCATTATAATAGTGATACTTTTACTTATACTGATGAGTTAGAATTTTCTGCTAAATGCTTTGCTTAAGATGACAATGATACTAGTTTCTTTATAGCTCAAAATAAGCGTTGTAGAAAGAGCAAAAACCTTATTTTACAATTGGCTAGAAATACCCGTTTACAAATAATCGTTAGCATTATTTTTTATGTTTAAATCTATTATTTGTAATGTTAGGTGCACTGGGTGTTCTTCTTCTCGCTTGCAGATGAAGAATTCATGTCATATCCATGATATTTCTATTCTTGTTTTACTTGAACCTCTTGTTAATGTTTCTAACTTACTTAATACTGTTAGATTTTTAGGTTTTAAGCCTGCCACTGTGAATTCAGCTAATAAAATTTGGTTATTTTGGAAAGATCAAGTTTGGATTGATATTCTTGGCAAATTTACTCAAGTTTTGTATTGTAACATTGAAGTTTTAAATCTAAATTGTTGCGCTTCTTTTGTTTATGCCGCGTCTTCTCGTGGGACTAGAAAAAATTTTTTGGGAGCACTTATCTGACTTTCATAGCATTTTTCAATTGCCTTGGTTGGTGGGTGGTGGTGTTAACACCATTTCTCAAATTGGGGGTCTTCTCCCATTTTACATTCTATGGAGAATTTTAATTATATGATTATAGATTGTAATTTCATTGACATTGGCTTTTTTTGGTAACAAGATTGTAATTTTACATTCCTTTAGTAAGCTAATTTCTAAAATTTTTATGAATCTATTAACTAATATTCTTCCTAAAATTATTTTCCCTTTCCAAATGGGCTTTGTTAAAGGTCATGCTATCTCTGATAATAGTTTGTTGGCCCAAGAATTCTTCCATGATTTGGATGTCAAGGTGAAGGGTGGTAATATTATCCTCAAGCTTGATATCTCCAATGCTTATGAAAACAATAGTTGGCAATTCATTTATAGCATCCTTTAGTTATTTGGATGTAACTTTGTTTTCATTAACCTTATTAAAAATTGCATTGAAGGTTCTTTTTTCTCTATTGTTATCAATGGCAAGAGCTCTAGCTTTTCATTATTGTGGTTGATTATCTTTCTAGAAGCCTTGTTAGCTTCTTGTAATAAGATTAAAAAGCTTATGGATTTCTTCTACAATTTTCAAGCTATAAGTGGCCTTTCTTTGAACAATCAGAAATGTTGTTTCATTGTTTCTAACAAGGTAAATAAAGCTTGTACTTGGCTATTAAAGACTTATTAGTTTTTTGCATAGCTAGTTACCTATCAAGTATCTTGGTATTCCTCTTTTAAAGGTAGAAAGAAATATTTTTTGTTTGATGATTTAATTACCTCTGTATAGAATAAACCCCAGTCTTGGGATTCTAATTTCTTGAGCTTTGGGGGTAGGCATTCTCTCATTAGAAGTGTTCTTTGTTCTATTCTTTCCAAACTTTGCTTCCTCCAAAAATGGTGTGTAATAGAATTGATAAAATCCTTAATAATTTTTTTTGGAAAGGCTCGAATAGTAACACTAAAATTGCTTGGGCTTCTTGGGATAAGTGTTGTGGGGTTTTAAAAGAGGGCGGCATGGACTGTAAAAGTATTACTGATTTGGCCCATGCTTTTCCCGTCAAATTATGGTTTACTTTTCATGCTAAGTTGTCTTTGTGGGCTAATTTTATGTTTTCCAAATACTGTGTGGGGAAGCATCCTACTACTTGTTCTTTTAATATTGGTGATTCTAAAATTTGGCAAAGGCTATGCAAGGTTATGTGGGATGTGGAGCCTTGTCTCTCTTGTTGTCTTGGGGATTGCAGCATCTTTTTCTGGCAGGATCAGTGGTTAGGTAATAAATCTAATGATTCCCTTATTAATTCCACTTCTACTGCTATAGTTAAGGTAAATTATTTCATTAATGATAACTGTTGGGAATATGATAAGCTTGCTAATGTGATTCCTGACTTTATTATTCAAAAAATTCTCAATCTTCCTTTGAACTTAGAGTAAAAGGATGTTTTATTATGTAAGTTAGCTAATGATGGGGATTTTAGATTAAAAGATGCTTGGCATGTGTTTAAACCTAAAAATGTTGTCACTACCATTTTTAAATGGTTTGTCATAGAAGTATCCCTTCTACTATTGCCACTTTTATTTAGAGAATTTTACATAGATTCATTCCTATGGAAGATATTTTGATCAAAAGAGATTTTTTTTCCATCTAAGTGTCAATGTTGTTATCATGTGGAGATTATGCATCATGTTTTTTTCTAGGGTCCTTTAGCAGTTAAAATTTGGTGTCATTTTAATGATATCTTTAAATTAAACTATTTTAATGCAAATTTTTCTATTCATGCTCTGCTTAATGCTTGGTTTGTTAATTCTAAAGGCCATATTAGAAATTTTATCCCTTCCCTAATTTTTTGATTTCTTTTTTTTTTTTTTTTGAGAAAATGCAAATTGCATTAAAATAAAACTATTACAAACTAATGGCAATCCTTTAAAAAATAGGAAGCCTTATTAAAACGAAAATCGAGCACAAGAAACATATTTGAAGGATAATAAATTTCATAAAGAAATTAATATTCTCTACTCTTTATTTTAAACCAATTGGAGTGGAAGGGATACCAAAAATTAAACAACCAAAAAGGTTGATTAGTATCCCAGAATTCCCGATTAAGTAAAAAATAAAGAGTAGAAAGGTTCTTAAATTTCTTTATTCTATCCCTATCTTTCAAATACTCACTCATGCTAATTTTAAAACTAAAACAAAAATAAAAATAACAACTAATAAAAGAAAACAAAACATGTAAACAAGTTCCTACAGTCTTTGGAGAATACTGGATCTTCACAAACTTCACCTTCTTCATAAAAACCATGCCTTGATTTCCAGGGCACCAACCAAGAAGTTTGATAGATTTATAAAGTAATACTTCCCATTGAAAGATAACACCATCGCTGGAACAGCTACCCATATCCGGCCACAGATACCTAACCTCCTCTAAGACTTTATCACGTCTATTTTGGTACCTACCTTCAATACCCTTCATATGCTCATATATGATTTGAATGGTGAAGATCCACCTTCACTTTCACCAAGACTTTTCAATTTCTTTCCTCTAAGACTTCCTTTGATAGGCCCAAAAGAATTCAAATCTTTATTTGGTTTCTTCTTATGATGAACTGATTTAGGTGGCAAATGAAATTTACCATCCTCAATCAAACATTCCTTAGCATTGACATTGTCTTTAACAGCCAAAAAACCAGCCACATCAGACTTTATATTTTTAGAAACTTGAACATTTTTATCAATATCTGCAACATCCATGCCATCAAGATCCTTTCCAGAATTTCCTTCTATGACAACTACTACAGTTTCATTCTCAAAGAGCTCAGTTTAAAGGATAGACGCATTAGTTATTTTTTGAATCAACATCAGTGTTGACATATTTTTGAACATCTCCATCTTCTACAGGAAGAACATTAGGATCTAAAATCTTTCCTTCAGAATTTTTATCAGTATCTTGAAAACTGACTTTCTCAAATTGAAAAGGGGTATTACCTATAATATGTCCACCCACATACCAAGGACCACCACTCAGAACTTCTTCCATGATTTGAGTAGATTGAAATGAACATAAAATCCAATCTAAACCTAATAAGGTTAGATGAAAAGAACCAAATCTATCCCAGTTTCTCCTTAGCTCAATGCTACAAAGAGAAAATGGAATTTCTTTCCCAAACACTTTCACCACGAGAGATTTTTGAAGTAACTTTACATTCTCACATATGTTATCCATATCCAATTTAACCACATTTGCATCTACAACATCTACAAGCTCCGAACTCATTTACTCTAATATGATGGCTTTTAGACCACTCATTTAACAGACCAAAACTATTGTTGTTAGTTTTTGATAACAACTTCATGCCTTTCACCATAGGCATTTCTTCAACAATCATCAAATCTTTATCATTCTTTGTCATATCTAAATTCAAATATGAAAATCCCTACTTTTCCATAATGTTTTCAGCAATAGCAGGATTAGATAATCTGCTAATCTTCAATTTGAAGCCAATGGAAGAAGAAGCTTCTGAATCGTTTGCCATTCTAGATAATAAATTCTTAATTGGTGAAGAGGGAGCCATCGAAACCTTATCTTGAATAGCTTCAATTATTTCCTTCCCCTTACCCATCACTGAAACACCCTCGTACCCAAGGGTCCCACATTTATGACCAAAGGACGTTGTTAGATCTTAATATCCCGGTTGGTATATACTCAAGCTTTTGGATCCACCGTAAAAATCACTATGAAACCTTGTAGAGTATGGGATGGAGGTCTTCAAGTCATCAGAAGGTGATGATTGGCGAGCCTCTGCCACCATTCAACCAGACCGGGAATTGAGGATTGAAGATATTAAAAAAATATGAAGCTTTCTCTCTCTAAAATCCAGGAGTATCTCTCTTTAGCATCTCTCTCTAGTCAAAAAATTCTCAAAGAGCTCAATTTTGTGATTTCTTTGGGTGGAGAGGAATAATTCTCTTTTTTAATGGCATTAGAATGGACTATCAGAGGTTTATTAAGAATGTAAAAGATAAATTATTGAGTTTGTTTTCTATTAACTTGCTTTCTATGAAAAGTTTCAACAATTATTATGATGTTGCTCCTGATTTAGGTATCAGGTTAAAGGTCCCTTTGCTTCCTTCTCAGCCTCATTTTATTTATTGGCTTAAACCCTCTTTGTATTTTTTCAAGCTGAATGTTGGTATTGCTAGTGAGATTAATAGCAAGGGGTGAGATTAACATCATTTTTTTTTTTTTGAAGAAATGCAAATTTGCATTAAGAGAAAAAAAAAGGAACAACCTATTACAAACTAGAGCAAAAAGAAGCTAATGGTTTCTTGATCAAACAGGGAAAGAAACCTTATTGCAAATATATTTGTTAAAACTAAATTTATCATAATTGAAATGAGACCCACTATTTCCCATTTAAAAACCCTTGGGATGGAGGGGATACCAATAATAAAAAACAACCTAAAAGGTTGATTAGTATCCCAGAGTTCCCAACCGGTTAAAAAATAAGACGTAGTAACGATCCCATAACTAATTATAATCGATTTAGAAAACAAATATAAAACTAAAAGAAAGTAAAGGAAACTAAATAAAGACCATATAAAGTAATTACAATTCTCTATCATAAACTGAGAATCAAATAAAAAACTTTTAGTAATATCCTCTGTTGCCACTTCCAAACCTCCATGATGTAGTATCCCATGTCAGAGTAAGAATGCACTAATGAGGGGAATAACCCCTCACAAACTTCTTAGTGCTTAAAACTGCCATTGTTCTTCTAGAAAATTCTTCCACCGGCCCCAAAGCTTGTAGTTCTTTGGGTAGTTTTTGCTTAGAACATGAAGAATGATCTAATTTAAAAGAATTTGATTTACCTTTTACTAAAACAAACTTTTTAAAATTCAAGTTAACTTCTGAAGATGGCGTGACTATCTCAGGTATTTCCAAAGAATAGGATCCATTTGAAACTTCCATATCATTAGGAGCTTTTACGGGCTTAACTAATGTAAGAGCTGGTTCAGTTATTCCTTCTGTAACGGATTCCTCTATTCCCTCCAGCAAATGAGAATGTTTGATTTTTGAATAATCCACCGTATCAATATTCAATGCTTTCTCGAAAAAAGCTTCTGTAACAAGGGTTTCCCTTTCCCGCCTGTTTTTGCATTTTTCCTTCTTCCCGCCGCCCCCCCGGCAGCGTGCCGGAGGGCTCTTCTCATGGATTCGTCTTCTCTTGCAGCTGATTTCCCTCCACTCTCCTCTTCTGCTGCTGTGGCTCCTGCATCGGTGAGGAACTGGAGCCAGATTTTTGCTCCTGACTCTTCCTCTCCATCTCCTAAGGTTTTTAGCTTTTCGCATCATCCATCTGAGCCAGAAATTATTCCGTTTTCACATGACAAGCTTGAGCAAGGAAGCGGAGACTAGAACCTATGTCTTGTTGGATATTCCATAGGGAGTCGACCTTTCTATGAAGCGCTGTTAGGAGCGTTAATCAAAACTTGGTCTTTGAAAGGTTCTCTCAAACTTCTTTCACTTAGTGAGGGGTTTTTCCTTTTGCGTTTTTCCTGTGCTGAAGACTATGATATGGCTTGGTCTAAAGGTGTCTGGTTTCTTCTTGGGAAACCCTTTGTTCTTCAAAAATGGCACCCAAAATTCAAACCCTAGAGGGAAAATTTCTCTACAGTTCCAATTTGGGTTAAGATTCATGATCTCCCCCTTACATGTTGGAATTCCGAGGGCATCTCGAGGATTGCGAGTAAAATAGGGGTGCCACTAGCTGCTGATCACCTCACAGAGCAAAAAATGCGCCTAACATATGCGCGTATCTGCAACCTTGTAGACTGTAATGCTACTTACCCAGATGAAATCAAAGTCTCATTAGATGGAGATGTAGTTGGGTTGAAGGTGCAATACGAGTGGCGACCTTCTCCGTGCGAGCACTGTAAGTCCTTGGTACACTACTCCTCTTCTTGTCCGTTAAACCCCTCCCCTGTCAGCAACGCTCAGGGGACCACTCAGTTCAAACCAAGAGGCAGAAGTTTTAGTAAGAAACCTGGTAATAGGTTTCAATCCCGCCCCCCTTCCAGGCCTCCACGTATTGAGCAAAAGGACACTGATTCTTCCACATCCAATCCAGCAGATGTTACCACTTCATCTCTAATTCCACTTCACACAAATAGTATTCGGCAACCTTTACATCACCAAAAGCACTCCCCTCCTCCTCCACGAAAAATGTCTCCATCACCAAGCAAAGCAGCTAATGTGGAACAACCCCCTTCTAATTCCCCCCAAGCCGATGTTGAAAACTTGATAGATGATATTATGACCAGCATTCCCAACTTAAATATTCCTACTGAGGAACCTTCAGCTTCCTCTAGCTCTTTTCTGGCTTCTTGTATGAAGTCGAATAACTGTGTCAATTCTACAAATAAATTTGAGGTTCTTAGCTCTCAGATTGAAACAGACACGAATGAGAATATGGCATCCCTCAATGACATAGTTGGGCAAAATCTTAAGCAGCCAATCAAGGGAAAGAAACAAACTATCTCTGACTCATCCAAGAAAACTGCTAAGGGAAAGCAGAGTAAAAAATCCCAACCTCAACATTCTTCCTGATGTCTTTTCCGACGATTGGTACGTGGAATGTAAGAGGGTTTAACCACTCTGAGAAAGTCCTTAGTTGTAAACGACTTATTAAGTCTTTTAAGCTTGATCTTTTATGTCTTTTGGAGACCCGTATCCGCTCCTCCTCTCTCTCTCTGACCCTTTTTTTGACTCTTCTCATATCCTTTTCCAGAATGAAGCTAGTCTTCATAATTTTCATTTGACCTCTTCTGGACGTATTTGGGTCAAATGGGATTCTAGCAAGCTCAATTTTATTCCTAATCTGGTTACTCCCCAATTGATTAATGGGAATGTCTTGGTTAGTAATTGCCTTCAATTTCAAATTTCTTTTATGTATGCAGCAAACAATGCCACTGATAGGAGGGCTCTCTGGAACTCAATTTGCTCTGTTACTCCTACAAATGATGTTCCCTGGGCTGTTATTGGGGATTTTAACTACTGCCGTTACGTGTTTGAAAAGTCTGGTGGCTCTTCTTTGCATCACTCTTTTCTGGTAGACCTTAACAATATGATTTTTGCTAATGGCTTGCTGGATTTACATTCGGTTGGTAGCTTCTACACCTGGTTTAATCAGCAATCTGTTAACCCTATTTTTATCAAACTTGATAGGGCACTTGTTAATGAGGAATGGGGTAAGAAGTTTCCCAATTCCTACAGCTCATTTCAAAGTCCATCATGTTCGGACCATTCCCCTATTATTCTACATCCGGGAGCTTCTTCAAAGTCTAAGCACAGGTTTCTTTTTAAGAATTTTTGGACAAAGCATGACAATTTTTGTACATTTATTTTAAATGCTGTTTCTATGCCTGTTTATGGTAATCCTCTTTCTCACCTCTGTAATGTTCTGAGAAGGCTAAAAGGTGATATTAAAAATCATCCCTAGGCGAATTCTCTGTCTCTTAATGCCCATTTGGATGACCTTCATGCTAAACATCTTACTACTCTTGAGCGTATTCATGCTTTTCTGGAGGATGCTACTCTTGCTGCTGAGCTTAGACAAATTAACATCAATATATCCCAAGTTAACTCTATGATTTCTAGTTGGGTTATTCAAAAAGCTAAAACTAAATGGTTGCATCATGGTGAGGATAATCTCAAATTTCTGTATGCCAAAATCAGGAGTAGGCAATGTAGTTCAAAGGCTGTGGTTAACCTTTTTGCTGTTAACCCGAATATTTCTAGAGAAGAAGTTATTCATTCTATTGTCCTTTATTTCCAAAAGCTTTTCAATCCTCTTGCTCCTTCTTCGATGAATATGCACATTTTTCCTATTGGCAAAGCTATTCCTGAGAGCTCTGTTATGAAGCTTATTTCTCCTATCTCTGATGATGAGATTAAATTGGTTGTTTTTAAAGGTTCTTCAAAATCCGCTCTTGGTCCTGACGTGTTTAATTACTTCTTCTATAAATCTGCTTGGCATATTATTGGACCTCTTGTTTGTAAGGCTGTTAGGTCCTTTTTTGCTAAAGGATACATTCCCAGCGGGGTGAAGGCTACTTCTTTAGCCATTATTCCTAAGCACCGCAATGCCTCTTCTATCACTGACTTTAGACCCATTTCTTTATGTAACACTATATATAAAATCATTGCTAAAGTCATTGCAGGTAGATTAAATCCTATTATGCACCTTATTGTCAAAGATACTCAAGCTGGCTTTGTGAAAGCAAGGATCTCTACTGACAGCATTTTACTTGCTAATGATATCCTTTCATCTATTAAGAAATGAGGATTGGGCAATTATTTCTGTGCCAAAATTGATATCAGGAAAGGTTTTGATTCTGTATCAAGAGAATTTCTGCTTGCACGGTTGGAGCAGAAAGGCTTTCCTAGGTCTTTTATTGACTGGATCAAATCTTGTATTTCTAATGTTAACTTCTCTGTAGTCATTGAAGGTGCTTTAGAAGGTTTTTTTCCCCTCCTCAGCGGGTTTGAGGCAAGGGTGCCCGCTCAGTCCATACCTTTTCTGTTTAGTTATGGACTCCTTTTCCAACCTTTTAGAGGCTAGAGGTTTCAAAGGTATTACTGCGGAGAACTTTCAACTTTCACATCTTTTATATGCTGATGATGTCTTAATATTCGGAGAAGCTAATTTGGAGAATTGTTCTCTTCTTTCTGACATCCTTAAAGATTTAAGAAATGCCTCGGGATTGCATGTCAACTTTGAAAAATGCTCTGTTATGTTTTCTAATAAACATAGGGATCAAGACTCTTTATGCCAAGCCTTATCAATTTCTAATGTTTGCTCCAAGATTTCTTATCTTGGTATCCCTATTTCCTTTGTTAGGATGAAAGTGGCAGATTACCTACCACTTATGGACAGCTTGCTGAAAAAATTTTCTGGTTGGAAGGCCAACCTTCTATCTTTTGCTGGAAGACTGCAATACATAAAACTCACTATTCTGAACACGATTGCGTATTGGATAAGAGGCTCTATTATGCCTAAAACTGTGTTTAAGTTCTTTAAGAAAACCTCTTCAAAATTCTTATTTTTTGGAGATGTTTCCTGCTCCAATAAGCTTCACATGGTTTCGTGGGAGAATGTTTGTAAACCCAAAGTGAAAGGTGGATTGGGTATCCCGAGCTTATGTGCAATTCAGTATGCTTTCAACTGCTCGGTAATCCTCAGAATGTATAATTGTTCTTCACCTCTGTCTTCCTGGTTGTCTTCTCAATATACTTCTCCTTGGAAGCCTCCAAATCCGAAAGCTAGTAAATTCTGGATCTCAGTCTATAAAACTGCTTCTACTGCTAAGCTGAATTTTAAATTCACCATTACTCCTAACTCCCCCATTTCATTTTTCTGGGATCATTGGTGTGGAAACTTAACATTTGCTGAACTTGTGGGTGATCACCATTTTGATGGTTTTAATTCACCTTTGCTGAAGCACTATATTTCTAATTCAAATTGGGATTTTGGTAGTAATGTTCCTCAACATCTTCAAGATTTATTAAGTCATTTTCCTATCTCCCAATCTGAAGAGTCTTATTTGAAATGGAAGGACTGTGTTAAAACTCATTTTAGTACCTTTATTGATGAATATTACAGCTTTTTGCCGGACTGCCTTGGAATAATTTGGTTTGGCACAGACAGCATGTTTTGAAGCATTCAGTATTTATGTGGCTTGCTCTTGTAGGTGGTCTTAAAACTCAAGACGCGTTGAGGTTAAGGAATATTCACGGGCCTGTGTTGTGTTCTCTTTGCAATTCTGCACCTGAATCTGTGAATCACATCTTTTTTGAATGTGCTTTTTCTTTCTCTATACTGAACTCTCTACTTCCAGTTAACCATAATTTTCTTCTTAGACCAACTGTTCTGCAGTTGTTACAATGGTTGGATATGGACTATTCTGGTTCTATTTTGAACAAAAAAATTTACATGCTCACGGTTTGTAGCATCATTTACTACCTTTGGAAAGAAAGGAATAGTAGACGGTTTGGTAATGAAATTCACAGCTCTTCCTCTCTGATTTATACTCTTAAAAGAGTAATTATTAGCAAAATTCACAAATGGAAAAATTCAGACCAGCTTCTGGGTCTGATTCATTTGTGACTTGTCTGTTTGTGGATTGTTTTACTTCTGGTTGTATCTGTTCAAGTTGGGTTATTTGGATTTGAAGGGGGCTGGGCTCTTGCCTGCTTTTGGCTGTTATTGGAAGGCTCGTATTGGTCTCTATATCTATCACTGGTTAAAAGGTTTAAACCTGGATGGTATTTTACCTGCAATTATTTGGATCAGGACCTACAGGCAAAGGAAGGGCAGGCTATTTTGCACTATCTGGACAATGATGAAGATCTCCTATACAACCCTTGGATGGCTGTTCAGCAACCAGGGATATGCGTGTTTTTTATTACCTAAAACTCTGAGTCCAGATAATATGTGCTTGGGAGATCATTTTTTTGGTAAGATGCGGTATATTACTACTTTTTTGTCTATTGGTGCAGGCATTTTCTATGCAGCTGTTGTTGGAATTTGATGGGCTGCTGTTTTTACATGGAATACATGGTTTTGGCATCTTCAATGCTGGTTTTGTTGGTTCATTCAGGTGCAACACCAGAGTGTTTTTTCTACTATTGCTGGGCTCTTTTCGGCGATCAACTGCTTCTTCTTTTGCTGGAAGATCATTGTTTTTGTAACTTTATTTAGATGGCATTTTGTTTTTTGGCCATTTACTTGTATTTTTTCTGACTTCCTTTTTGGGCTTCTTCAAGCCGGCCATTAATGGCTTTAGTCAATTATTTCCTTACATGTAACCGTTCTTATGATTAATACAAAGGCCTCGGCCAAATTTTCCCACAAAAAAAAAACTTCTGTAACATCTTCCTGTATTCCTTCCAGCAAAAGAGGAAGTTTGAATTCTGGATTATCCACCGTAACATCATTCAATGCTTTCACGGGAAAAGCTGAAATAAGAGGTCTTATTGGTTTAGTAACAACTTCTTTTTTAGAACTAATTGCACCCTCTATTCCTTCCAGCAATTGAGAATGTTTGAATTCAAATTTTGAACTTTCCACAGGATCAGCAACCAACTCTGACTCAGCATAATCAGTTACCTCATTTTCTTCCATAATACTAGCAGCTTTGAATTCGATTTTTGAATTCTGAACAGTCTCCATAGGAAGACAAGCATGAACTGAATTTGAGCCATCAGAGATAATCCGGTGATTGATTAATGAAGTTTCTTCCAACTAAATTTCATCCAGATTTCGATCAATAGGATAATTTGCATCCTTAATAAGTTTTTTATCAAAATCAGCATCCAAAATATTATTTTTATTAAGCGATAATCCACTATGTTTATTGGAATTTAGAAGATCTGGAGGTGAAACTTCAACATGGCTTTTAAACGAATTCTTCTTAACAGTTTTATGCCTTTTTTAGATTTGAATATCACATGCATCCAAGGTCCATAGGAACTATCTTCAAGAAGAAGTGGATCTTTGGGAACTTCCTTATCAATCAAATCCAGATTTTGAGAACCATTTGGACAAACCAAATCTTTGTGTCCAATTCTTCCGCATTTGAATCAAATGGATGATAAATTTTCAAATTCAAATTTCTGAAAAAATTCTGCCATGAAGACCTTCAACCCATGTACCACTAGGGAGTTTCGAGTTCAATTTAACCCGAATACAAGCTCTAGCGAATTCTCTTCTCCTCCATCTAAACTTGTTGCCATCCAATAATAAAGAAGTCCCGATACTAGAAATAATTCTAGTAATATTGGTTTCGTCCCAACAATGTAATGGTAAGTGAGGAAGACGAACCCAAATAGGAGAAGAAATCCCATCCAAGGAATAAGGAGAAAAATTGGGAGACCATTTATCTAGACCAATGACAAATCCACCCACATACCAAGGACCTCCATTAAGAACTTCCACCATTGCTTCATGTGACTGAAAAGAGCACAGAAACCAACCTAAACCAAGTGAGGTTATATGAAATCCTCCAAATTTAACCCATTGCTTCCTTAATTCAAAATCACAACTTGAGAAAGGCAAATTTTTACAAAGGATCTTCACCACCAATGAATTCCTCAAAACATGAACATTAGATTTTTCATTTTCCAAGTCAAGTTTTACCACATTAGCATCTTTATTTCCATTATGAACTTCATTCAAATTTATTTTAATATGTGGTTTTCTAATCCACACATTAGAATAGTCCAAATTGTTATCAATGCAACCTGAAAGGGTAGCCTCCATATCATTTTCTCTAGGGATCAAATCCGGCAAGGGTGAAATAGACTTACTTTTCAAAACTTCCATTACTTCTTTTCCTTTACCAATCTCCGACAAAGATTTTTTCTTAGAGACCAAACCTCCCTCTCTAATCACCAGAGGAGAGTTTGAAAAACAAGAAAAGCTGCGATTGAATGAAAATCTACCTTTTGTATCCAACATAGTTGGACGCGCGATAGATCTAAAGGATTTGGTGTTCCGGTCATCCAAGGATGACCGGCCACCTTCTTCCATCTTCAAAGATGCAGCCGAAAGCTTCTTCAAATTCTTTCCTCAATTTGTGGAGCTTCTCTCTCCTTCTTGATAGTGTAGACTATACAATACAAATGAGATTAACATCATTAGATATTGCCATGGTAATGTTATTCTTATGTTTGCTGACACTTTTCTTAATGGTAACTTTTATATGGCCCTTCTTATTGTGATTTTTTATGGGTTGAGAATTTGCATTTCTCTTGATATTGCTAATATTGGAATTGAGGCTGAGTCCACTCATATTATTCAGTGCATTTTTTATAATGAGAACTCAGTTTTTAATTCTTAAGTGTTTTATATTATTAGGGATTTAAACATTTGATGATTTTTATCACTTTTTTTTCTCAAGTGCTCAAGGAAGGTAATACTTGTGCTAATTGGTTGGCTCATTTAGATCAGGGATTGAATGCTGCATTAATTTCTTGGAAGCCAATGTTACTACTTGTTCAAAAGGACTTTTAAGATTGGACAAAATTTGTTTACCATATGTTAGGATTTATTTTTGTTCCCTCTTGTTTATCTGAATCGTGTGTGTTGCCTTATCCTATTGGTATTTTTTGGCTTGCGGGGTCTTATCCTAAGGGTTGGGATTGCTCTTGTGATTATTCTTGATGGGCACCCTATTTTCTATTATTATGTTATGGAGTTTTTTAGTTGGTTTTTTCATGGGTTCATGGGGCTAAGAGATGGTTGCAATGGCGTTTACTTGATGGGTATCTCATTTGTTGCTCTCCTTCCTAAGGCTTTGGCTTTTCCTGATCCTTCTTATTTTGGGATTATTGGGTTTATGGGTATCTAGATGTGGTATTCTTTCTGAGCACATAGGTGGTGGTTAGCTGGCCTGTTGGGTTGTTCTATTTTTGCCGAGGCTGCTAGGCCATATTTATTAGGTGGCTTCTTATTTTTTGGTGGCAGGCAGGGTTTCCCTTGGTAGGTTATTTCTGTTATGTGGTGGCTTTTTTGTGATATGTGGGTTTTGGTTTGGGCACCTGGGTGTGTTTTGCTGGGTTGCCCTATTTTTCCATCGTTGTTGGGGCCTTTCTATTTGGCCGATGCTATTTTTTTGCAGCCGGGGTTGGATTTCCTTGGTTTGTTATGGTTGGCTAGGTATTGGGAATGGGTGGATGCTCATTTTGTTATTATTATTATTTTTTGTTCTACCTTTAGTTTATTTCTTTGGGTGGTAGGGGGGGAGGGGGATGGTTGAGGACTTTTAGTTGGATAGAGCGACATTGGGATTTTCCTTGTGATGTTTGTGAGATCCAGTCTATCCTGAGCTCTTTCTGCCCGAACCCCTCTCGCCTCGACTGAGGTATTTTTGGTTTGGTTGGTGGTTTTTGGATCCATGCCAATCAATTTTTGTGTGAGCTGTGTACTATATTTAGCTGCTATTCTTTGTTGTTTGTTTTGTATTATTCCTATATGTGGCCTACTATTTAGGTTTATTTTGCTTATCTAAATTAGGGGTGTCAGAGCTGGATTTTTGTTCATATGGCAGGCTTCTGGGTTACCTTAAAGATCATTCTAGCTGTATTTGTGGCTTTGTTTTATTTCTCCATTGGGTTTATGATGGTTGCTTGGATGCCTATATTATTTTTGGAAGGACTCATGTTTTCTATCTTTGCTGGGCTATGACTATTTGTAATATGATTCACTGGTGGTATTTTCAACCCCTTTCTTTTTATATTGTTTAGTGCTTCATTTTTTGTGCCTTGTACTCTTTTTTGCAGGATCTCTTAGGTGTTATTATATTTTTGTTTAGCAGGGATCTTGAGCTCATAGGTTTTTTTATTTTTAATCTTGTATCTCTTTTAAGTATTAGAGAGCTTGAGGCCCCTTTAAGGACTTTGTACTTTTTCTATAATTAATGTGTAGGCCCCTTCGTGGGTTTCCCCTTAAAAAATTGATTTTCACTATAAAAACACACATTTCATGCTGTACAATACATGTGGCATATATCATTGAATGAATTAGTTCAGTTGGTATAATATTTAATTCACAATCATGCTGGATGAACACACATTTGTATATACGATTAGTGTGGTCAAAGGTTGTATTGGATTACCCCTTAGGAAGAGTGTTTTTATAACGATCGTCTAGGATGATTTTGATCATACTGCATAATTTGACTAACATTTAGACTATTCAGTCAGGATGAATTCACTTCTTCTGATCATTTTGTACGATGTACTATATGATTTATGATGTTTTATATAAGAATGACAATTCTAAAGCATTCAAATCATACCATTCTTATTCTTCTATTAGCATTCATATTCAAATGGTTAAGGGAAAGCGTGCCAGATCTATGGTAGGGTGTTTCCACCTGATGACTTGCTAGTGATCATTTCCTCGAAGTAGTTGATGAGAAGGCCTATCATTACTATAAAGTGGTAACCATCACCACTTTAGAGCATTAAATCAATGCATTCTAAAGTTTTAGGTAATAGATGTTAAGATAGTTGCTATTTGCATGCTTTTCATTTTTGCAACTTATAAAGTTTTGATGATTTCAAACATTATTGTTCAAATGTGTAGTTATCTCCTAACAATTTTGGAAGAATTGTATTTGCTCTTGTGTGTACTGACATTTCAGGAAAAACGAACTCCAGACTACGAAGACTTCAAATTAAATTCAGCATGAGATACTTTGTAAAATTTGAAGCTTGCACTTTTCTTAGAAATCAAATTGAAAGGGAATGATTGTATGTTGAGAAAATAAAAACATTCACACATAAGGAGATCATGTAGAATTTATACTGATCGTACAGGACGATCTTCAGTTCGTACTGGACGATCAGACAGTTATCTCCTATAGAGCATATGGAACGAATAGGAACTTGCTTGAAATTTTTTCTAAGTCCTATTCGTCCAAGACGAAATAAATTATCGTCCAGTACGATTGGCTCTCTGGAAAATTTTCGTCCGGACGAAATTAATTATCGTCCAGGACGATTGGGTCTCTGGAAAATTTTTCGTCCAGACGAAATAATTTATCGTACAGGACGATCAGTCCTCTGTAAAAATTTCGTCCAGACGAATCTATTTTCGTCCACACGATTAACCGACTTAGGACAGTTTTCAGCAGTTTCTAGAATCGACCTTGTAATAACCGTTCGTACTGGACGAACCTAGTTCGTACAGGACGATCAGCTGTACGAAGACATTTCGTACACATATTCAAATAGGGTCGTTTCAGATCGTTTAAGTAAAATCGTCCAGGACGATCCACGATCGTACAGGACGATCCACGATCGTACAGGACGATCCACTGCGTACAGAATTTAATACTTGCAGTTTTTGGGCGGTTTTTCTTGTCTTTTGTATAAATAGTTCAAATTAGACTGCCACCCAATCTTTTTGTCATTTGATCTTCGTGCCTATTGAGAGAATAGCCAAGGAGAGAGTTGAAGAGAGCATTCAAGGGAGGATTCCTACCACTGAAGCGAGAAGGCTTCACTTGGATTTCAAAGGTAAGAGTCTCTACTTGTGAATTAGGATTACTTCACTCTTTTCTTTCTTCCTTCTAGATTCTTGTGAGAAGATCTGTCAAGGAGATCCGGTTCTCTGCCGACACTTGGAGAGTGTGAACAGCCGAAGGGTTCTCTGCCCACACTAGGAGAGTGTGAAAGGACAAAGGGTTCTCTGCCCACACTAGGAGAGTGTGAAAGGACGAAGGGTTCTCTGCCCACACTAGGAGAGTGTGAAAGGACGAAGGGTTCTCTGCCCACACTAGGAGAGTGTGAAAGGAGGAAGGGTTCTCTGCCCACACTGGGGATAGTGTGAAAGGACGGACGGTTCTCTGCCAACACTGGGTATTGTATAAAAGGACGGACGGTTCTCTGCCGCACCGGGGAGTGGTGAAAAGAGTGTGTTGTAAAGGCTTCTCCGCCTTGCTGTGGGTGCAAAAGGAGAGTCACTATTGGTATTAGTGCAATACTCAGAGGGTGCCTCTAGGGAGTGGATGTAGGTCTGGTTATAGACCGAACCACTATAAATCTGGTGTCATTTACTTTACTGTTTTTACTTTTTCGCACTTTCTATTTCAGTTTTAAAAACTCTGTGGTTAAAAAACTTTTTTCTACAAAATTTAAAAGAGATTTTATTTCGGTTCAATAATATTTAAAAAGGGGGTCTTAAATTTTAACTTTGTTTTTTAAAACTACCAATTCACCCCCCTCTTAGTAGCCGTGGGACATTCACTTTGGCTTAACAACCTAATTACTAGACTCAACAAGTGGTATCAGAGCTTCGTTTCAATATCATAAGTTTGAACTACTTTTTGATTAACGTAGATGGCTACTTTCGGAAACCGGAGCACACCTAAGGGTTACTCTATTACTAGACCTCCACTGTTTGACAATATTCCTTTTGATTTTTGGAAAACACGCATGTCTACTTTCTTACAGTCACTTGATTATTGCATGTGGATATTAGTCCAGGATGGCTACACAAAACTAACTAGATTAGTTGATGGAGTAATGGTAGAAATACCTTTTACTGATTGGACTGTAGAAGAACGTGGCTTAGCACAATTAAATGCCAAATGTTTAAACAGTTTCTTTTGGGCTTTAAAATCTGAAGACTACATACGGGTTTCCACTTGCAAAAGCGGAAAGGACATATGGGATAGACTTTGTATAACTTATGAAGGGACAAATGAGGTTAAACAATCAAGGCTCAATATCTTGTTACATGACTATGAATTGTTTCACATGAAACCTAATGAATCTATTTCCGACATGTACACAAGATTTACACAAATTGTCACTTCTTTGCATGCACTTGGTAGGGAATTAACTAATGCTGAAATGGTCAATAAGATTCTTCGTTGTTTACCTACTGCTTATGATGCAAAAATTACTACAATTACAGAGTCTAAAGATTTAAACATTTATTCTATTGACAATCTTCTTGGTTCACTCATTGCTTATGAGCAAGGAGTAAGTCAAAGGAAGATTGATGCAGGTGAACCACGAAAGGAGAACAATATAGCACTAAAAGTGGAAGAGTCAGAGAGTGAACACTCACAACCTGAGGATGAAGATGATGTTGCACTAATGACTAGACAATTCAGAAGCTTTTTAAAGAGGAAGCAGAAGAAACGCCAGCTATGGAATAGAGGTAAATTTAACAGAAATAGCAAGGTTTCTAATGAAGTGATTTGTTATGAATGCAGGAAACCAGGTCATATCAAGACTGATTGCCCAAAACTCAAAGCCACTCCTGCTAAGGAGAAGGTGGAGGAGAAACCTATGGTAAAGAAGGGCAAGAAGAAGTTTCAAAGAGCTTTCTGGGCGGACTCAGCTTCAGACTCATCTGAGACAGAAAAAGAAGAAGAAGTCACTAATCTTTGCTTGATGGCAGACAATGTGGATCACTCAGATCAAGAAGAGGTATGTGACTTATCCTATGATGAATTATTTGAAGTTTCTGAACACATGCATGATGCATATAGGAAAATGAAAAAGATGCATGCTAGTTTAAGTTTAGAATTTGAAGAGCTCAAGAAGGAAAATGAAATCCTTAGAAAGACCATGCTTTAATAGATGACAACCACATGAAACTACTTGATGAATATGATGACTTGAATAAGAATTTTGAAAATCTAAAGTCATCCTATACTGATCTTGAAAGGAATTTAAAAATTTTAAGGATGAATCTGAGAGCAAAGCATATAGAATCAATTATATCAATCGAATCTTGGAAGATATGAATTCATTTTACAAACTAACAATAAGAGCTCTCGAGGATAATAGGAAACCCCCCAGACTTGAAGATTTTACAAATCCTAAATATTATCCTAAATTCATGAAATCCCTTAGAAGAAAATCACATGGAAGAAAACTTAAGAATATTTTTGCTAATGTTAATTGTAATAATTGTGGATTTTTTTGACATATAGCTCACACCTGTACCTTGATGATGAAATCTAATTTGGTGTGGAGACCTAAGATGCATAAACCTAGACATATCATACATGCATTTGATTATAAATTGCTAAAAGGTGAACCCAAACTTGTTTGGGTTCCCAGGTCTAACATTTGATATTTTTGCAGGATTTCTCTCACACAAGACCTCGTTGGAGCATATGGTACCTGGATAGCAGATGTTCAAAGCATATGACTGGAGACACTACACAATTCATATCGCTAGAAGCCAGGAATGGAGGCAAGGTTACACTTGGAGATAATACCACAAAGAAAGTGGTTGGATCAGGTATGATTGGTAATTTAAAAAACTTTTTTATAGACAATGTGCTATTGGTTGAAGGCTTAAAGCATAATTTGTTAAGTATAAGTCAGCTATGTGACAAGGGTTATAATGTGAAATTTTTACCTACTAGCTGCATATTAAGCCTAAATGGGAAAGAAGTTTTAAATGGAAAAAGGGTAAACAATGTTTACATGCTAGATTTGAATTCATTTCATACTCCTATTGCTTTCTGTTTGAAAACTGTTTTTGATGAATCTTGGCTTTGGCATAGGAGACTTTGTCATTCTAGTATGAAAAATCTTAGGAGAATTACCCAAAAGAATTTAGTAAGAGGTATACCAAAACTAGACTTTACTAAGGGCCATCTTTGTGATGCATGTCAATTAGGAAAACAAGTGAAGTCCTCATTTAAGTCCAATAATGATCTTAGAACTAGTAAACCATTGGAAATTCTTCACATGGATCTTTTTGGACCAGTAGGAACTGTAAGTCTAGGAGGGAAGGTATACGGATTGGTTATTGTGGATGATTTCTCTAGGTTCACTTGGGTTAGATTTCTTTTTCATAAAAGTGAATCATTTGAGGAATTCAGAAATTTTTCAACTTGGATTCAGAGAAAATTAGGATGTGAAATAATGTCTATACAAAGTGATCATGGAGGAGAATTTGAAAATGATAGATTTGAAAATTTTTGTAAAGAAAAAGGGATTGATCACAACTTTTCTACTCCTAGAACCCCTCAACAAAATGGGGTAGTTGAAAGGAAAAATAGAACATTAATAGAAGCCGCCAGAGCAATGTTGGCAGAATACTCTCTTCCTAAATATTTTTGGGCTGAGGCGGTTAGCACTGCATGTTATGTTCTGAATAGGGTGAATGTGAGATCAAATTTAAATAAAACACCCTATGAGTTACTAAAAGGTAGAACACCAAATTTGTCTCATTTGCATGTTTTTGGTTGCAAGGTGTTCATTCATAACAATGGAAAATCTGCCTTAGGAAAATTTGATCCAAAATCAGATGAAGGAATTTTTGTTGGATATTCAAGTGTTGGAAAATCTTATAGGGTATTCAACAAAAGAACTTTAGTTATTGAAGAAACCACACATGTTGTATTTGATGAATCTGGAAATTTAGAAGAGCCAAATATTGTTGAAGAAGAAATTGAGGAAAACTCCCAAAAGATTGATAGATTAAATTTAGAAGAAAATGTGGAAGAAAACTTTGAAAGAGAAAACCCTTTGCCTAGAGATTTGAGATTTTCTAAAAACCACCCAAGAGAATTGATTATAGGAGAACCTAGTGAGGGTGTTAGAACTAGGCGTGGATTAAATAAGGAAGTCAATCATTCAGCCTTTATTTCAACCATAGAACCCACTAATATTGATCAGGCACTTTCTGATGAATTTTTGATATTGGCCATGCAAGAAGAGTTAAATCAATTTGTAAGAAATAAAATTTGGGAATTAACTATAAGGCCAAAAGATCAAAGTTTTGTTGGAACAAAGTGGGTGTTCAAAAATAAAATGAATGACTCAGGAGTAGTCATTAGAAATAAGGCTAGATTAGTTGCTAAGGGGTATAATCAAATTGAAGGAATTGATTTTGAGGAGACCTTTGCCCCTGTAGCAAGACTTGAAGCAATTAGGGTTTTACTTGCCTTTGCCTGTTTTAAAAGTTTTAAATTGTTTCAAATGGATGTCAAAAGTGCATTTTTGAATGGTGTTATTGAAGAAGATGTTTATGTAGAACAACCTCCAGGATTTGAAAATTCAAAATACCCAAATCATGTTTTTAAGTTAAAAAAGGCATTATATGGATTGAAACAGGCACCTAGGGCTTGGTATGAGAGATTGAGCACTTTCCTACTTGAAAGATCTTTTGAAAAAGGAAGTGTGGATACAACTCTCTTCTTAAAGAAATTTGGAAAGGAAATACTCATTGTTCAAATTTATGTGGATGATATCATCTTTGGATCTTCAAATAAAAATCTTTGTGATGATTTTTCTAATACAATGAGTAGTGAATTTGAAATGAGTCTAATGGGAGATTTAAATTACTTTCTAGGTTTTAGCATCAAGCAACTTGAGGAAGGGACATTTATTAGTCAAACCAAATATATTAAGGACATCCTCAAGAAATATGAAATGGACAATGCTAAACCTGTTAGTACACCAATGAGTTCCTCAGTTCAGTTAGATAAGGACCTTAAGAGAAAATCTGTTGATCAAAAGAAATATAGAGGGATCATTGGATCTTTGCTTTACTTGACTGCTAGCCGACCAGATATTATGTTCAGTGTTTGCTTATGTGCTAGATTTCAATCAGATCCAAAAGAATCACATTTGACAGCAGTAAAAAGGATTTTAAGATACTTACTAGGAACTCAAAACTTAGGAATTTGGTATCCTAAGTTTAGCTCTTCATTTGAAATTATTGGTTATTCAGATTCTGACTTTGCAGGCTGTAGAGTGGATAGGAAAAGCACTTCTGGAACATGTCAATTCATTGGAAATTCATTAGTTTCTTGGTCCAGTAGAAAACAAAATTCAGTAGCCCTATCTACTGTAGAAGCAGAATACATTGCATTAGGAAGTTGTGTGGCACAAGTACTTTGGTTAAAACAACAGTTGATTGATTTAGGATTATCTGTAGGCACTATTCCAATTTATTGTGACAATACTAGTGCTATTTGCATTTCCAAAAATTCTATTCAACATTCTAGAACCAAACACATAGATATAAGACATCATTTCATAAGGGATCATGTATCCAAAGGAGAAATTGATCTCACACATGTTTCAACTGAAAATCAACTTGCAGACATTTTTACAAAACCTTTAGCCCTTGATACCTTCAATACTTTAAGAACAAGGATAGGTGTTATTGATTTAAATGCCTAAACAAAATGTCTTTGCAACATTGATGTTTATGTTTTTGTTTTGTTTTTTATTATGTGAATTTTTGTATGTTTTGAATGAATTTGTTTTTGAGTGTAAGTTTTTTTATTGTATGTTTTCTGTATTTTTTTTAAAGTTTGGTTTGATTTTCTTAAATTAAAATTCAAAAATTCAAAAATTGGAGGAAATCGTCTGGGACGACTTTTGGTTCGTACTGGACGATGTGAGAAAAATTGGTTTGCGTGCATTTTAACCGTTTTGAGAGCAGTTTTTAATTAAATCGTCTGTACGATCTGAATATCGTCCAGGACGAACTTTTTCCTTTTCTCAAACGTCGGGACGATTGAATGCAGCGGTTGAGTGGATAAGACAGTTTTTAATATGGATTTTGTCTGTACGAAATTTTGGTTCGTCCAGACGAACATATGTCGTTTCAGTGTAGGGGATGGTTTTCAAAAGACATTTAAACGAGTTATTTCTAGATCATCTATACGAACTTTTGTTCGTATGTACGATCGGTCAAGTCAAAGGTCTGTATGAAGGGAGGCATCGTAAGTTGTGTTGATTACGAAAAGCCGTTACATTTTGGACGAATTTGATCGTCTGTACGAAATATTTTTCGTCCAGACGAACGATGATTTTCGTCCAGGACGAACCTTTTTCGTCCAGGACGAACGTATCGTTTTCTTTAAATATGAAGGCTTTCTAACACAACAATCACAATTTCAAACTTCTCTTTCAATCCCTTTCTACTTCAAATTGTCAATGGCCTCCTCAAGCAAAAGATAAAAGGTGTTAGCGAAGAAGCCGAATAGGAATGCCTCGGAAAACTTCCTTTCTAAGGCAAATGAGGAATCATTTCCTCGTTTTGCTTTCGCAAAAATAACTCCATCTCGCATCTTAATCCAAAGCGAGATAAATTTTAAGTTAATACACCTTTTTGCCTCAACCCAATTCCATTTCATACTTTCTCTCGTCCATTTCTACAACAAGCAAACATTTCTCTACTTTCTAGCCAACATGAGTTTTAACTCCGACCACTCTTCCATTAGTTCCTTTGTATTCAAGCAAAAAGTAGAAATCACCAAGCATGACATTGGTGCATTTCTAAACCTAAGGACTGAAGGATATAGAGCTCACACCCTTATGACCGAAAACACAATCAGATGGGAAGATGTCAATTTGGTAATTAGAAAAAGTGGCGTAACCTATCATATTGCTAGAGTATCTGGGATGACCCAAAATGCTCGTATCATCCAGCATATCCTTAGATCTTCAATCATTCCTAAAGCTGGTGATAGGATAAACATTACTCCTCTCCTTTCTGTTCTAACCTTTTTGATTATGGATCGGCGCCCTATCGACGAAGCCCAACTTATCATAGATCATCTCTATAGGCTTTCAGAAATAGGACATGCTGAACAGAAGAGGAAAAAGAATATTTCTTTGGGACATTTAATTACCTACATTTTGGAGAAGAAATATAATTTGGTGCATCCTGATGAAGAATATGAAGAGCCAGTTTAGTATAATGATGCATCCTTCAGATTGCTCTTCAGGGAGGAAAAAGAAAAAGAAAAAGCGCATGCCAGTGCTTCAGAAGAAGAAGAAGAAGAAGGAGCGCAAACCTCTGCACCTCAGTCAGATTATCAGAATCTGATTGAGAGATTTGATAGATTAGAGACTCATATTGATCAAAGGTTTGATCAATTTGATGCTCAACTTGTGCAGCAACAACATGACATTGGTATAATTAGAAATGAAGTACATGATATCAATACCAATGTAATGTTGATGGCCTCCTACTTTAACCTTTTCGGTGGCATTCCTCCTCCTCCTCCTCCAGAACAGTAGAGATGAATTTCTGTGTCTTTGTTGTACTCGTGTTGTAGTTTTTTATGTCTTGTTGTGTTAGTGTTTATGTTAAGTGTTTGTTTGTCTTTTCTTTTAAGTTGTGTTTAGATATTGTGAAATGTGTAATCCTTTCATAAATATCAATGCATTTCGTACTTGTTTCAATGTTGATTTGTTATTGAAATGTGGTTAATTTTTATGAATTTCATTAGTATTATTTAATCTTCATAGTGCTTAAATTAGATTGTAATTTGAGATTATCTACATTAGAAAATCTAGTCTTTCTAAATTTAAAAGTTGTTTATAACTTGTTGTAATTAGAACTTTTAAATTCATGTCTATTCATTTAGACTTCATAAAAGTTAATATTATTATTGCAATTTAGATGTTGTCTTATTTTGTATTTCCTAGCTCAATTAATATTTATGCACTTAGAAAAATTTGAGATTCTAGATTATTGTCTTTGGAAAGAATTCAATTACTCTTGAAAATTGTACAAATGTACAAAATCAAAAGGAATGCGCAACAAAGTTGCAAATGTGAAAAAGAGGCACAAAATAAGCCCAATAAAAAAAAATGCACAAAAATGTGCCACCTATATGAAAAAGATGCGCAAAGCGCCACTTGTGGTAATTCTCTTCTTTCCAAATTATTTCAATCTCTTAATTCAAATTGATCTTATGTTCATTTATATTCTTTTGAACTTTGAAATATCGAATTTTTCTTCATCTCTCTAGTAATGATTTTCTATATTGGAATGTCTAAATTGAATCATGTCTTTGCTAAATTCTTTTTACTTACAATGTTATATCACTTTTTAAATTTCATGAATTTCTATAATTGACCTAATGTTTTTAGTTTAAAATTGTATACCTTGTATCAATCACCATTTAGATTAAATGTTCAAATGAATTTCATACAATTACTTACATTTCTTGTCTATTTCTTCTTCACTTTTTGTTGTTGTCAAAAAGGGGGAGAAATCATTGTGTTTGTATGTTTTGTTTGTTCATATGTTTTATGTTTTGTTTGTTTGTATGTTTGGGTTTCTAGTTTTTTTTTTTTTTGAAAAATAAAATTTTTTTTATGCTTCAAATTGCCTCCTTATTTTAATGTATTCATCAATTCAGGGGGAGTTTAGGAGATAGAAAGATTTGTTTAAATTGAAATCATACAAACAATAATTATTTTGTCATCATCAAAAAGGGGGAGATTGTTAAGATAGTTGCTATTTGCATGCTTTTCATTTTTGCAACTTATAAAGTTTTGATGATTTCAAACATTATTGTTCAAATGTGTAGTTATCTCCAAACAATTTTGGAAGAATTATATTTGCTCTTGTGTGTACTGACATTTCAGGAAAAACGAACTCCAGACTACGAAGACTTCAAATTAAATTCAGCATGAGATACTTTGTAAAATTTGAAGCTTGCACTTTTCTTAGAAATCAAATTGAAAGGGAGTGATTGTATGTTGAGAAAATAAAAACATTCACACATAAGGAGATCATGTAGAATTTATACTGATCGTACAGGACGATCTTCAATTCGTACTGGACGATCAGATAGTTATCTCCTATAGAGCATATGGAACGAATAGGAACTTGCTTGAAATTTTTTCTAAGTCTTATTCGTCCAGGACGAAATAAATTATCATCCAGTACGATTGGCTCTCTGGAAAATTTTCGTCCGGATGAAATTAATTATCGTCCAGGACGATTGGGTCTCTGGAAAATTTTTTGTCCAGACGAAATAATTTATCGTACAGGACGATCAGTCCTCTGTAAAAATTTCGTCCAGACGAATCTATTTTCGTCCAAACGATTAACCGACTTAGGACAGTTTTCAGCAGTTTCTAGAATCGACCTTGTAATAACCGTTCGTACTGGACGAACCTAGTTCTTACAGGACGATCAGATGTACGAAGACATTTCGTACACATATTCAAATAGGGTCGTTTCAGATCGTTTAAGTAAAATCGTCCAGGACGATCCACGATCGTACAGGACGATCCACTACGTACAGAATTGAATACTTGCAGTTTTTAGGCGGTTTTTCTTGTCTTTTGTATAAATAGTTCAAATTAGACTGCCACCCAATCTTTTTGTCATTTGATCTTCGTGCCTATTCAGAGAATAGCCAAGGAGAGAGTTCAAGAGAGCATTCAAGGGAGGATTCCAACCACTGAAGCGAGAAGGCTTCACTTGGATTTCAAAGGTAAGAGTCTCTACTTGTGAATTGGGATTACTTCACTCTTTTCTTTCTTCCTTCTAGATTCTTGTGAGAAGATCTGTCAAGGAGATCTGGTTCTCTGCCGATACTTGGAGAGTGTGAACAGCCGAAGGGTTCTCTGCCCACACTAGGAGAGTGTGAAAGGACGAAGGGTTCTCTGCCCACACTAGGAGAGTGTGAAAGGACGAAGGGTTCTCTGCCCACACTAGGAGAGTGTGAAAGGACTAAGGGTTCTCTGCCCACACTGGGGATAGTGTGAAAGGATGGACGGTTCTCTGCCAACACTGGGTATTGTGTAAAAGGACGGACGGTTCTCTGCCGCACCGGGGAGTGGTGAAAAGAGTGTGTTGTAAAGGCTTCTCCTCCTTGCTGTGGGTGCAAAAGGAGAGTCACTATTGGTATTAGTGCAATACTCAGAGGGTGCCTCTGGGGAGTGGATGTAGGTCTGGTTATAGACCAAACCACTATAAATCTTGTGTCATTTACTTTACTGTTTTTACGTTTCCGCACTTTCTATTTCAGTTTTAAAAACTCTGTGGTTAAAAAACCTTTTTCTACAAAATTTAAAAGAGATTTTATTTCGGTTAAATAATATTTAAAAAGGGGGTCTTAAACTTTAACTTTGTTTTTTAAAACTACCAATTCACCCCCCTCTTGGTAGCCGTGGGACATTCACTTAGGCTTAACAACCTAATTACTAGACTCAACAATAGATGTATTTGTAAGCACTACACTTCATTTTTTGCTTACGTTAGCCTTTCTATTCAATTCCAAACTCCTTTTCAATTTTTTTTTTCCAATTTGAAAATCAACACGAAGGGCACTGCACTATAATCATATGTTTGTAGATACCTTGTAGGAATCACATATCTGGACTTATACCAAATCTTAAGTCATTCCACCACTAGCCAAAAAGCCCACACCATCCTTCCTATAATTGATGATAATTTGAAAAAAGTCAACCTCACGTTAGAAATATCCCTGGAACTTTTCACCTTCTGATAGTTAATACACTTGTCCAAAATGCTTGTATTATTTAGCAAATCCTTAGGAACAAATTATCCCTAAAGAAGGTGATAGGGTAAAAATTACTCCACTTTTATCCATCACGACCTACTTTATTTTGACCAACACTGCATTCAATGAAGAGGACCTAATTATTTGTTACATTGAAAATCTTAATAGAATTAGAGATCATATGGCCCACTGTATGAAAAATTTAGAATTAGGACATCTTATATCCTATATCATAAAGAACAGATATAGCTTGACATATCCTGCACAACCTTATCACCTCTTGGTTTACTACTCTGATAGCTCCTTCCATGTACTCTATAGTAGATGTCATGTGGGATGTTATATACTAGACCCAGAGTAAGATGAAGAAGGGGAGCACTGATAGAGGCACCATCACTAGCACCTACACCTGTATTCCTGCCACATTACTATGAGATGTTGATTGAGAGATTTGACTTATTAGAGACACACCTTGATACTCATATTTAGAAGTAGCAATTGAAACACAAGGCTGATATGGCATGGTTTGGTGATCAGTTTACTATGATCCATAATTATTTTTAGCCACCACCTGGTCAAGGTCCCTCTCATGAGTAGTGTATGTCATTGTATGTTATTTTTCCCCTTCTTATTTTTCTTTATTATTTTTTTGATTTGCTTTGTACCATTATTGTGTGTGTTAGTCTTTAGATCTCCTTTTTGATGATGTCGAAAAGGGGAATAGGAAGTTGTTGAGCTATACATTTTATTTCATCATTAGTGAAATTATTTATGCATTCAATATTTATTGTGCTTATCCATTTACACAAAAAATAAATAAAAATTAAATATTTATTATTCTCCATATTTAAGCTATCACTTAATAAGGGGAGAACTTAGGAAAAAAACAAAATTAACATGTTACTCAATCAACAATATTTGCCATTATAAAAAGGCGGAGATTATTGCAATCTAAGAGCGTGGGCCTTAATTTTGATGATTACAAGCATTAGAGGAGTTTACTTAGTTTTTGCTACTATATATATATATATATATATATATATATATATATATATATATATATATATATATATATATATATATATATATATATATATATATATATATATATATATATAGTCAAATGATCTAGGCTCAAGATAGGTTAATGTAGAATTGATGTATCCAAAGTCTAAATTTTTTTCTTTTCATGAGCCTATGTAATGAAAAAAGTGAATGTTATCTTAGTAGCCAGGCACACATATACTTAGCACTTTTAAAATAAAAATATTTTAATCTTTTGTAAATCATAATGTATGATCATTGATCATAATATATGGTCTATTAAAATAGAAATTAATTAAAAGATGTTATTCAAATTAAAATTATTATATTGAAATATAAATAATTATATAGTATCATTAAAGTAATGTTAATTTAATAAATGCAAAATTTTTAAAATTAAAGTAATGTTAATTTAAGAAAGTTTTCAAGTTAAAACACAAGGCAATTTTTCAGCAAAGTTTTTGAAGAGTAGTTGGTTTATTTTTCTTAATGAAAATTTATCTCTATTTCTTTAAAATATAAAGTATGTTGTAATTGACTCTTATAAAAACTTAAAGAAGAAAATCCATGATAATCAATATTAATGAAAGAGTATACTCCCTCCCTCCCACCACTTGTGTGGGGTCATCTCATTTTTGAATTAAAATCTAGTTTTTTTTGTATTACAAAAATTTGAAAAAAAAATCAAGTTTTTTATTTTGCTTCCACTTGTGTTAGTCACTTAACTAGAATTTTTCATAAATTGTAACATTGGTTAAAATAATAAGGGTTTTGTTTTAATATTTTTTTTAAATTACAAATGTACATCTTAGTGTGCTTAAGGATTGTTCAACGAGATCTTATAACCTCCTTCAAACTCTCAACTAGTATCAGAGCAGATCTTGAAACTCACGATTTTAAAATCCCTAAGTAAAGATCTTGTGATGTAATTTGGTTATAGAAATACTATGAAGGGTTATTTTATAACCCATCTACCTATGTTTGAAAATAATTCATTTGATTTTTCGAAAATAATCATGTATACATTTCTATAATCTATTAATATTAAAATTTGGCACATAATTGTAACTGGTTATTCACTTCCACAACATATAATTAATGGAGTCAAAACTGATGTCCCATTTATCCCATCCATACCAAGTGAGTTATTGTTCCCTTGTTGAAAAGCAGCAGCTACCAATTCTTCATGACTGAATTCAGCATTCAGCATCTCTATATCTTCATGGGTAATATTCTGATATTCGGCAATCAAAGGCCATTCAACTAAATTGCATTCTCTTGATCTCCATTTGTTCATAAAAAACTTTATAAAAATAGATTCAATCTATTCAAAGTCCTCCAACACATTTCTTTCTTCATCCTTAATGTATTTAATAAAATTCCCATTCCTCGTGGATGAAGCAAAATTGTACAAAAAAAATTAGAATTTGTAACTCCTTCATCAAGCCACCTAGACTTAGCCCTTTGATTCCACAATGTAGATAACCTTTTCAAAGTAAAATTCAGCTCATGCACCTTACTTCAAAGTAAGATCAGCTTTTCCAACGTAATTCCTTCATCTGTTGCTTCCTCCAATTGTAACTCCAGAATGTCCTTCTTTAGCTCTTCCTTCAACAAGCACAGGTTTTTGCACTTGTTCTTATTCCAATAAAAGAGAGCCTTCAAAGTTCAACAAAGCTTCATATGCAAGACTTCTACAAAATCACAAACTAATTTTTTTCAAGACTTAAGCACAATACTCCAAGCCGCCGAAAAAGACCTTCCCCCCCCCCCCCCCCCTCGTCCTCCTTGGATAAAATGCAATTGAAGTAACCTCCCAACAATAGAAGGGGTACTACCCACCACACTCTTTTCAAGCATGTTCCACAAACTCCTCTTATGATAAGACTTATTCCCATATATAGTAGCAACATTCCAAAAAACCATAGGAGTACTAAAAATCACAAACACCACTTGAGAAGAATGCTCTACCACCTCAAAAGATAGAACATTCCTATTCCAACCTATCAAAATTCCACTAGAAGTACCCTCAGCAGGATGATGGAAAAAGTCCCAATCACCCCAATAATGTTGTTAACATCACTCTTATCAATATTGGCTAACTTAGTTTCAATCAATCCAATAAAAAACACATCATGATCCCTCACAATCTCTCTAAGATAAAAAGAGGCTTCCCTCTTTCTAGCCCCTCTACAATTCCAAAACACAAAAGAAGACATTAATCACCCAAAGGGGGAAAGTCCCCACCTATCTTATTACCTTCCCCATCCCCCCTTCTTTTTCTATGAGCAGCTTCAACGGGACCTAAGGACTTAAGTTCTTTAGCCCATTTATGTTTAAACAACTATTCACATCATTATCACATCCCAAAGTATCATCAACAACTTTAATTTTAGTGCCTGCATAAGTGGCTATCTTTTCATAATCCTTTCTGCTTTCTGATTGATGAACAACAACTCCCATCACATCATTCTCCTCAACCAAAATGTTGTATTTATTAGCCAAACAAATGTTAGAGTTCTTCACAACAATTGAAAACACCTTTTTAGCCAAATTACCTCCTTCAGCTTCTTCAACCTCATTTTGTTTTGTCGCTGAAACTTCTCTATTTTCCACATTCTCATTCCTGGATTGCATCTACATCTCTTCACCAAGAACTTGAAACTCAAGCATAATGTGATTCACATACTTCATGCTTTTTCCAACTCTTGCTACTCCGATATTTCTTACATTTTTGAATCTATTGTTTTTGAATTTGACATGGATCCTTGGACCATATTCATCATGTTGTTGAAATGACCGATGCTCTTTATGTCTGTCATGTTCCTCAGTCAACACATTATCCATCTGCACCATATAATTTTTCTTTTGATCTAACCTTCCATCTTCAGGGCAACCCAACTTTTCATGACCAACTTTACCACAATGGAAACATAAAGAAGCAATATTCTCATATTAAACTTTTTGAAAGAATCTTACATATAAACAATCTACCCAAACTCCATTTGGAAACTTATTATTCATATTAATCCAGACACACACCTGGGAAAATTCTCTTCTTCCCCATTTAAATGAATTACAACCAAGATACATTGGTACTCCAACAATTGATGCAATTCTGGCTATATTTTCTTCATCCTAGCAATACAAAGGTAACAATGGATGATGAATCCAAACAGGTGATGTAAGACCTTTAAAAGAAGTAGGAGAAAACAAAGGAGATAATTTATCCATACCAACAATGTGTCCTCCAACATACCATGGTCCCCCACTCAACACTTCTTCCATAGCATCAGAATTTTTAAACAAACAAAGGATCCAATTCATCCTCAGTGTAGTCAAATGGAAATTACCCAATTTTTTCCATTGTCTTCTAAGTTCAATACTACAAACTGGAAATGGGTCATTGTTTCCTAGAACCTTAACAACCAGTGAATATTTTAGAATCTATGAGTTAGATAGTTCCAAATCAAAGTTTAACCTCACTACAACTCCATCATCTGACATCTCATTTGGTCCACTCTTATAAGATAATATGATATGTTGTGGTTTCTACCAAGCATTAATAAATTCCTCTTTAGCCCTACATTCTCATTATTAATATCTCCTTTCATCATAGCAATTTCATCACTTTCAAAGATAACCACAAGATTATGATTAATTTGAATCTAATCAACTTCATCTTGATTACCCAAAAATTTATTGACTTTTAAAACAAAGCTAGACGAGGAAGAAGCTTCACGATCAAATTTACCTGGAGTTTGTAGTGAATCAGGTATAGATATATGAACTTTTGAAATAATTTCATGAACATTCAGTACCTTCTTTCCATTGCTGTCAACCACTGTGTCATGGTGAATTGGTGGACGATCTATTCTCTAATCACCAAATTATTCTGAGGTTTCCCATTTGCACGAACCTCCATCTCCGACTTTGCCTTATTGCCTCTAACACCATTCTGAATTAAAGAAGACCTAGGGACATTAATAGTGGAATGTGGATTGGATGAATTACTATCGTCCATAGACTGCCGGCGATCAGTCGCTGCCATAATCTCTGTTAGAGGCAAAGCTGTGAATAGAAAATTCAAAAAATAAACAAAGAAGATTATCTCTCTAAAAAACTAGACTTTCTTACTCTAAACTTTCTCACAACTCTAGATTATTGCCATACAAGAAGAATTAAATTAGGTTATTAGGAATGATGTATGGGAACTGGTTAGTACACCTAAGAATAAGTGTGTTATAGGAACTAAGTGGGTTTTTAAGAAAAAAATGAATGACTCTAGTATAGTGATTAGAAGTAAGGCTAGATAGTAACTAAAAGGTAAAATAAATTGAAGGAATTAATTTTGAGGAGACCTTTGCACCTTTAGCTAGGTTTGAAGCCATTAGAGTACAATTAGCATTTATTTATTTTAGAGGATTCAAGTTATATCATATGGATGTTAAGAGTGCCTTCCTAAATGGTGTGATTAAGGGAGAAATATATATTGAGCAACCCCCAAATTTTGAGAATTCTTGATTTCCCAATAAAGTATTCAAATTAGAAAAGGTATTTTATGGATTGAACCAAGCACCTAGTGTCTGATATGATAGGCTAAGTACATTCCTTCTAGATAGAACCTTTTTTTAAAGGTAGTGTGGACACCACCCTATTCCTTAAGAAAGTAAGAGAAAATCTACTCATTGTTCAAAATTATGTTTATGATATACTTTTTTAATCCATAAATAAGATTCTTTTTAATGAATTTTCAAAAATAATGACTGAGGAGTTTTAAATGAGTATGATTGGTGAGCTTACCTATTTCCTATGATTTAGTGTGAAGAAAAGGGATGATTGAGCCTTCTTCCTTCTTGACTCATACCTTCAATTCTTCAAATGCCTAGAGGTAGAAAGCATGGTTGTCTAACCCAAGATGGTTCTTCTTCTTGTTGCCCTATTAAAGACTGCTTTTAGTCCTCAGAAAATGAAGCTACATGTTATTAGTACAAGAAATCTTGCATCACTCCATCCAAAATTCTTAATTAATAATCCCTAAACTACAAGGTTATGAACCTCCTCTCATCCACCACTCTCCAATTCATGCTTACCCTTTTCTTTCCCTTCAATTCTAAACTTTTGTATGAATTCTTTGCAATCCTAAGGGTTAGTGCTGCTACTGCCATCATGCAATCATATGCCTGTAGGCAAACCATAGAAATTACCAAAGAAGACTTAAGAGAATATCTTCACCTATGAACAGAAGTTCCTCAACCCAAATAAATGGATTTTAGGGGAGACTTTGATTGGAGTGTTGTCAATTTAACCATTAGAAATATTGACCATAATCAACATCAACCCCTGGTCATTTCCATCAATTAAAATGTGCATATTATCCAACATGTCCTTTGAACCTTAATTATTCTTAAATACAGAGATTGCATAAATATTACCCCACTTGTTTCCTTAGTTACCAACTTCATTATGTTTAAAACACAATATGATGAAGCCCAAATGATCATTAACTACAATCAAAATCTTACTCCCGTTCACCTTCCTTCCACCAAAATGAAGCAAAACATTGCACTTATTCATGTTACATCCTAGATAAAAAATATGAGCTTGCTTATCCTACTATTGTTGACTTTCCCAATTTTCTATACTGATAGTTCCTTCTAAATTCTTTTATATCATCACTAGGAGAATGAGCAAGAAGAACCTAATTTTGATGAGGAAGGGGGAGCTCGTTCTATAGCAGCACCTATACCAGAGCCTACACAAGCCCCAGTTCTAGCACCTATACTAACAGACCTGCCTTATATCTGTAAGGAATTGATACAATATTTTGATCAATTAGATTCCTAATTGGATAGCCATATTCAGTAGCAATAATAATAACAGGAAGCAGACACGACTTAGTTTGGAAAATAGTTTTCATCTATTCCCAGCTAGTTCCAATCTCCACCACCACCACTTCTTGATCAAGGGCATTCCTACTTTTAGGATCTATATTTTATGCTTTATGTTATTTATTTCTCTCTATTTTTTACTTTTCTTATGTCTCTATTTGATCCTCCTCTTTATTGATGTCAAAAGGGGGAATAGTAGTTTGGTTGTTTGTGTTTTAATTCATCTTTATTATGCAATTCATTTTGTACATCTTATAATTATAACGCACTTTTACTTTTACATTTACCATAAAAATATTTAAAAATAAAAAATAAAATAAAATTAATAAAAATTCTCATACCCTTATTTTTAAATCTATCACCTAGAGATGGGGAGATTATGAGAAAAATATTAACCTATATTTTCGATCAAAAATATTTTCCATCATCATAAAGGGAGAGATTGTTGCAGTCCAGGATCCCTAGCTTGTGATTTTGATGATAACAAACATTATTGATTGAAATTTTATTTCTCTTAGTGTATGTATTACATATTATTTTTCTGTGTGTACTAATATTTCAGGTATATCATACATCGCTCAAGATTCATGAAGGATCAAGTTTGTGTACAAAAGGATAATTTTAAAAGTGTCAATTTTTTATTTCTTTTATTTTATATTTCTTGAGTCTAACCATGTAAGGGTGTATGCTAAATTTGTAATCCTGCACACACACAAAAGAGAATGAGAAAAGTGAGCTGGAATTTTTTTAAACTAATTTATACCATATGATTTTGATTGTATTGTACAATCAGTTATAAAAAAATTGTTTTAAGACAAATTTTATAACTAATGCTTATGAATTAATCATACTGTGTGATGTAGATCTTACTATACGATTCATTTTAATTAGAAAATCCTAGCCATCAGATGATTTTTAAGTATTTTAATAATCAATTTTTTGCTTGTAGTATAATATTAATCATATTGTATGAATCTTTTACGTTTGAACTAAATATACAGTTTGATATAAAACATACTAGACGATTGATAGAGATAATTTCCAATCTTCATAGTAATCATCATGTACGAATAGAAGGAAATTGAATAAATCATACTATACAAACTTTCGATCGCACTGTATGATAAGTATGCAAGAATTGAATAGTTCTTATAAATGACTATTTTATCATACTGGAAGAACCCCTATTTTTGAACTAATCATATTGTAAAAACCCAGATTGTACAGTATAAATAGTGATGGCTTAATTGAAAACTTAGGAATTTTTGAAGCCTTATGCTTAAGCAATTCAATATTATCTCAAGAGGGACATTTATATGTTTAAGGAACTTTGAGAGATAACTCTTGAGAGAGCTATTGGGTTTGGAGAGGAAGATGGTGAGGTTGTATGTGAGGGAGAAGGAGTATGAGAGGTTTTCACATTGTCTCTATAGAAAATCTTGCACCTTGCTTCCTCTAGTAGCCTTGTTGAGTTCTTGGAGTTTATCTTGAAAGAAAAGCTTTAAGGCCAAGGGTTATAGGTACTCTTCCATCACCATGAGGGTGAAAAAGGATTAAAGGTTCTCTTCCATTACTAAGAGTGTTAGAAAATTTTCATGTGCTCTCTGCCTTCACCATGAGGGTGAAATAGGTTTGAACGATCTTTTCCATCACAATGATGGTGAGAAAGATTTTAAAGGTTCACTATCGCCACCAGGCAATTGACATAACTTTTTGTTCTCCATAGCACTAAATTTGGTGGTAGTTAATTGTTAGTGCTTCTCTTCCTTATTATGGTGGTTAAAGGACAATCACTACAATGTTCATGTAATACCCAGAGAGAGGACTATGGGGAGTGGACGTAGGTAAAGGTTGACTAAAGCAATATAAAGTTCTAGTGTATTCATTCTAATTTTTTACTCTTTTATTTTTTGTAATTTAACTTTCTAACATGAGTTCAATTCTCATTACAAACTACATTTGAATTACTAATCTTGCTTGGTTAAATTTAATTTGTGTTAATGTGTGTGTGTGTGTGTCCTCTTGATTTATTTGTGTTACAAAACTTTAAAAAAGAAAATTAACTTTTTTAATTTGCTTCTACTTGTGAAAGTCACTTGACTGGAATTTTTCATAAATTATGATATTGGTTAAAATAAAAAAGATTTAATTTTAGTTTTTTTAAATTTAATAATTCACCACACCCTTAGTGCGCCTAGGGATAAATCAACGAGGTCTTCAATCCTCCCTCGAACTCTCAATTTGTTCATTCTTACCATAGGATTGTGTTTTCCTTGTAGATTTTTCTTTCTTAAAAAAGAGACTAAGTTTTATTCTTTTATGCTTGGATGATGATCTTACAATTAAGAATATTCTCAAAGGTTTTCAAAAGGAAGCATCTTACCAAAGATAATATAAAAATATATGATAAAAGTCTACCAAAAGTAAAAAAGATGCACAAAGCATTCTATAAATAAAAAGATGCGCAAAATATGCAAAAAATTAAAAGATAAGCAAAGTGCACAAAAAATAAGAAGATGCACATATTGTGTCAAAAAAGTAGCTTCCTTTGTTTTAAGTCTTTAAATCTACATATATAGGAGACATAAAAATAATATAGCCTGTAAGGAGGTTGATTTGGGTCTACAACATCTAAATTTCTATTTTTTTCTATTTAAATGAAGTCAACCTCCTTTTCTTTGCCCATTTATCATTTTGACTGGCTCCAGATGATTAAGTGGAAAAATTTCCAGTAAAATGGATAAAATTTTTATTCCTTAATAAAAAAAATATAATTTTTCTCAATCCATTGGTGAGCATTCTAAACCACTTAGTGTTTTCATTATTTAGTATACATAAATTTTCTCCTTCTTCTTTTAAAAATTCATGCATAAAAGTTTTTGAACTCCAATATTTGAATAAACTTTATTCTAAAGGGTTGATGCATTCTTCCTTTGATTGTTCATTTTCTTTTGAATTCTAGTTGATTAATGATATGACCTAGATATCATTTTGATCTAAACACAAAAAATCTGTTAGGTTCAAACCCATCTTCATCATGGTATCATATTTTCTTTGACTTATCCTAGGTTGTTAGGTGTAAAGATATCTTCACCATGGTGTCCTCTATGCTCTCTTATCATTCAAAAAAATGTCATTAGATGTAAACCCATTTTCATGGAATCCTATATGGTCATTGTCCCTAAAAATAGATGTTTTCTTTAATCCCATTTTCATGGCTTTCTATGTGCTTCATCAAAACCCAAAAAATATCTATTAGGAGTAAACCTATCTTCAATATGATGTATTGTATGATCCAAAAAAAATATCCATTAGGTTTAAGCCCATTTTCATGGCATCCTATATGCTTCATCGAGACCCCAAATAGGTGTAAGCCCATCTTCATCATGGTTTCCTATATGCTCTAACTTACCCACAACTATAATGCGTAAGCCCATCTTCATCATTGAGTCCTATATACTCCATTATCATTTAAAAACAATATTCATTATGTGTAAACCAATTTTCATAAATTCTTGTATGTTCAATTATCATTAAAATAGTCGTTAGGTCTAAGTCCATTTTTATGGCAACCTATACTCTCCTTTGAGACCCTAACAATAATTGTTAGGAGTAAACCCAATTCCATATAGTTTCCTTTATTCTCTTACTAAAAAAATGTTGTTAGGTGTAACTCCACTTTTGTGGTATCATATATGCTTCTTGTTTAGGATTGATCTCCCATTCAAGCCTTTACTTTATTCTCAAGATTGGTGTAAGCAACAGCGAGGGACATCCTTTCTTTTAAATTTTTGTTGATCTGGAAGGTTTTTAATTTAACCATCTAAATCTTCTTGTTTAGGACATATCTCCCACACATGTTTAAATCTTAGTCCTCTAAGGTTACGTTGTGAGCCCCCGCACTTTAGCTTCATTTCCTTATGATTAAGCCTACTAGTATTAGAGCAAGCCACCCATGGCACCATCCTCGTTCAAATCTGAATCTTAGTCCTCTAAGGTTAAGTGTGAGTCCCCACACTTAGGTTTCCTTTTCTTATGACTAAATATGTTAGTGTTGGAGCAAGCCCTTTATGGAATCACCATAGTTTAAATGTTTTTTGCTAAGTGATGGAGCAATCCCCTTGTGGCACCACTCAAGTTACACTCTAAATCATGGTAGTCCACACACTTAAGCTTCCTTTCCTTATGATTAAACTATCTACTACTGGAGAATGCCTTTTAGGCACCATCCTAATTAAACTAAAAACCTAAACCTTCCAAGCATAGATGTAAATCTTCTCATAGATTTCCATTTCTTAGAAGAATTCCTCTAATTTGTTGAGATAGGCAACAAAACCCACATGTTAAGATTTCTTCTTCTAGAAGAGAAAGAAGACTTCAGTAGTGCCAAATCACATTCAAATCCCTACTTTCATTGAACTCATACTAACATTTAGCTTTGCTAATTATGCTAAATCTTTTAGTCACTATTTTGTAGAGTCGTCATTATCATCAACCTCCAAATCAATCAAATAAAATTCTAAAACTTAAAATCAAAATACAATTTTCTAATTAAAAACAAAATATGAAATCCAAACACAATTAAACTAAACACTTAAATTAAATCAAATTAAAACTCTTTTTGGATTTTTGTTAATTACCTTGGTCAACACCAACTTATGTGATTTACTTTCCATGTTCATCATACATTTTGGGGCTCCAATTATTGACCACCTTTTTTTGTATTGGTCACAAGTATTTTCAAAAGTTACCTTCATAAAAAAAAGGGGATGAAATTTCTCTTGTTAGAATTTAATTTAAATAAATATAATACATAAAAATTCTTCAAAATAAAATAGAAAAAATTAAATGTATAAAAAAATAAAGAATAGAATAGAAAATAATAAATAACAAAATGCCACTAATTTCATTTAAAATCGTAAGAAAATCTAAAATGATTTATCATTAACAAATCATGTCATTAAATTTTAATCCATATAGTAAAACATTAAAAAATAATAATAAAATATGTAAAAAAAATTAGCTAATCCTTGCCCTTCATATAAATTTATATGCAAAAAACAAGCTAAATAAATATCTCACAAAATACATATTCATTCATCTCAAATTTAAACCACTCTAACCCTTAAACATTCTTCATTTAAAACAAGCTAATCCTTGCCCTTCACTCTAACAGAAATAAAGGCATGACCGTCTTTGATTTCATACCTAAAAATATTAGGGTTAATATGGGCATTTGATGCTAATAAACCCTCCAAATCAAGCAAATCTTCATCCAACAATTAATGATGAAGACAAGGACATTAGTGGGCTGCATTATTTAGCTTTCTAAAACATTATTTTATGCTTACTTTAGGTAAAAATTTGAGCAATGATAATAGGCTATATTTTGCTTTTTAAGAGTAGCATGTAAACCTACACCTAGCCATAAGATAAAGGGTTTTAGAGAGAGAGAGAGGGGGGGGGTGTCACTTGCTTTTGCTATCACTCTACTCAAGCCCACACCATTTTTGGCTCCCTCTCATGCAAGAGAGCTGTTGCACTCCCTTTACCTCTACAAAAAACTTTAGCTAGCTCTCCTTCCTACAACATTTTATCAGCCACCACTCTTGCATATAGCATTTGGGGCAAGGAAGAATGTGAGAAAGGGAGCTCTTCTTACTAGTTTTTCCATCCACCCAAGAGAGAAAAAAAAAAGAGACCTTCTAGATTCTCTCGACTAAAGCTCTTTAAGTAAGTAGATAAGGCTGCTCTTCAAGTAAAAATCACTTACTTGTTTCCTCTTTCATTCGACCAATAGAAATAAAGTAGGTTATTACAAGGTATATTCATTAAGTTTTCTTTAAGTTTGAAAGAGTATATCTAAATGTTGATTTTTTTTTTCTTTAATTTGAAAGAGTATATATAAATGTTCATTAAATTTCTTTCTTAAGTTTGAAAGAGAATATGTGGATGTTCACTGAATTTTATTCAATACCATTAAGAGAGTATATGCAAATGTTTTTAATTAGTTTTCTTCCCTAAGATTGAGAGAGCATAAGCAAATAAGTTTCTTCAGTTTTCTTCCTTAAGAATGAAAGAGTGTTAAGAAAATGTCCCCATGGAGTTTTGTCTCATGAGATTGAAAGTATAACTTCAAGTATTTTTATTTAGCTTTCTTCCACGAAATTGAAATAAGGAATACTAAAGATTTTTCTACTCTTTTTTTTTTTTACTTTATAAAAGTGCAATAAAAAGTGCTAAAATTTTTCTAGTTGAATTCTCCTTCTCTTAATCGAAAGAGATGAAGCATTGGGTGAAGATAAATTTGGGTTATCTAATTCTTGCTAATGTGAATGAGATCCCTATCATTTTTTTTCATTTATATGCCATCTAATTCATAAATATAATATCTAAAATTAAATATGTGGAGTTCTTGAAATGCATATGAGTTTTGTGGCTTAGTTTTTATTTTTTACAATCCAATTTTTTTATATGAAAATTTTGAGAGAAATGTTGCTTGATTCACAGCTCATTTCATGCATATGCAATCTAATTTTTATATACACAAATCTGAGAGAAAATGCAAGTTGATTCATGGGTTATTGTATGTTTATTGCAATCCAGGTCATGTATGAAATTTGAGATGGTGCAAGTGAAATTTCAAAATTCATGTTATACATTTGTGGCTTGGCCCTTATCTAGTGGAGAAGTTTTTGAGTAATCATTTCAAAATTTAGAGTAGTAGCATATTGTATTATAATGGCTTTCATATTAAATGAGTATGACTAGCTAGTAAAAGTTTTAATTGTATAAGATGATTGTGCTTCAAACAAATCATATATGTGTATTTATTCTTCAACAATTGAAAACTTTTGGCTAAAATTGAAGAGCTATAAATGCATTTTTATTTTACAACATTGTATAAAAATTTCACTCTAATGATTTATGGGCATGTATATTCCTCTTCTTACCACATTAAATTGTAAAAGTGGTGAATTGCAAAGTGTTGAAATGCTCTTTTGTAAGTTACATTGTGTTGAAATATTTCTTGTATGTAAGATCGATTTTGCTAAAATTTCTCTCTTATTTATTTCTATTCATATTCTTATTTCCTTTTCTTACATTATTTAGTAAGTTGAGGGCAAGGATATTGGAAGGATGTTATCTCTTGGAGGGAAGAGGTAATTTTTACATTCATATAAGTGAGGTTATATGTTGGGTTTCATATGTTCATAACTTAAGAAAAAAAGCTTGAGTTGATACATTGCATTTATACAAAAATTATATTGGTTATTTGGAAGAGAGATGACAATTGGTTGAGGGATATAGATCTTGAAAGGAGATGAATTTGCATTAGTATTTCTCTCTTCTCTTACCCCTTTCTTTCTTCTTCTCTCTTATGATATTATTAATGACACTTAGCTTGTATAAACTTTCTTTAGCAATTCTTCATATGTAATATCACTCTTTATGTTATCATCATGTATATTACATGTTAACTTTAACATTTGAATATATTGAATCTTCTTACATGTCATTTCACATAATTTATGAAATGAACTTCTAACCACTATTTTCCTTTATTTGCTTATTTATGTTATGAGGAATGGTTGGGATATTGAGATAATAATGTTTAAGGAGTTATATATCTCTCATTTCATCCAAATGAGAGTATCAATGGCTATAAACCATCAGACTTTCTTTGTTGATGTAATCATCTAAAACTTAGGGCCTCTAGGTCTTTATAGTCTTGCAAATGTATTGATTTCCCCCAAAATCTTAGGTCCTCGTAGAAACCTTGCATTTCTAATTTAAAACACAAAAATCAGCAAGTAAATAGGATTTTTTTTCATTATTGCCAAAGTTAAGAGCGTGTAGCATTAATTACCTAAAAATAATTTTATTTTCTAAACAATTTTTTTAGGAAAAAATCCTTTCATATTTGGGAGTTTTCCTATTTTCTTTCCTTAAATTTTCATCATGTGAATAATTATAAATAGCTAAAATAAATAAATATAAATAAATAAATAAATATAATAAATGATTAAATTTAAATAAATTAAATCATTCATATTTAAATAAATAAAAAATAATTAATGAATATAAAGTAAAAAAATTAAAAATAAATCTATGTAAACTAAAATAAAATCATTAAAAATTAAATAAAATTAAAAAAATATATAATTAAACTTAAAAATTAAAAGAAATTTATTAAAACTTACATAAAATTTAAAGAAAATATAAAAAATTTTAAATAAATTAAAAATTTTAATGAAAAATTTATCCAAATTTATTTGATTTAAATTAAATATAATTTAATAAAATATATAATTGAACATAATTTAATTAAATGAATTAATTAATTAAATGTTAAATAAAATCAAAGGCTTCTATGTATTATATTTTACTCCGTTTGGAAAATACAAATATATTGGATTCATAGTTTATTACTAAATTTTAAATAAATTAAAGCCTCATATAGTATGCTTGATTCCTTTTGGAGGGGCATATTATGGGATAAATTTATAACTTAATAAATTCAAGATGGAGATTATGGTATATTATCTGGAAACCCGATAACACAAGGTTATTTGCTTGAAGGAGGATATAACAAGACTAATTGCTCTAGTATAATAATGATCAATACCAGTTACTCTGATTAATCTTTAATTTATTTCATATAAGCCAAAGCCTTATATTGTATACTTAATTCTTTTTAGAGGGCATACATTTATTTGATTTATAAGGCTTAGGATGTGAGGTTGAATACTTAAAAGCAATGTAGTGTTTTTCAACTAACACATTTTTTATAATAACCATTTCCTAACTTACTAAATGGTTAATAAAACTTCAAGGACTCTATGTAGTACTTCTATCATTTATGGGTGAATATTGAATTATAATTATGAGCCTTAGGACATAGTAGTTAATGGTTTTTGCAATTTATAGTCATTAACTAACATCGTTCTTTAAAATCTAAAATAAAAAAATTCAAAAAAAAAAACCATTCTAAAATTTAATTAATAGAATTCCAAAATATTAAAACTTAAATTTCATTCAAAATCTCCAATGGCCTCTAACCAATTTATAATTTCAAATTTAAATGACTTAAACCTCAAACCTTTTAGGTCTCATCAAAGACACGCAGATGTTGCACACACTATAAAACTTGTTTGTTAGGACAACTAACTCTTGTTTCAGGCTATGCAGGTAGTGTGCTTTAGTTTGATGTAGATAAATTTTTCCTGGAGGGTATCCTTGGTTTGTTTTTTTACTTTCTACACTCTGAATATTATACCATCTATGATTATTTTCCTATTGGTGCTCTTTAAATTTATTAAACTGTATACATATGTATTTGCACTTATATATGCATTGTCTTTATGTTTATGGAATCTTTTCTTTATTACAAAAGAAGAGTAAAGTAGAATTTTCTTAGGTATTCTTTATTTATGAGCTCAATTAAGAAAGAATCAGTCGCCATGATCAGTTTAGGTATTCTTTATTTTAGGAAATCGGCCAGGACGATATACACATCGTCCAGGACGATCTAACTCAATTATGCCTAAATTAATCTGGTATCTTTGGAAAGCATTAAAGGCTGATCACATCATCCGAGACGATCGCAGGATCGGCCGGGACGATGTCGTGGATGATTGACATCGGCCAGCTTTGATTCAGGGCAATGATCAGGATGATTGTACTCGGTTTTAAACTAATCGTCTAGGATGATATTGCATCGGCTAGGACGATGTAACCAATTTTCTTATAATCATCCCAGGCTGATTGAGCTTAATTTGTACTGATCAGCCAAGATGATATTCCTATCGGCCTGGATGATAAAGTCAACAAGTTGCATTAATGAGCTCATTTTGAGATCTTCTATTTAAGCTTTGACAAGGCACTTTGTAAGTGTCTTTGACAGCCATTGTAGCTTCATCCTTTTGGGAGAAACTTGAAGAGAGAGCTTGAAAGGGAGAGAGAAAAGGGTGGAGTTTGAGAGGGAGAAGATCCTTAGAGGGGGACTCAAGGGAGTGTGGTGGGGGATTCCACACGGTTGCTCCGGGGAGCTTGCACCTAAGTACCGTCAGATTCAAGGCTTGTCTTGAGGGAAGTTCATGGAAGAAGAAAATCTCTTTGGTGTCAAAGGACCCGACTACTCCGCCTTACCGGGGAAGGTGGAAGTTATTTTGTAAGGGCTTCTCCGCCTAGCTGTGAACCCTAAAGGAGAGACACTTAGTTTAGTGCACTACTTGGAGGGTGCCTCCGAGGAGTGGATGTAGGTCAAGGTTTGACAGAACCACTATAATCTGGTGTGTTCTTTCCTTTATTATTTCCGTATTTAAATTTCCACATTATGTTTTCTTTGTGGTGAATTTTGGTTTAATTTGAGTTTTGTTTTAAAGATTTTTAAATACCAATTCACCTCTATCTTAATTAGCCTTGGGCCAGTTCATAAGGGGCCTAACATCCCTAACGAACTTTCATCATGCTTGTCAATTTCTATTTTAGCTTTGAACAGATAATTCAAGAGTAGCTCATCTTGGACTCTGTATACATCTTTGGTATGGTTTACCAAGAGTTGTTAGTCTGAGTAAACTTATACATGAGTAGCACCTAGTTCAAAGACAAATCATAGGCCTTCAAGTAATCCTTCATACTCAGCTTAATTGTCAATGGTTTTAAATTAAAAATATATGACTTGATGGTGTTGACTCATATAAGGCTTCTAAGAATAATGTCAACACCGACACCTTGCTCACATGAGGCACCATCTTTGTACAACATCTAGAAAGGTCATGTTTCTATTTATGAGTTCATGCCTTGGTTGATAAAGTCTATAATAAAGTCAGCAAGTACCTAATCTATATAGATATCCTTGAAATGTAGGTGACAAATAAGTCATTTAGTTCTATAGACCATTTAAATAACCAACCCTAGTGGTCGAACATAACGAGAATGGTATTGAGAGGATAATCAATTACTAATTGAATTGAATGGGCTTAGAAGTAAGGTCTTAATATGATGCCCCAATCAAATTTGGAAGAATTATTTATTTATATTTTAATAAACTACAATCATAATTATCTAATATCATCTATCAATAATAAATGATAAAATAGATTCTATAATTTAAAACATTAATATACATTAATTCTTAAAAATCATATATAATACTCACGATATATACAATCATACCATAACTATTTTGTCTTGAGTACAAAAGAATAAATAAAATAAAAAAAACTTGAACCCGAAGAAATCGTGAAAATCCTCACACTCCTGCTCCCCTGCCCTGACCTGAAATTATTTAACCACATATAATGAGCTAATAAGCCCAGCAGGTCACTAAAACCTATAATTGAATTCAAAGCATGGTAAAAGAGGAATATGCATTTTAAAGATCAAATTATAGTAGTAGTAGTCATATGATCATTGAATAAGTGGAAGAATAATAGAACTCAAATGCAGTATCATTTGAATATGTAAGCAATAAAACACTATGATACAATAACTGGTAAAGCAATAACTTAGTACGAGTGTTAAATCTATAAATCAGTCATGTATTTGTAATCAGATAAAACATAAAATTAAAAAAAAAATCAATAAAGTCTCAAAATTAAATCAATGAAGTAAAATCATATAAAAATATACACATGTTATCTAAACCTATTATATCACGTGCTCAATATATCGCATGCTTAGTATTAAGTACATTGAATCAATATTATCGAATAGAATCGATATCAAGATTGATAATAACAACAATTTAGTAGTAGAAGCAGTAGAATAATGCAATAACAGTAAATTCATACAATACTAATAAATTTATACAATAATAAGAATAATACCTCAAAGTATGCATTTCAGTAATCACACTAAACAAGTAAGAAGTCCTGACTATCATAGTGTTTTTAAGTGTTTGTAAATCATTAGCTAAGTAAATAGATTGTTCCTCTTTGCCCGTTGGCACAGTAATAATCTCCTTATAATTTACAACAAGTGTATCACATCAATTAGTGCACCTACAGTAATAAAATCTTTATTTTATGTTTCCTCTTGAATTCCCTTAAAGCATTTTTCTATTAGACAAAGTTAAGGGTAAAGGATTTGAAAAGATTTTATTACTTTTAATGACTTAGGTTATTTATAATAATATATACTATACTATTTAAAATAATAATGTAGTTTAATAAATTTTTATTTTAAATTTTATATAAATCATTTTAGACTTTAAAAATTACAAAAAAAAATATCTATAAACTAAATCCTTTCATTTAAAAAATATCAATGAAATTGGTTTGCAAAACAGACACCTAACGATCCTGAAATCCTTAGTTGTACCAACATGTATCAATTTCTTAAAGATGTTCACTAATGCCCAAAAATTATGAAAATTTCATGCAAGTAAAATATTATAATCAAAATACTATAGTGAAGACGGTTTGCGATTTGAAGTTATAATAACTCTAGAAAAAATTTGGCAAAGTTAAAATGCGAACCATTACACTTAATCTCCCAAATGAGTTAGCGAGTGCCCATGCGAGCTTTTTCATGATGGTGTATCTTTGATTTACAAAGTAAAGCGTATGGCTCACATAACAAATAGGCCATTACTTCATCCCTTCTTCTCTGATTAGCATGGAACATATGACTTATTCACCAACTTCAAGGTATAGAAATAAGATTTTACCTATCTGAGGGCTTTAAAGAAGTTGAGATGAAGTGAGGAGAATTTTCAGCTATTGTAGGCAAGCCTTGTAGTCTTCTCCCTAATAAAATTTCTCTACATTTCAAAGAATTTTAAAAAAGTGGTTCAATTCTCTCCTGGCCTATAGACAAAATAGTTGAGTCTAATAATATACCTGAAGATTCGTTGGACTTCTATAGTGTTTTTGGGAGTCTTCATATCAAGTATAGCTTGTACCTTATCAAGATTGATTTTGACTCTATCATGTGTAAGAAGAAACCTGTAAGAAGAAACCCCAAAAAATTTCCTATGCCTACTCTGTAGGTGCACTTTAGATGATTCAACCACATGTTGTACTTCTTGAGAGTAAGGAATGTTTCATGTAGATCCTTGATAAGATGGTTGGGATATTAGCTATTGACTAGGAGGTCCTCCACATAAAATTCAATGTATATTTCCTTCTATTCTATGCATTATAGATTTTTCTAAGCTACTTAAAAGAGCAAGATTAATTGAGAATAATTTGATGTCGACTCAACACCATTGGGATGTAAGTAGGAAGAGGTTAGGAGGGAGCAACCTAAGAGTAGAGCTTGTGGGAAGACGAGCTAGTTTGGGGCATGTGACTTTAGGAGGAGAGGCATTATAGGTCTTGGGAGTAGTTCATATATATCTATGAGTAATGCCCCAATATGTGATTCATGATTAAGGAGGCATCATGGATTCTATTTTATATTGATTGGATAGTATTATACGTATGGTTTTTCTAGCAATAGGATAGCTCAATATTCTCAATGAGCATTGGATGGTAGATATAATATTAGAAGAGATCAGAGGTAATAAAGGGTAGCCCCATCAAGAACTATAAGTGAGAAATCTTTTAAGGTAGTGGAAGATTTACTAGGAGGGAGTCCGAAGGAGCCTAGATAGAATATGGTGTTGTTGTCAATGTTACTCCAGCATAGCCCAAAATCTATAGCTTGACCCCAATATGAGTCCAAGGATGTACCATATGTTATGATAGATATGGCTTTTATTTCTATTTTTGTGTTATCTTTGATAGAATTTTATGTTATTTTGGGTATAGATTGGTTGGGTAAGTATATAGCTCATATTGATTGTGCTCAAAATAGGGTGGCACTGTACACATGTGGGGAGATGATTTATTTATAGAGTACCATAGGTGTGCCCTTTGATATCTTCTCTATAAGTAGATAAGCTTTGGAAGTAATAGAGTTTTATATTTCTTACCTTTGGCAGATATGAGAACAAATCTTTTGGTGTAGTTGGAGGTGTCCCTATAGTACAAGAGTCGTCTGTTGTGTTCCCAAAAGAGTTAGTGAGTTATCATGTTGAAGAGTGGTGGGGTTCTATATTGGGTAGTGTTGGGTACCTCTCGTATTGTAATATCTCTATATAGAATGACACCTAAAGAATTGCAAAAGTTAAAGGCAAGTAGTTGTTAGATCTAGGATTTATTATGCCTACTATATCTATGGGGTACACTCATTTTTTTTTAAAGGAAGAAGGATGGCATGATGCAGATGTATATTAATGATAGAAAATCAAATGAAGTGACCACCAAGAAAAAGTTATCTATTGTCTAGTATTATTGACTTATTTAATTAGTTAGAGGGTGCATCTGTATTTTCAAAGATAGTCTTGAGATCTAGTTATCACTTGTTGAGGTGGAAGTGAAAGATGTGGCATAAATAGCCTTTAGAACTTGTTATGGTCATTATGAATTTTTAGTTATTCTTTTGGTGTGACAACTGCATTGATTTTATTTATAGATTGATGAATTAAGTGTTTAAGGCAAATTTTGATCAATTTATTATTATCTTTATTGATGATATCTTGGTCTATTCAAGGACTGAGAATGATCACATCTCAATTGAGGTTGGAATTAGAGACTTTAAGGTAGCATTAGCTATATGCTAAGTTTTTAAGAGTGAATTTTGGTTGAGATTTACATCATTTTGGGCCACATGGTGAGTGGTGATGGGATATCTATAGATCCCTAGAAGGTGCAAGTAGTAGCTGATTCACCGAGACCAACTTTATTATCAAAGGTTTATATCTTAAATGACATGATGGGCTATTATAGGAAGTATTTTAGAGGCTTTTCATGGATTATGATTCCTTTAATAATATTGACTCAGAAGGAAGTGCTATTTGATTGGGCACTTGTGTGTGAGGCCAGCTTTAAAAAGTTGAAGGATTGTTTCGTATCAACACCAGTTCTAAATATTCAATCTGGTGTTGATGGTTTTTAGGTGTTTAGTGATTCTTCTCTAAGGGGCTGGGGTGTGTATTTAGCATCATGGGAAGTTTATAGGGTATGCTTCTAGGCATTTGAAGTTACATGAGAAGGTGGTAGGAGTTTATGAAGGATTTGACCTCAACATTATTTATCAAACTGGTAAGGCCAATATACTAGTTGATGCATTGAGTAGGAAGTTCTCTGGTATGGTAGCTTGCATTATTACATTTAAAATGTCTTTAATTCAGGAGATAAAAAAGTTAGAGCTGAAAGTTGTATGCCTCTCTAATATAGGTGCGGGCTTTACAAGAAAAATATGGATTTTAATGGATTTTCTGGCAGAATAATGTTCATTGAAAATAGCGAGGGATTTATGGAGAAAGTTTTCATAAGAAAATTTGGATGACTTTTTTGACGGATTTACGATGAAAATATGCCACAAATTTACGTCAAAAATTATTGCCGCAAATTTGTCACAAGATGACCTTATAAAACTAATTCGTTCTACATCAGCTTCATTTTTATTGGTTTGGTTATCTCTATTTTTCAACTTCAATCACCACCATTTTGTTCCTCTTCGACCTCAATGACTATTCCCCTCCTATTTGTTGCTCTTCGACTTCACCTCTTTCAATTCATGGCCCAAACTCTTCACCATAGCTTTTGTCGATTTGTCTCCTTTGCCTCTCGCGGTTTGATCGCTCATCTTTGACTTTGCCCGACTTATTCGTTGCCCTATTGTTGTTTATGGCGCACGGAGTCTTTTCATGCAAGCCCTTCATAGAAGTTGATTTATGCCCTAACTTGCATTGTCTGGAATATAGATCTTAATATCAATGGAAAAATGATATTTTATTTAGATCTATGTTCAAAGAACATTTGTTATATAGTAAGTTGTTCTCAATGTTAGCATAACACGTATAAGAGTTAGTTTAGTCCCACATGGGATAGTGATATAATATGTTTGTATAGAAATAACAATTGGTTGCATAACTGATGTGCTTCAGCTTGTTTATTGTAATGGGTTTGATCGCTAGCGTATAGACTTAGCAATAGTATCTCTTTAATCGACAATCCCAAAAATGTGGCATCATGGACAATGGTTTAACTACGATCGAGAATGCTTTTAGGCTCTGAGATATAGGTTATTATCTTATTAGGAATTTTTCCCTTACCTTTGTATGTGCCCTTACCCTTAATGAGGAAGGGAGGGGATTGCTTTATGTTAATTCTTAGTTGGCTATTTAGATAAAATTATATTAGTATTATATAAGTAAATATTTTATGCAAATCTTGTTTCTATTAAACCATCCAAATTGCCCAATACAATGTCTAGTGCTACATGTGTTACATTCTAAAAAAGGGAGATTATTAGATAACAACAGCTTCATACAGGTGGAACGTCAGAATGTCGATATCGCAGATATTCCTACCAAGAAGAATATCAGGGTTAGGGTTTTTTTCCTCCCTGCGCCGCCCGCTGCTCTGATTTCTTCTCTTCATCTTCCTCCTCCGGCTAGGCCGGAGGACTTTCTTCTTCTTCCTCTACTTACATGGATGTTCCTTCTGAGTTTCCCCCTTTAGGCTCTGCCTCAGGAGGTGTTTCGAACTCTTTGCCGAGGAACTGGAATAAGGTGTTTGCTCCGGATCTTTCAGCTCCCAAAGCTTTTCACTTCTCTCATCACCCTTCTGAGCCAGAGATCATCCCCTTCTCGAATGACAAGTTGAGCAAGGGCGGTGAAGATTGGAATCTATGCCTGGTTGGTTATTCGATTGGCCGCAGACCCTTCTACGAGGCTCTGCAGGGGGCTATTAACAAGACTTGGTCTCTAAAAGGTTCGCTCCAATTAATTTCCCTAAATGATGGTTTCTTCCTCCTTCGATTCTCTTGCCAAGAAGATTTCAACATGGCATGGTCGAGAGGTGTCTGGTTCTTGCTGGGTAAGCCATTTGAGCTTCAAAAGTGGCATCCGAAGTTCAAACCGAAAAAAGAAGAATTTTCAACTGTTCTAATCTGGGTGAAAATCCTTGATTTGCCGCTCGCATGCTGGAACTCCGAAGGCATATCTCGTATTGCCAGCAAAATTGGTATTCCGGTTGCAGCGGACAAGCTGACGGAACAGAAGACCAGGCTTACCTACGCCCGTATTTGTGTGCTTGTGGATAATCTTGCTACATATCCGAAGGAAATTCTGGTTTCCCTAAATGGCGATGTAGCAACCCTGAAAGTCCAATATGAATGGCGTCCAATCCCCTGTGAACACTGTAAGTCACTAATGCAGCTCTCATATTCTTGCCCAACTAGACAAAAGCAGGTTTCTGATGAGCTCGTCAAAGACTACGCTGGAAATCATGGGAGGAGCTCCAGTAGGAATCCCCATGCCCGGTTTAACTCTAAAAACCGCAACTTCTCCAGACCCATCAACACCTCCACTGTCAATTCTCAGCTTGAACCGCAAACAAATAATGCTCAATCCTCCTCACCCCCCACGGTCACCACCACTAATGCCTTAGGATAACCTCTGTCATATCAACCTCATTCTCCAACCAACAAACATTTTCCTTCCAAGCCTGTCTTGGCTGTTGGGGAACCACCTATAAGTGATTTGCCGCTTAATGAGAATGCTATTGTCTCTGGTATTCCTAATCTCAACTCTCCCCATGAGGCATTATCCTCGTCATCAGCCACTAAAAACTTTAATCCTTCTAAAGATATTTCCTCCCCCAATAAGTTTGATGTACTTAATTCTGAGGAAGATCAAACTCAACATTCTGACATCCCAGGGAGTTTAGATGGGAAATTGGGATCCAATGCTACTGGACATTCCAAGGTTCAGGATAAAGGAAAACAGATACAAGCAAGCGCAACGGGGAAAAAAACTGCAAAGGGGAAGCAGAGCAAAAAACCCCAGCCTCAACAGAAAGGTTAATGTCTTTTCCACCCATGGCAGCGCGGAATATCAGGGGCTTCAACCACCCTGATAAAGTCTTGAGTTGTAAGCGACTTATTAAATCGTTCAAGCTAAACTTGGTCTGTATATTAGAAAACAGGATTAATTCCCAATCACTCCTTGATCCTTTTTTCGACTCTAATCACTCTCTATTTCCCAATGAAGAAAGCTGTCACAATTTTGATTTATCCTCTTCGGGCAGGATATGGGTTAAGTGGGATGCTGCGAAATTGAACTTCAAGCCCTCCTCTTCTGATCAGGTCATTTCTGGAATTATTTGGGTTATTGATAAACCGCTGCTCCAGCTCTCTGCTATATACGCCTCTAATAATTCTCTAGGCCGTAAGGAGTTGTGGAACTCTTTGGCTCATTTGGCGCCTAAGCCTGACTTCCCTTGGGTTTTAATTGGTGATTTCAACTGCTGTCGGTATGCCTCTGAAAAGTTGGGTGGGAATCCTATCTCTCATTCTCCTTTGTTTTATCTTAACAATATGATTTTCAGTAATAGTTTAGTGGATTTACACTATGTTGGTTTTAAGTTCACTTGGTTTGATCAGCGTTCCATTAATCCTATTCATATAAAACTCGATCGTGTTTTAGTGAATGAGGGCTGGCAGAACAATTTTCCAAACTCCTACTGCGCTATTCAGAGCCCTTCCTGCTCGGATCATTGCCCCATCATTTTAAATTATGGTATTTCTGTCAAGGTTCATCACCGCTTTCTTTTCAAGAACTACTGGACCAACTTTGATAGTTACTGGGCTGTCTTACTGGAGGTACTCTCTCTTCCTTGCTCTGGAAATCCTATTTCCCATTTTAGTAATTGCCTGAGGCACCTTAAAAATAAAGTTAAGAGTGAGGTTTGGTCCTCCTCCTCTTGTATTTCTAGACATCTGGATGTCCTGCATGATAACCATCTGTTGAGTAAGCTGCAGGTGGATCCTTATAACTTGACCCTCAATCACTCTTTCAAGGTTAGCACGGTGGAACTAGCAAAGTTCAATTCAATGTATGCCTCTTGGATTGTTCAACGAGCAAAAGTCAACTGGATAAGAAATGGGGAAGATGATTTAAAGTTTTTATTTGCTAAAATTAGAACTAGAAGAGGGTGCTCTAATTCTATGGTCAATTTATTTGCTAACAATCCTACTTCTTCTAGAGCAGATGTTCTTAGCTCTTTAATCCAGTATTACCAAAGACTTTACAACCCCTCTTCCCCCCCTTCCCCCAACTCTACTCAGGCCTGCTTTCCCTCTGGGACCTTGCTGCCGCGGGATGAGGCTATCCGTATAACCTCTTTGGTGCTTGATGAGGAGGTAAAAAAAGCTGTTTTTTCGGGCAAATCTAATTCTGCTCCTGGACCAGACGGATTTAATTTCTTTTTTTACAAATCTTCCTGGCATATTATTGGTCCTCTGGTTTGCAGGGTTGTACATTCTTTCTTTCAAAAATGCTATATGCCTAATGGTCTCAAAGCTACTGCTCTGGCTATCATTCCTAAACATAAGCATGCTTATGAAATTTCTGATTTTAGACCTATAGCATTATGTAATGTTCTTTACAAAATTATTGCAAAGGTTATTGCTGATAGATTGAAGCCGGTTATGCCTTTGATTGTCATGGATAATCAAGCAGGCTTTGTTAAATCTAGAGTATCCACTGATAATATTTTGCTTGCTAGCGACATTCTTTCATATGCTGGTAAGAGAAGGGGGAGTAACATTTTATGTGCTAAGTTGGACATAAAAAAGGCCTTTGATTCTGTGAGCCGTGAATTCTTGCTCTCTAGGCTTTCACAGAAAGGTTTTCCTTCTCTTTTTGTTAACTGGATTAAAGCTTGTATCTCTGACGTTAACTTCTCAATTCTGCTCAATGGTGCTTTAGAGGGTTTCTTTCCTTCATCTGTTGGACTAAGACAGGGTTGCCCTCTTAGTCCCTACCTCTTTTGCCTTGTGATGGATGCTTTCTCCAATCTTTTGGAATGCAGTGGCTTTAAAGGTATATCTATGGATAACTTCTCTCTTACTCATTTGCTATATGCTGACGATGTTCTTATATTTGGGGAGGCCTCTATTGAAAACTATAATAAGTTGGCTATCGTTCTAAGGGACTTTGCAAACTCCACGGGGCTTTATGTGAACTATGACCAGAGTGCCATTATGCTTACCAAAAATCAGAGGAATGTTCAGGCTATTTGTCAATCTTTATCTATTTTCAACATAGTTAATAAGATCAATTATCTTGGCATTCCTTTATCTTTTTACAAGCTGAAAATAGAGGACTTCTTGCCGCTTTTGGATAGTATCAACAAGAAAATGAATGGATGGAAGGCCAACCTGTTGTCCTTTGCGGGCAGGCTTCAGTACATTAAATTTACTATTCGAAACACCATTGCTTATTGGATTAGGGGGTCAATCTTACCAAAAACTGTATACAAACATTTCAAAAAAGCCTGTTCCGGGTTTTTGTTTTTTGGTGATTCTATGTCTGCTAAGAAACTGCACATGGTGTCTTGGGATAGGATTTGTAGGCCTAAATATAATGGGGGTTTGGGCATTCCCTCCATTTCTGCTTTACAATTTTCATATAGCTGCTCTATAATTCACAGGATGTATAATGCCCCTTCTCCTCTATCCAAATGGCTTATTTGCTATCACAAATCCCCGTGGAAGCCTCCTCGTGTATCTGATTCTAAAATCTGGAAGCTTATCTGTAATACTGCTATGGCTGTAAAACACTGTTTTACCTTTAGCATTTCCCAGCAGGTTCCCATTCATTTCATATGGGATCACTGGTGCAACAATCAAACCATTTCTGAGTATTTGGGGGGCAATCCGGATGGTATTTCTCATGACTTTTGCTTAAATGAGTTAATTATTGGCACTCAGTGGGTTTTTCCGGATCACTTTCCTTTGAATTTGAAAAATCTCCTTGCTGGGATCAATATTGGTGATGTTGGGCATTGTTTGTTGTGGAAAAACCGCAGTACTCATAAATTCAAAAACTTCATGGATGAATACTATTCAGATTTACCTAGCTGCTCTTGGTTTAAGTTGGTTTGGCCTAAGAGAAATATCCTTAAACATTCTGTGTTTGTATGGATGGCTTTAGCTGGAGGCCTCAAAACTGCGGATGCTTTACAAACTCGTAATATCTTGGTACCTGCTACCTGTAATCTATGTCATGCCTGCAACGAAACTGTTTCACATTTGTTTTTCGAATGTGACTATTCTTACACTGTCATTACCTCTCTAATGCCTGGTTTGTGGAGTTTTCTCTTTAGGCCTAATATTCTGCAGGTTTTTGAGTGGATTAAATGTAAATACAAAGGCTACAAGAAGGTTAAATACTTCTTCTTTGTGTTTCTCAGTTGTGCTATTTATAATATCTGGAAAGAGAGGAATGGCAGAAGGTTTGGGAATATTTTTAACTGCAATACTACATTGATTTACAATGTTAAAAGGAATATGGCTGAGAAAATTGCAAAATGGAAAAACTCTTTGGTTTATCTGGAATTGTTGTAAGGTGGTGGGCTGCTATTATGGTGGCTCTTATATGTTTATTGCCACATGACGAGATCATGCACGCACGCCTGACCTGGACAATGATGAAGCTCCCGGTCTTGGTTCCCTTGGAGAGCCTTTGGGGCAACCAGGGACTTATGTTATTGCTGCAAATTCAAATCTATTTTCTGAGTCCAGGTCTCTATAGGCTCGGGAGCTCTTTTGGTGGGATTCGTTCTACTCTCACTCCGTCAGTTTTGTTCTTATGGCAGAGTGGTTTAATATTTTGTTTTTTACTTTCTGCAGCTAAGGCTGATAAAATGTAATAGGGTTTTCTTTTTTTCTGCAGCCTTTTTTTTTTAAATGCTGTTAAGATTTTGATACTGAAACTACTACTGTGGTTTCAGTTTCTTTTCTTACTGTAATTTTTTTACTGAGTTAATGAAATGGGCTCTGGCCCCAATTTTCCCCAAAAAAAAAAGATAACAACAGCTTTTGTGATAAATAAAATAATTATATATTCAATAACATTAAATTAATATAAATCTCAACGTTTGGTTGTAGGAATTTACAGCACAACTGTATTATGGATATTCAAAATTATAGATGTTGGATGTATAATTAACTATTTTTTGGACGTAAGATGTTATCAGATGATTTCATGAATCGATTGATTTTCTTCATCCAGATAGGCTGTCAATTACCTTTTTTTATATTAGAGGGGAGATTTCATTACCCATGTTTCAAACAAAAAAATAAAGTTTCCCCACACCAAACAAGGTTATTGTTACTCAATATCATAGAGGATTCTTGCCAGAATATTAGTATTGGACTATACATGATGAATATGAGCTATATTTTGACTCTTAATGTGGCCTGTCTACAAATTCCAAGACAATATTAGAACATTCAAGGACTTGATTTATGATGCAAATGGGCCCCTATTTTAATAGTATATAGAAGAATCTCTGAATAAGGAGGTGAAGAACTTATATGATTTGTTACACGCTGCGCAATAACCAATTTGGAATGGGTGTACTGCTCACTTAGAATAAATTGTTGTTGTGAAGATGTTGAGTATAAATACATAATACAATATACCTTAAGAATGCTTTAATTAATTCATTGGCTTAATTACAAAGACTTAACCTGGCAAATAATATAGCTACATTAGATTTATATCGGACTAAAAAATTAGTTTCCATGCTTAGTTTGACTAATATTAAAATAAATTATTGTGTTAATAAGGATTCATTCTCCACTTCATTTTATTCACTGACTTGATTCACCACTTCCTATAAGATGAAGTAAATCTTCAAATCTTTTGCTCCCATGTCAACTGCAAATCTCTATGTTATCATTAGGGCTTCATACTTCACCTGGTTGTTAGTTACTTAGAACACAATCTCCAAGGCATGTTTGAGCATTACTTCTATTGGGCTTTTGAAGATTATGTTGGTGTTGACTCCATACTCTTTGGATGTACCCTCCATGTATAGCATCCACAATTAGTCACCTTCATTTATTATTTCCTTCTCATACACGAGAAAAGTCAAGTCTGTGAGGTAGTCAGCATAGCCTGAGGATTTGATGGTTTTCCTCCCGCTAAACTGAACCACCCATATTAACAATATCCCAATTTGGCCCAATTCGGCTAGTACTATTCATGTCTGTGGCCGATAATGAGTTGGATATGGTGCACTAGGAAGTAAGATCAAAGTCGTCGAGTTGAGATGATCAATGCCACAACAATTTCTCAATGATAGGGTACCGAGCTGACTCATCATTAAAATTTGCTCACATAATATATTTGTCATTATTTCCTTCTTCCCTAATCAAGACTAAACTTACCACATCCTCTCTGACTTTGAGGTATAGCAATAATTCTCATCCAGGTTAGGGGCTTTATAGAATTGGTGGCGTGACAGAAGCATCTTTATTTATCAGAAGGTAGCCTTGCACTCATCACTCCATGCAAGGTGCTTTGTACTTTTGAGGACTTTGAAGAAGTGTGAGCATCTCGCTTGATTTTGATATGAAGCGATTAAGTCCAGGAACTCGCTTTATAAGTCAATGTACCTACTTAGCCATTTTCGACAATTGCTTGTCCAATATGGTTTTCAACTTATCTAGATTCATCTTAACTATTTTTTTAGTGAGGAGAAACACTATGAACTTTGTGTAATCTTGCACCAAATGCATACTTCAATGGGTTAAGCTATATATATATATATATATATATATATATATATATATATATATATATATATTTATGTGGTGAACATCTCTCTCAATTCTTAGACGTGTTACTCTAGTAACTTGCTTTTCATAATTAGATTATCAATGTAAACCTTAATGTTCCTTTTTCTTTGTTCTATGAAGCCTTGGTCCATCAGACACTGGTAGACCATAGCTCATATATTTTTCAAGTAGAATGGAATTACTTTGTAATAAAAGAATATCCCCTTAGTGATTTCCTTCACATAATCATTGGGTTGCATTTTAAACTAATGATAATTAGAGAAAGGGTCAAGGAAGCTCATGACTTGGAATCTGACTGTTAAGTCGACTAACAAATCAAAACTTGAAAGTGGAATATATACACATCCTCCCTTTTCCATTGCCTTTCGTACCATCACCATGTTAGAGATATAATTAAGCTATTGTACTTTTTTTATGAATTCAACATCAAGAGGTTTCAAGATTAGTTCCTTTATATATTCAACTTGGATGGTAATTGATTGGCCTCACCTCTCTTTTCACTTTTAACCTAGGAAAAGCAACTTCACTAACTATGCCTAACATCTGAACATTAATCCATGATTTCATTGCCATGTTTGGGGCTGAAATATCTACTGTTTAGAGGGTTCACTTAGAGAGCCTTCCATAACCTATACCTTACATTGGCTTCTTAGCCGCCAATCAAGAACTTAACCACCACACTGGAAGTCTTCAATAGTAGTCACCTAAAAAAATAAATCTAGATGCTAGCTGCATCCACCATAACGAAGTTGGCCATCATCATGTATTAGTGATCATCGCTTCAATCTCTATGTGGTTTTATGAGAAGCAATAGGGTGGACCTGTAATAAGTATGAGCTAAAAAACAAATAAATTCATTCTTTCAAAAACTGATTTAAAGATTATATTGACTTAACCCCCTATATCCATAATGAAGTACCCACCTGCTTGATGAAGGCCAAAAAATGATCAGCGATTGAAAATAGGAAATAAGAAAGATGCACTTCCTGTTAGAATCCAAATGGTCATAAAAATATATATATAATCCGAATAGTCCATTAAGAAAAATAATAATTAGTGATGAACAAAAACACGTAATAGCAGCAGCTTCTCAAAAAAAAAAAAAAAAGCTTATCAACACTTATCAATATCATAATTACTTATTCTCTCATTGTGATCATTAAAAGCCTAACCAGCAAGCCATTCAACAGAACCAGCATTCCAAAAGCACCCATGAGCTCAATATCAGCGGACATTAAAAAAAGGCACAGCTATCAATAGATACCAAATGTTCTCATGCTACAGAAAAAGACCACTTTCATAAGGGCCTTTTGGCTGCTTGGAGCTAAAAAGCAAGTTCTAAACCACCATGAAATTTCCAAGATCGATCACGTAATTGAACTTAGATTTAAATTAATATTTTTCTTAAACTATAAATCCTTTCAAAACCTGCTTAAATGTGATTAATTCATCTTCAAACGAATAAAAATGAAATTATCATTTTCTTAAAAACGGTTTCTATTTGTGGGTAACTAAATAAGACTAGTATCATTTACATAAAGTTTAATACTAAAATCATTTCATCAGTAAATATCAGTCAATGGACAGTTTTAAATACTACAGAATATTTTGCAACTTGCCAGTATTATTTCAAATATCAACTTAGGGTAGAGATAGCAGACAAAAATATTTCTGTAACACGAGGATGGTTATTAAGAGAATCCAAACTTACAGTCAACTATTCACTGAGTATCTAAATACTTTCAGCAAGTAAATTCACGATTCTCCGTGGGATAGCTTCCTCTCCCTTCTTTCAAAGAAATAAAAAAGGGTCAACATGTAAAATAAAGGGCAAACATAATGGGGTGGCACTGTCCAGCAAAGTGAATCCATCCAACTATAAAAAGCATATAGAGAGCATAATTCTCTAAATAAAAGTGATAGATCCTGCCTTCCCATTAGCTTGTCGCTATAGAACTTCTGGGCGTGAATGCCAATATAATATTCATAGTATTTGATCATATATCTTTTCAAGTTTAATATATCATATGGGATATTCAAAGATTGTACAGGAATGGTTATAGAAACTGCCCAATTCAAAATTTTAATCAGAATGTTTTGTTTCTTTATTTTTATTTTTTTTAATGTTATTATTATTATTATTATTATTATTATTATTATTATTATTATTATTATTAATTACCATAAATTAAAACTTTTGAATTAAATATTTGGTAAATAAATCAAATCAAGGGAAATTATATCAAGCACCAAAACCAACCAATTTTATTACACCAAACTTACGATCGTAGTGAAAGTTGCAAATAATGATAAGGCACATGGTAAAATTTTGCAATTGTGGCGAAAGACAAATGATCGAGTGACGTTCGCGATTATGGTGAAGCGTACACAATTGAGCGGTGATCACGATCGTTGTGAGGCCCACATGATCGAGCAAACTAATGGCAAAGTGCACAACTAGGAAGTGATCATAATCAGGAAGTCCGAGTTTAAATTATTGAGTATGTCGATATTATGATGGTCAAACTGGGAGACACGAAGCCAACTAAGGTTTGCGCGAAATGGTTGACCTCGATCACAACAAAAGCGAGGTCAACATATATACTCTCTTATTAGGAATTTATTTAGCTTAATATTTGCAAGATAATTTTATTAACGGATGCACAAAATTTAATAGTGTAGGTTTCTTGTATCCCACCATTCATAGATATTGATGTCATCATTGTAGAAGAACTCTACCCACAAACAGGCAAATCACTTGAATACTTGGTGAGAGGGACAAAGCAATATCTTTTGGAGGGCATTTAGCTGACCAAAGGTGTAGAGAAATTTACCCCTTGTCTTGCCATTAGCTTGTCACTATAGAACTTCAGGGCGTGAATATCAATACAATATTCATAGTATTTGATCACATATCTTTTTAATGTTTTATATATCAAATAAAGATCTTATGCTCCCTAAACATTATATAGATCCATAGGGCTCTTTAAACCTTTTCCAAATTTTATTAGCACAAAAAATGCCTCTACATCTCTCTAGCATAAATCAAATTGTTTCTTCATCTCGAACATGATTTTTACAAAACCTCAATAACAGTCACTAATAACTTGGTATGACTAATCTACTTGAATACAAATATACTCGTCAACAAGACATGGGAGTTATCCAGTGACAGTTGGAAAATGGAGTTTTAATTGAGGCCATATGGAATATTCAGAGATTGTGCGGGAACGGTTATAGAAACTTACCTAGTCAAAATTTTAATTAGAATATTTTGTTTCTTTATTATTATTAGTTTTATTATTATTATTATTTAATTACCATAATTTAAAACTTTTGAATTAAATATTTCATAAATAAATCCAATTAGGGGATATTAAATCAAGCACTAAAAACTGCCCAAATTTATTACGCCAAACTTATGATTGTAGTGAAATTTGTAAATCTTGATGAGACAATAATATTTTGCAATTGCAGGGAGACAAATGATCGAGTGATGATTGCGATAATAGTGAGGTGTACATGATCGAGCAGTGATCTTGATCATGATGAGGCGCACATGATCGAGCGATCCAATGGCAATGAGCACAAGTAGGAAATGGTCATAATTAGGAAGTCCAAGTTTAAATCGTCAAGTATGTGGGTATTATGATGGTCAAATTGGGAGACTAGAAGCCAACTCAAGTGTGTGCGAAATGGATGAGCTCAAGCACAAAAAAAAGCGAGGTAAACAAATAGATTGTCTTATTTGGAATTTATTAAGCTTAATATTTGCAAGATAATTTTATTAACAGACGCACAAATCTAATTTTGTAGGTTTCTTGTATCCCATCATTCATAGATATTGATGCAATTATTTTAGAAGAACTCTACCCACTAACTGGAATATCACCTGGATACTTCGTGAAATAGAAAAAGCAATCTCTTTAGGAGAGGTGTAGAGAAATTTATCCCATGTCATATTGATGAGTATATGGATTTTACATCTTCAAAGTAGAGTTTTTTGAGGTTTAGTGGTGGTGATGCAACACCAAGATAAAGGCCAGAGGCAAAGTCATAAACTAAATCATTATATCAAAATTTAGGTCATTTATGATGTATAACTCTCTATACAAGCCCATGAATGGATTATAATCTTTTAGAAATTATTAGAGAATGATTAAGAAGCTTAATTTAAGGTCTATTGAAGGGTAGGTGGGGCATACTAGTTAAGGAAGAAAAATTCTTCATTAATTAATTGATTTTAGGATTATTTTACTTGTCTTATTTGGCCAATTTAAAATTATTTATTTTTTTAAGCATTAAATTTTATTTTATTTTCTAATTTTCTATTTTTGTATTAGGATAAGTCATTAATTTATGTAATAGTATTTTTTTGCCTCTAAGGTTTTTCATAGCTGTTTGGACTTAAAAAATGCCTATAAATGGATCATTGATTTGTATTTTTATACCTTTTACATGTGTAAATTTTGTGTGGAAATGCTTGATGGCCACTCTATTCTCTTTGAAGCTTGGTGGTTGATCCGTTCATATGTTGGTGAATCTATAGTTATATATTTTTTTTCTTATTCCTCCTTTTTACCAACATAATTTTCATATACTCAACAAAGCCTCAAGCTTTGATTCTCTCAACCCCAGAATACATCCAACATTTACTAGGCTCTCCTAATTATTTCTCATATTCCTCATAACCTCTCAAGGCCCTAGCTCTCCAATAATCCTAGAAAAATATATCCAAACCAAAAGTTCGATATATAGAAACAATTTTCTACTATTCAGTAGTCGAATTAAAAATATTGTAATTCCTCAGCCAATGATCTAAAATCCTTAAAACACTACAATTAGTTCACTAGCATCCCGAACTTCTGATTTAAAGTGCCTCCCCATTTTCATCAAAGGAAAACTTGCCCTTGATATAGTCTAGAAATTTCAATATGAAATCTATTCAAACTCTAAATACTCATTTCACCACTACTCAAATAACTCTTTCCTCATCACTCTAAGGGAGCACCAATCAAATTGTTATTTTCAGCATAAAGATTCTATAGACTATACTCTAGTTGTGCTGCATAGAAGTTGCTTTTTCTTTTCTATCTTTCTTTCATTTTTTCAGTGAAGAGTTTAGGATGTGGTTTCTAATATATTTCTCTTGTGTGACTGAGTATTTGACAATGGTCATAGATATTATCATAGGCATTGGTTTAAATTGAAGAAACACTATTGTTGATCACTTTTTCATTCTTTCATTTTGGGTCTTCTACTTTTAATCTTGGTTTTTTCCATCTATGAATATTTTAATTATATTGACCAAGGTTTGAGATTGGGAACAAGTAGAGTTCATTTCTAATTTGAGAATACAGTCTTGAGGTGTAAATAATCAGCAATTGTACATATCTATGATTTCTGTTAATTTTGATCACTTGATGTTGAAAATTATTGTGTATTATTGCTTAGACTATCCTTTGTGCTTTTTGGGACTATCATTTTTTCACTGATTATCAACATAACCCATTAGATAATACTTACGAACATATTAATCACTTGAACTACCCTTAAGTCATTTCCACGAAGCCAAAGCATGCTGGCTCAATTTAATTCATGCAAATACAAGCCTGCAGTGTCCACACAAGGTGAAGCATGTCTCCAATTTCATCAATCAACACTATAAGTTTTTTTTCACAATTGTCCCAGCAAAGTGGAAATCAACAAAAGTGGGAATTTCCACTTTGGCTTCCATTTTATGATGCCTAGACCTTCATTTAGCATGGTGACATTCTCTTCCTCATTCTCGTCATTGTCATCCATATACAGGTTTTATCTACCAAGCATTTATTAGTGAGGAAATGGAAGCATAAGGAAGATTGTAGGTAGGATCACAAGAATTTTCTGTTGGTAGTGTATTGCATCTGCATCCACTCCCTCATCACCATCATTTGGTTTATTAATCTAGCCACATGATCATCAAGATTAGGGAGGATTCACGGTCATCCATTATTTTTCTTCATCGTTGTTAAATTATTGTATTTTTCTTTCATGTGGTAGCCTTTCCTATGGCCTTGGATCCATAAAAAGAAAGGGTGAAAAGGAGCATTCTGGAGATTCATTGAGATTTTGAGCTGTTTGAGCACTTATAATACAAAATTTCTAGCAGATTACTCTCCTCCCATACTTACACAAGCTCCAAGTTACCCCTCACAGAGTGTGCCTGCTAGAAAGGCCGGGCATCATCCACAAAAAGATTTGAATCCAACATTCTCTAAGATGTAGTAAGCATGGATTGTTCTAGTGACAAGAAGATAGGCCCAACTTGACAAACCGAGTAACCCATAATTGCCAGTGAACATGAAGAACCCCAATTACACTACTGAACGAAACCTAATGGAAATGGAGAAGAGTCTGACCAAGATAATTCAAGACATCAAAGGAGAATTGCCCAACCACGCTCAAAGGGAGAGCACCTTTAAGGGATCTTCTAACTCACCAGTTCACCGCAGGAGGCCAGACGGCAAAGCGCTGACCTCAACCCCCATCCCTAAATCTACACGCACACCGATGAGTGATAAAGTATACAACATGTATGTTTGAAGAGTCAGAGAAATGAACCTGAACTCACCAATGCTTTCTCAAAGGTGATCACAGAGGCTAAGCCACCTCCAGTTTCAAAGTGCCACCCTTGGAGTCCAATAAGGGCAGGAATGAGCAAGTGGGCCACGTCGCCACTTTTGAATCAATGACTTCCCTCATAGATATTGATGATACTCTCAAGTGTCACTTATTCTTCTCAACACGGAAGGAATCAACACTAAGGTGGTTTACTCATCTGTAGTAGGTGTTATCACTTTTCTTAGAGTTTAGAAGAATGTTTGAGGCAGTTCACCAATGCTCAAAAGCCTCAAAAGAGCTGACAAGCTCTCTTGAAGATGAGGCAAGATCGCTATTGAACTTCATAGTAAGGTTCCAAAGAGACATACTTGATGTTAAGGATCTAGAGCCTATAATCACCTAGGTTGCCTTCACCCGAGAACTGAGAGAGGGTCTATTTCCTTATGCACTCGGCCTACAGCAGCCGAAAATATATGCTTTGTTATTGAAGTTGGCCAACAAACACGTTAACACAAAAGAGTTTAATAGGGTGGCTGACCTCTCTATAGCGACTCGCACATAGGAGAGATCAACAGCTAGGGATGGATAGAGAAAGGGTCATCCTAGAAAAAGGAGGAACAGAAGACTAAATCCAACATGAGATTGTCATGACCCAAAGCAATATAGAATGTCCCTACAGGCTAAGCCATTGAGCATTGTAAGACAACTTAAGCCAAGAGTAAGGGAGCCCCCCTGCACCACTCGCCCCTATTATAGAGAAGTCGTGCACAATCCACCAACTTATTCTGCTTACACTACACTAAGAGTGTCTATGGACAAGCTAATTGAGACAATAAAAAAAAGGGTTCATCAAGCACTCAATGCCTATGAAGGCGAATGCGCATACCAAGGACACATTGAGGTACTCTATTTTCCACAAAGACCATGGCCACAACACGGAGTACCATCATCTTTGGGGATTGGTCAAAGAACTCATTAAAGCAAAGAAATTGAAGGAGTTCATTGCTCCCCGACCATAGTTAGTGCACAAAAAAGGCCCCATGAGAAGCAACTGAAATGAACCTATCCCAACTCGCTTAGTTCACATTGCAGTACTGTTGCACGCCATCATGGGTGAAGAGAAAATCAATATGCCAATGACTACGAAGAAGATGAGTGTCAGAGAGGTGAACTCGGCCTCTAGCTCACTAGCTCCCATAGTAGTCGTTGCCCTAGTCAGCTTTAAAGAAGCAAGCAAGCAAGTAGGAGTAAAACCCCACAATGACACTACTATCATCACAACCATGGTCGTCAACTATTAAATAGGTGACACTTTGATAGATGCAGGAAGTTCTATCAATATAATCTTCAAATCAGCGTTCAAAAAAATAAACATCCTTGCTTCCCAACTGACACCCACTACAGGTCCCATATATAATTTCTTAGGAAAGAGCAAAGAGATGTACTCACCTTGCCCATCAACTAAGGTGAGGGAAACTACAAGTATACTGCTATGGTCAATTACATCATAATGGACACTACGCCCACATACAATGCGATCATTTGTCGGCCTCTACTAAACATCTTCAGGGCCACGGTGTCAACTTATCACATTGTTTTCAAATCTCCAATTTAAGCCAAGGAAATCACATTGAGTGGAGATCTCACTAAGTCTCGCACCTACTATCTGAGGGCAATGGGAAAAGTGGTGACTTCTATATAAGAAGCGTTGCAGCTTAACATGGCACAAGGTTCAAGGTTGGAAACCATTGAGACAATTGACGAAGTCCCAACTATTGAGGGAGAGTCATATAGGACCCTCGAAATAAGCAACTTATTTAGTAATGAGCACAAAGGCAAGCCTATCTAAGCTTTCAGGGACAAAACTCAATGTTATTGTTTGGACAGCTACAAAAATGACGGGCACTAGAGAAGAGGTCTCATGTCTAAACTATATGTATGAAGGAATGTAAGGCCAATAAAAGAAAAGATAAGGAAGACTGCTGTAAAACCCAAAATTTTGATGATCGTAGGCGTCACATACATTTCGATGCGTTGCGACGAAACTTAAGTGAAAATTTAAATTTAACGGATTTCGACGGAAGTAATTTTATAAATTCTACGCAAAATTCTGATCGATTTGGTATATAGAACCTATAGTAAATTTTGTGTATTTTGGGAGATAAATTTTATAAGCTTAGAAATACCCAAACTACCCCTAATTTTTATTAAAGCCGGAATTGTTTAAGTGAGGGTATTGTGGTCTTTTGGATTTTTCTATTTCCCTAATTAAGCAAAACCGAGCCCCCCTCCCTCATCCATTCGCACGTTTTGGCCGAAACCGAGAGAAACGAAGAGAGGGAGCGGACGGCTAGGAGCGGACGGGCGGGCGACGGACACAGCTCCGACAATGCTTTTCTGGAGAGAAAATTAGTGGTAATCGAAGAGGAAGACAAGGGGAATACTAAGGTATGTTTTATTTGAAGCGAATCCCTCTCTTTCTCAAGATATTTGGAATGGAAATTATTAAGGTTTTTCCAAAAATGCGTTTTTTTCCAAAACATCTTTATGAAATCAATAGGGAAGATTAAGGGAGATGTTTTAACGGTAGAAATGAATTTTTCCTCAAATTATTTTGAGTTTTGAAAATTAGGGTTTTTACCTAAAATTGGAATTTCTTAAGATACTTTTACAAAAATGATTTCTATGGGTATTATGAATGTTTCTAAAGAAAAATTTTGAGTTTTTGTAAGAAATTGCATTTTTCATAAATCTAATTAATTAAATCCGAAAATAAATAAGGTAATTATCAAAATATGTTTAGAAAAATTTTGGCATATTAATTTGGTGAAATTGAGGATTTAGGGTTTTCAAAAATTAAGATTAAATTGTTTCAATTTCATTAAGTGTCGTAAGAAACAAATAATGAAAAGCGAAGAGTTTAGGCAATTTGGAATTTGATTAAAACTTTAAGAAAGATTTATTGTGACACGTATTTTTATGTGGTTTTTTAGGTTGTAATCTTTAAGGAGAACGAAGTGTGTCAAAACGACACTTTGAGAAAGTGTTGTGCTTGTGTTAAAGTAGGTACTCATATTTATCATAAAAATTTCATATATTGTTTTACCTTCCCTTTTATTTAATTGCAAATGTTTAAGGTTTTAACGTTAAGATGATTTATAAATTCTATCTTTCAAATGGCTTTTATTATTATAATGTTGTTTATATTGAAATAGATTAGTAAACTACAAGTTATTCATGGTTTTCATGTTTTGAGCAAATGACTTATGAAATATGATTGTTTTTCTTTAAACATATGATTGACTGAAAAATAAATATGAAAATGTGCATGTTGATGCGGAGTGCACAAATGGTAAATGAGGCTCAATAGAGCCAAATGGTAAATGAGGCTCATTAGAGCCAATGGTAAAGGAATGATCAAATGATATGAAAATGTGTACCTGATCAGTACAAACTCAATGGACACCTCCGAGACGGGTGATATAGTAAACATTATGCATAATGTGATTTATGTATGTTTTCTAAGCAAATGAAAGTTTATGTTTAAGGAAAGGATAAATGAAAGGTTGATGATTGAAGAAAATTTATGAAAATGTTTCTTATAAGTAATTTTATGAACTTATGCAATATTAATCGTCGTTTAAAGTTTTTTTATGAAAAAAATGTTTTATTTTGGTTTTATGTAAATTTTTATGAGAAATATGAATTACCTGTTGAGCGAGAAAGCTCACCCCTGCTTGTGGGAATCTTTTTCAGGAGAACCATCTGAGAAGTGATGGCAGCAAGACGACAGTACACCTACCATCGTAGAGGGCCTTAAGAAGAAAGATTTTATATTTTTTGTTATGTGTATCGAGTTAGTAGATTGTAATTAAGGAGTCTGTTGAAGTTTATGTTGATGTTTACAGTTGATGTTTTTAGGGTTATGGTTTGAAGATATTATTGGAAACTTTCAATTTGTTGGATTAGTGGCTCTTTTATGTCGTTTTAGAATACAATTTAATTTATGTTTATGTTGGATAAATGTTAAATTTTTACTGCTTACCGTAAGACTAACTGTTCCCGCCCCGTTAATTCGGGCTAGCCGGGCCGGGTCGTGACAACTACAGCCATACTTAAAATAGAGAACTAGGCAATTGTGAAAAGAATGACTTCATAGTTGCAAAAGGCCTATATTACCACAAAGACATGCCCTTTAAGATTGAAAAATGTAGGGGAGGGGGAGACCTCCCAATAAATGATCAATAGAGTCTTCCAAGACTAGTAGGAAAGGAATATAGAGGTGCATGTGGATGGTCTAATTGGTGAAGAGCAAGTCGCAACCCAACATATAGAATACATGAAGGAGATGTTTGCCACCCTGAAGAGGTACAACAAAAAACTTATCCTCTAAAGTGACTTTAGTGTAGGGCTAAATAGATTCCTAAGCTTCCTCAACCCAAAGGGAACTATGCTGAACCTAAATAAGGTGAAGATGATTCTAGATATGTCGTCACCAAGGCTAGCAAAGGAAGTGCAGCGACTCACTTATGCAAGTCGTCTGGTTCAACTACTTCATCTTTAGACTAGGTGAAAGATGCTTACTATTATTTAAGATACTCAAGAATATAAAGAAATTCTCTTGGAGTGAAGATTGCGGGGAACCCAAGAATACTCAAGAATACAAATCCAAATCCTGGGGAACCCAAAAGGAATCACCATTACACAAACCATTGGAATAAATTTCGAAGTAACAAATAATCAAGTGGAGTACAATACTCACTGGTTTGTAGACTAGCTACAGGGTTAGGGCAACTCAATTGGTTGTACACTCTAGTTAGATGAACAACACTTTTACTCATTGAGATTTTGAGCCCTTTGAGCACTTATACTACAGGTTTTCGGGTAGACTACTATCTCTGCATTCTCACATAGGACCCAAATCATCCTTCATGAAGTTCCCATGCTATTAAGGTCGGGTTTCATCAACAAACATATTTAGATCCAACAAAAGAATTTTTACTTTCATGTCAATATAGAAGGGAATTCAACAATTATACCTTTGTCTGGTGGAGGGAGAAGTAAAAAAAAAAACTAGTTAATTCACTATTTATAGCAACAAAAATAATAGATCAAAGAATAAATGTTATTTAACGTGTGAACAGAACTCGAAAGCTTAACTAATTAATAAATAATTAGGGAACCTCAATAAAAATTCTTAAAACCTATATGAATCAATAATAGCCTCTAATTATGAAATTGTACATCATAGCTACTAATCAATGGTGTTACTGCAAAAGCAGTATAGTGATTTCCTTTAAACAAATCAAAATTCTAATACCCCATCTGTTAAATGCAAATTAGCTGAAATTTGCAAACAAAGTTTTTTATAGCTGCTCTTTTAAAAGTACCAAAATGCTTTTTTTGCATTCTTAAATTTTATGTTTTTGTGCTTCAAAACTGAGAGTTAACTCAAAGATTGAATATCATGAAAAATCAAATCAATTTGTTGGTTGAATAAAGCCATTCACTTCATCCATGAACTATAATTTTGATTGATTTGATCTTTTAGCTGATTCTGATCCAGACAAAGCTTAGATTGACACGGATAAGAATTGACTTTAAATATAAAAGTATTAATTCGAATTTGTACACATAGATATGTATGAATCAAAGTATGTATGTATGAATGATAATAACTTGAAAATTAAAAATAAATTTCCAGTTTTAGGCCAGCTCAAATTTAAATCAAGTTGATAGAATTCAAATCAATTCAAGACTCAAGCTGATTCTGAGGCGACCAATATATAATCGAGCTTATTTTAATCTAACGATAGACCAACTCGATGCTCATTATAACTCCTACCACCAATTCAAGATGATTTTCTATTGGAATATCAAGCCCACCACATTTTTGTGTTATATGAACTCATAAGAACTCTAGTGTTACTCATCCTACAAGAACTTCCATGGACATTAAAACATAACATTTCCTATTAATTTCTTCCTAAATTAAATTTTCAAATGTTCTTTTAAAACACCTTTTAGAACATAAGCATTGACGACAATATTTATTAAATTCAAAAAAATTTTATGATTGGCCATTAATCTTACATTTAACATCAATTCTCAACATTCCTTGTTAAAGTTTGAGCGAAAATAGTGATTTAATTTCTCCCCTAGAAATCTATAAGGTATAACACAGATATATTAAAATAGCTTATTTTAATTAAGAAGCATTAACCAGCAATCCAAGTTTAACTTGCAAAAATAATGAGGACAGTAAAAGTTGATCAGAAATTATAAATATTAATGTCATAATCTAATTTAGAAAAACAAAATAAATGAACAATGATTAAAATAAATCTCAACATTTGCAACACAAAAATGTTAAAAATTCCTTTAACACTTTTAAATTAACTCCAAAAGTTTAAAGACATTAAAAATACCTTCAACATCTTTAAATTAGCACAACAAGTATTCAAGAAAAAAAAAAGAAACAAGAAATACATGATGCAATCAGTAGAATTTCATGCTGAATATTTTCCCCCGACAAGTTAGCATACAAAACAAAATGCCAACACATATCTTTCTCTCAGTCTTCTCCAAATTTATAACTCTTTTAGGGTGACTATATAGTACTATTCACTTCAAAGTTTAGATCACTGAAAAGCTTTATATTTCAACTTGAATCTTCTTATTGATTATGAAGAACGTAATCCATATAAAACCAACATGGAACACTCTAAACAAGAAGCGTGAACGCCACTGTTTGTTGGGAATAATATAACTGTGAATAGTTCTACACTTAACTGCTTGATATATTTCACTATTTCCACATGCATGTTTCAAAACTACCCTTTCTCCACCTCGGTGTCCTTTGTCTTAAATTTCTTTACAGTTCAAGATACAGAGATATTCACCAGAAGGCAAATAATAAATAGATAATGTCAAAGGGTAAGTCTAACACTACAGAAATTACTTCTTTTATACAGCAACATCAAGCCTTTATCCCACTATGTGGGGTCAACTACATGAATCCTTTTTCTCTAGTGTGTCTTGTTAAAAGTTAAATTCTTATTTAAATTTAATAAAGAAAGATCATTTCTAAACAAAGTTAAAAGAGATTACTACTTTTATGCAAATTATTATTTTAAACAACTCAATACATACATCAAAATCACTAGGGAAAGCTTTCATTATGATATATACCCATTAACTATTTCATACCATATAACTTTGAATACAACAACAACAACAAGCCCTTATCCTACTATGTGGGGTCGGCTACTTGAATTCTTTTTATCCATTGTGTCCTGTTAATAAGTCAAATCTAATACATCTACTTTCCTAACCGAGTCATCGAAAGGCCGCCATTTTATGTGACCAAACCATGTATGGCGACTCTCTAATCTTATGTTCCACTGGAGCTACTCCAACCTTTTCACGTATATGCTAATTTCATATCCTGTATTTAAGAAAAAAGTCACTCATCCACCTGAGCATCCTCATCTCTGCAACACTTAATTTAATATTATGCTTATCTTTTAATGGCTAATATTATGCACCATAAAGCATTGCAAGTCTTACTACCAACTTTTACAATTTTCTATTAAGTTTAAGAGGAACTTTTCTATCACACAACAAGCCCGATGCATTCCTCCACTTCAACCATCCAATTTGAATTCTACTAATAATATGTCCATCTATTTAACCATCACTCTAAACAACAGGCCTCCATATACTTCTCCATCAAACCTCTTAATAGATGTATAGCTTCCATAGTAGACTTACCTGGCATGAATCCAAATTGATTTTGAGAAACATTAGTGTCACACGACTCACACCGCAACCTATGTTTTAAAGTATGACACATTAACTTAATACCTCTATAACTCGCACAATATTGTGCATCACCTTTATTCTTAAAAATAGGGATCAACACACTTATTCTCCACTCATCTGACATCTTTTTATTCTTCAAAATAATATTAAAAAGTTTAGTAAGCCAAGAAATTCATTCATCTCCTAAGCATTTCCACACTTCTATTGGAATATCATCAGGTTCAATAGTTTTTCCACACTTCATTTTTTTTAAAGTCTCTTTAACTTCAGTTTTACTAATATGCCAATAAAAATAAAAATCTTTATTTTCATTTAAGATGCTAAGGTCACTAAAGTCAATCGCATTATCATAATCTTCATTGAAAAGTTTAGCAAAATATCTCATCCAACTTTGTTGAATATTCTCTTCTAATAATAGCACTTTTTTATCTTCATCCTTAATACACTTCACTTGAACTGAATCCTTACTAATCATATCTCTTTGTTTAACTAACTTATACATATATCTTTCACCCTCAATATCTAATCTATTATATAAATCATTAAAAGCTAAAATCTTTCCATTGTAAATTATTTTCTTAGACACCTTACAAGCCTCTTTATATCTTTCTCAATTATCAGAGTTTTTACAACTTTCTTATTTTTTATCTTTTCTTGCACATTTTGATTCCACTACCAACTATTTTTATAGTTAGTAGATTTTCCCTTTGATACTCCAAGCATATCTTTTGCAAAATTCTTAATATCACTAATTACTTTTTCTCACATAATATTAGCATCCTCATGCATATCAAAATCTTAAGATGTAGAATCTCTCTCAAAAATATTTTTGTTAAAATTCTTTAAATGCCCCAATCTAATTCTTAAACACTATTGTTGCCAAGAGCTGGATGAGAAAAGTGGAGGTTTGCATCAAGTAGTCAATAGCTAGCATAAAACTTGTTAAATAATCATGATAACTTTGAATGAAACAAAAAAAAATATTGATGCGTGCATTCAATATTTTTAAGGACACAATCAATAAGGCAATAATAGTTTATTCATGTTTCCTCCCTTACCATTTGATAATGACAGGGAAGAGAAGAAAAGAATGTGTTAGAATAATAACTTTGTTCTATGAATCATGATACTTGCGAAACTATATATATGTTATATGTGATTGAGATAACTAAATTTTACATTGCTTATGAGTCAAACATTATTTATAATAGGGGATAATTTACTATATGTTTAGAATGAAAAAAATACTACCAAGCTTTAATATTAAGTATGTTGTACACCGTCCATGTTAGAGAAAGCTTAAATCCATCTCTTCTTTGATGGGCATATTTTACCACATCATTGCTACCTAAAGAAAATAAAAATATTTACTCTCTGTCGTGTTACTACAAGCTCAAATACAGTAATCTCATCATCTCCCTGTCTTATGTCCCTGAGCTCAAGTGTGATGATGTAGTTAATCTTGAGCTTTGCCCTATGCATGAGAATGGATTTAAGCTAGGGTTTACACATCTTACGAGAGATTAATCCTTAATGAAGCACCTAAGTCTAAGTAGCATTCAACCACTATTCTTACTCCATAGTACAAATTGTTCCCCAACTATAGTAGCTCATTTTGTCGCTAATTGACTTTGTCTTTGTGCTTCTTCCACCATCAAAATGTCCTATAGGTGCTTAGACACAATGGCATAATGTGCGGAAATATTTAAATTCTATACCAATAATCAAGACTATTATATGGGATTTTATACTCAACCCCCTATTGTAAGCTTCTTTTCATACAGATAGAATCCATACTTCCACCATTGTCTAGCTACTATTATTTTTTTCCAAGTTGATTCAAGATGAGAATTCTTGTGCAAAGCCAAAACTCTCACATCATTTTGCAAATCTTGAGTTTTATATTGTTGCTACTATTCATGATGATCATGCTCCAATTCCTAATTCCTACCCGAGTAATTGATGCAATACCATCTTGGTTGTGTCAGATTCTTATCCAAATCGATCTTTGGTGCATGTATACTTAAATATTATGCATAATTTGAATATGTTTAAAATAGGCTTTAATTTTGTAATAAGGGCACAAATTTTTTAAAATTATTTAAACTACAAGTGGGGTTTGATTCATTGATAATTGGATAAAATGATGAGCTATTAAAGCTTTTCTCACATTTCTCCACCTTACCTGTGTTTCTCTCTTTTTCCATGTATCCTTATTCTCCAATTTAGTCTTGACTACATCCTGCCACTTTATAACCCATCATTTCAAATATCAAAACATTTTCATATAAATGCATATCAATTAATAGATGTAAATATTGATATACAAGGTACCCTTGGATGACGCAATCTATGGCTGCTGACAAAGATCCTTCAGTCAGGTTGGCTCGACTAACTCCTCTGACTAAATAGACGAGGGATCACGATGGCCCGGGATGACAGAACCATGGGATCTTGATCGGGTCTATCATCCATTCCCCCACCATCCACTCTGAGTGCAAGATTGTGAAATTTCTATATTTTAAATATCAAACTTTCAAATCCCAAACCCATGCTGCTACTATATGCTGGATATCACGTATCAATGACTACGACGTATTCATCAACGAATAGCCTTAATCAAAAGATCTCTCTCATTATCGGGAGGGGTAATTAACTATAAGGGCTTGCGCCAATAGGAAACAAGAACTCAGATCATAAAGTCCTCACAAAATGAGGGCGAAATCTCTGGGTAGTGTCTAATCTACAAACTCAATCTGCCCTTCCCAAAATTTACCCCGGAACTTAATCTGTTAAAACTCCCGGAAAGCACGGGGAGGCCGGGGTGCGAATTTTTGGAGCCCACACAAGCAAAAGATCAAGAAGAACTATGCCTTACTTGTTGGGCCCATTCAAGAAGAGGTTGACAAACTCTTAACCGCCAATTTCATGGGAAAAGTCTAACACCCATACTGAATCTCTAATGTGGTGATGATTCAAAAAGCAACATGTAAGTGGAGGATGTGTATGGACTTTAAAAAGCTGAACTCGGCATGTTTAAAGGACGACTACCGACTGTTACGAAACCATACCCTGGTCGACTCAGCAGGCTACTTAGTGATAAGTTTTCCGGATGTCGTCACAGGCTATCATTATATCAAGATGCATCCTAGAGACTGTGAGAAAAATGCTTTAATCACAGCTCAAGGCTTGTATTGTTATAAGGTTATACCCTTAAGGAAGGTTGAAGAATGTAGGGGAGACCTACTAGAGGATGATGGTTAAGGTCTTCGAGGATCTAAAGGGGAAGAATATTGAGGTCTATGTCTATGATCTGCTAGTAAAAAGCAAGTGGCCTACCAAGCACATCCAAGATTTGAAAGATACATTCACCGCCTTGAAGAAATAGAACATGAGGATCAACCCCCTTAAGTGCATCTTTGGGGCGAATTCAGGCAAATTCATGCGGATTCTTCTTACACATGAAGGCGTCAAAGTCAACCCCGATAGCATGAGAGTCATCCTTAAAATGAAGTCGCCCAAGACGGCGAACGAAGTATAAAGACTAATTGGGCGAGTCACCGACCTCAATCGCTTCATATTTAAGCTAGGTGAGAGATGTTCACCTTCTTCAAAGACCTCAGAACTGCTAAGCAAATCTCATGAGGCAAATACTACAAATTCTCCCTCTAGCAGTTGAAGCTCCTTCTCTCTTCACTACCCCTTCTCTAAAGACCGTGACGAGGCGAGAACTTATTATTGTATTTACGGGTTGGCGAGGACATCACTAGTAATGTATTCATCAAAGAAAAAGGAAGAAAATAGTGGTCAATCATTTATGTGAACAAGACACTCAAAAGTGCGGACCAGCGGTACCCAATCATAGAGAAGCTCACAAGGCCATGCATGACAAGGAGGCTACGACCCTACTTCTAGCCCATCCTATCAAAGTGCTGACTATTCACTCACTCAAACCTGTACTCGCAAAGCCGGATAACTCTAGCAACCATGGTTATAAAAAGTCTGCCATGAATCACCACTCAGGATGTGAGCATCGTATTCAAAGTCACCAATAATCAAGCTAAGTATAAAGCTCTACTTGTTGGTCTACATCTTGCCTCTAGGCTGGGGGAAATCTAGGTCAGTCAGATCAATGACGAGTATGAAGTGAGGGACGAGCTACTATTGAAATACATGTTTAAAGTAAAGATGGAGATTGGCAAACTCAAATACTTCAGAATCTCTTAGATACCTATAGGCCAAAACCAACTGGTCGACCTCCTTACAAATAAGGGAATTTAGATGAGCAACCGATCATGAGGCCAACTATCAAAAAAGAAGACATCTTGCAAATTGAAGAAAGCAATCCAACAAGTTAGGACAACAATTAAACTGAATATATGAAAACTAAAGCCATTAACACTAAAGTCGATGAAAACAAAAGATTCAAACTAAAGGTAGCAAACTACCTACTCTTGGGTGGAGAACTATTCAGAAGATCAACAACCTCGCTAAACTTGAGGTGCACATCAAAAAAAGAAAAAAGTAGTGCTTTAGGAAATTCACTCGAGTGAGTGTGGTAGTCATCCAAGAGAAATGACACTGACCCATCAAGTCCTCAAACAAGGTTATTTCTGGCTAATTATGAGGAAAGATGCAAAGGAATTCTCAAAAAAAGTGCTTGCAGTGTCAGTTGTTCGCCCCTATGCAACTCTAGCCCTCACACAAGCTACATCCCATCAGTAATACATGGTCATTCGTCGCCTAAGGAATGGACTTGCTAGGACCATTCCATCCATCTACGGGGCAAAGGAAAAAAACATCTTAATCATGGTCAATTTCTTCACAAAACGGATAGAGGATAAAGCGCTTGGGCTGACGATCTCTACCATTATAAGAAACTTCATATGGACTGCCATCATTTGCCTACAAGCTGCCCCTTCATTTTCATCACAAACAACAGCCCATAATTTGCAGATTATAGATTGAAGGAGTTCTACAACTCATAGAGAATTAGCCTCAAGTTTGCCTCAGTCCACCACCCTCAAAGAAATGTTCAAGTCGAGGCCGCCAACAAACAGATTCTCAATCTTCTTAGAAAGAAGGTGAAAGATGCCAAAGTCAAATGGGTGGACGTACTCCCCTCAGTACTATGGACTTGAGAATAACTCATTCAGTAACATGGTAGATGCCTTTCTTACTCTCCCATGGCACTAAGGCTTTGCACCAATCAAACTAAATGTATCAAGCTAGCGAGTGGTCGCCGCTGTCAGCAGTGAAGATGTCGAGTCCGATGCATGAGAAGCAATCAACCAGAATGGGTTGCAAACAACGACTAACATGCTTGAGGAACTAAGAATAAAGGTAACAGTCAAGCAGGATTAAGTGAAAAGAACGATGACCAAATAATATAATTTGCATATCAAAGAGAAGGCCTTTTAACCCAGCGATGTTGTCCAGAATAAAACAGGCAAGGCTGTTCACCCTTCAATGCCCAACAAGCTAGAGAGCATATAGGAAAGCCCCTACATTATCAAGGCCCATGTCAGTCCAGGCGTCTACGAATTACAAACACATAATGGAAGAGAATTGCCGAGAATGTGGAATGTTAATGACCTAAATATGTTTTAACCATAAAAGAGAATGCCTTATACTTGCATTCATTACTTGTATTTGTATTTTTTCCAAAAGAGCAATAAAATACTTCCCTCTCTCTTCTATTCTACATAAACGAGTCTTTCACAAAAAAAAAATAAATACATCTAATAAAAATTCTCAAACAACACTCGAAAAACACAATCCCTATAAATAAAAAAAATAAGGAATCACCCAAGCAAAAAAAGTCGCCTAAATGCTTGAGGAATAGGGGATGTCAAAGTCGAACGCACGGACAAATCCCCTCTTGTGTGAGATGCAAATAAATCTCAAAGAAAAAATTTCAACAAATCCTAGATGTACGAATCCAACATAATCGAGTGCAACCAGCTGCAGTGCGAATCGATCAAGTTCTCACCCAAGATCAAGGTCAAGAGAGAGCCGAATGGCTCTTTATAGGTGAGTCGTGACCCCCTGCACTCAAAACCTATAGGCGAGCCAAAGCCCCCAAGCAAAGAAAAGTCACTTAAGCAAGGTTTGCTCCTTATTCCTTGTTGAATAGCTAAAGTGAGTCATGTTTCAACCTACAAATTTTATCTTAGCCAACTAGCCCACCTCAAGAAAGGGGAGAAGAAAATGAAAAAAGAAAAATAGATGCCAATAAAAATATAATAAGGCACTCACTCACCTCTTCCCATGTACCATCATGGTTTAAAATTGCGCAAATAAAAGGTGCGCCTTGAGGCGCACCTCAGTGCAATATGGTCTCTTTAAGCCCCAAAGCCCACGCAATAAGTTCAGGTTCTAAGGCTTACGCCTCAAGTTTACTGAGGTGCGTCTCGCCTCACATATTTAAGGCGCCGCCTCTAAAAAAATTAACTTAGTTTTTTTTTTCAGTTCGGACCCCCAGTTGCCGATGTGGCGCGCCTAGTGAGATGTCGACATGGCATCAACATTTAAACCCTAGTAAAGGTCGAATGGCAGAGGCGACGTTTCGATTTTCAAGTTCCAGCAAACATTCCAACTTTCGAGCATTCACTCCGGAGCAATTTCAAGCATTCTTCACTCAGTTCCTTCTCAGATGTCGTCACCCCCAAAGAGAAAGGTAACTTAATGCCATGTTTTCTGTTCTGTACTACGTATTTTATGGTTATGCTATGCATTGGTGTTCAAGTTCTTCGTATTTTATGCTTACTCTATGCGTATGCATTGCTTCTCGAAACTTTTTAAATGTTTGATACTTTGATGCCATTGTGTTTTCTCTGTATTTAGGGTTTATGAATTTATGTTGAAATTTGAAACATAAACCCTAACTAAATTTTAAGCACCGAGTAATCTATGCGTATATTGTGTGTACTCAATGCGTATTTTGTGCGTATTTTATGCGTATACTGTACGTGATCTTTGCTTATGTTGTGCGTACGTTATGCGTACGTATAATTTGCTACCATGTTTTATGCAATGTGCGTTCTTGTGCGTATGTTATGCTTATACTGTGCGTGATCTTTGCTTATGATGTGCGCACTTTATGCGTGTCTATAATTTGCTGCTATATTTTCTGCACTGTGCGTTCTTGAGCGTATTCTGTGCGTAATATATGCGTATGTTATGCGCACACTGTGCGTGATCATTGCTTATATTGTGCGTAGGTTGTGTGTTTTTTTTGCGTATCTCATTTACTTATTTTTTATGTTTTTATTTTTTTAAATTTTCAAATATATGTTTATCTAATTACCTATCAATGCTATGTTTATACAGTTCGAACAATCTGTGATAACTTTGCTCAGCAAATTTCTCCTGAAGTCGTGGACACATTGAAACGTTTAAAGATAATACAATTTTTAGAATTTCCTGAGTTTGAGCAAAATTTTCCTCTTATTTATGAGCTGATCTCAAGGTGAAACATTTCAAAACAATGCTTTGTTCTAAAAGGTCAACCTATTCCTTTCACTGCTGATGAAGTGACCCTTCTTACTGGTCTGCTAAATAAAAGAGAAGAAATATCCTGCCTTTCCTTAGCACATACTTCAGTTACATCATTGAAAATTAAGGCAGACATGCTGGAGTTGAACAAGCAAATCCCCCCGAGACTATGTTAAGAATGTTTATCATGTATTTATGTTCAAATTTGTTTTTTCAATTTAACAACTTTAAAACCCCTTGGTTGCTGCAAATAATAGCAAATAATCCAGATAATTTTTTGTCAATAAACTGGGCTGGTTCAATTAGGGAATTTTTAGTTGGAGAGTTTAATAAGGCCTCCTCCAAGATTTCAAATAAGAAGCCAGCAGGTTACATCAACGATTTTGTACCTCTGCTAATTGTGAGTGCTAAGTGCTAGCTGCTAAATTCATTTGAAATTTTATTGGCTCAATGCCTCAATGTAAGTGCTAAGAATTTTTATCATTTGCTAAAATTTTCCTTCATCTTATGCAGATTTGGTTCCTCGAGCATACTTCTTTTCATGCTCCTATGTATGCTGACAAAAGGCCCCATTTTTTACAATGAGCCGATGATATTATATATACTACAGAGGTGGTCACTAACTTATTTATTAATATAAAGAAAAGTCAGATTTATAATATCCGCTAAGGAGTTTTCTATGCTAAAATTGATATGGTTAATGTCAAAAAATATCCATCAGACAGCCCTCCATCCCCTGATTCCCCTCATCAAACCACCCCCCCAATCTCCCCATCATACCCCACCTCCTCAGCAAGACCCCCACCAAGCTCCTCTACAAGGCCCCCACCAATCTCCTCAGCAACCACACTTTAGTTTTTCTGCTGAAGCACTGGAAACTCTCCAAGAAAGAAATATCAAATCCTACCAAAAAACATGCACAAAACTTTTTCTTGAATTTGAAGTAGGCTAAGCTTAAACTTTGAAGACCTAATTGAAAGAGTTGAAATTATTGAGGTTAAGCTCAATAATCACATTGATCAGAGCAAAATTTTTCCTCATAAAAGATCTGTTAATTACTCTTCATCTTCTAATAAGAAATATAAATCAGATATCTTTCCCCCCAGCCCCAATGAACCAATCCCTCAAAATGAGCCAATCCTCCAAAATGAGCCAATTCCCCTAAATGAGTTAATCCAATAGAAATGTAACTTATTCCATATACAAATCCAAATCAACTAATACCAGTAGATGACATTCATATTAATCCTGTAATTCCTGTTTATGCAAATGAAATAGAAAATTACAAAGGTCTTCTGAGTTTGAGTTCTGAGAAGAGAAAATTTGTGCATGAATGTTTGAAGAAGTTCAATCAAAGGTAAAAAAAATGCAACTTATTTTATGTTTGAATATTTGTATGCGTATGGTATGCGTGAGTTATGCTATGGTATGCTTATGATACAATATCTTATGCGTATTATATATGTATTGTATGCTTATGATACGCATATGTTGTGCGTATGGTATGCTTATGAAATGCGTATTTAATATTTTATTTTTTCAGGGACGATAGTATCTTGTTTGTTAGTAACCTTCTTGTTTCTATTAATACATCATATGCTTTATTAACTATTAATACAAAATCATACATTAAATTACAGCTGCTCCAACTGCTAATTTACAAATACTTTGAAGAAGTTTTACAAATTACGCATAGAATACACATAGTATACGTCGAACATACGTAGTATATACGCCGTAAATACGCATTAAATACACAGGATATACGCATAGAATACAGTGTTCTGCTTTATCGACGACTCGACATTATATAATACTGAACAAATCCAGTACGCATACTAAACCCTAAACGAGAGATGCTCTCTTCGCCTTTTGCTTGGAGGTTTCTTCTACTGTGAGTTGGGCTGATGTCTTCTCCATCCGACCGGCGGCCGCTTTTGTCCGAGGCTGCTGTCTCCTCCAACCTGCATCAGGTCATAGAAAAGACCAGTAAGAACTTGTTCACTTCCTATTTTTGTTCAATCAGGATGGTCAGAAATAAGGATAAAGCTGCATCAAGTCATAGAAAAGATCTAGCATGAAAACATAGCACTCAGGTGGATGTAGAAGGCAGTGATAAAATATGTCTATTTGAAATACAATTACTGTGATAAAATTGTGAAAGGTGGTGTGACTAGGATGAAGGAACACCTTTCAGGTTCTCACAAGAATGTTGCTCCATGCTCCAAAGTTCCTTATACTATAAGGGATGAGATAAAGTCATACATGAATAAGTCTACCACGTCAAAACATCTTGCACAGAAGCAATTTGAGGATAGAGTTGATGTTGGATCTTACTACGGGAGTGAGCGCAGCGTTAGGGATTCATCTTCTTCTATGAAGCCCATTTCATCTAGGAGTGCTAGAGGGCCTATGGATCATTATATGGTTGACACATCAGAGGATAGACCTTCTGCTACACAGAAGATGGCCCCAAAAAATGCAAGGGAGGCACGGAGAAGAGTGTGTAAGGATATAGGCAGATTCTTCTACGAAAATGCAATTCCATTTAATGCTGCAACATCACCTGTTTATTACAACATGATTCGTTCAGTTGGAGCATTTGGGAGAGGGTTCAAACCTCCAACCATGTATGATTTAAGAACAAGGATTTTGAAGGAGTTGGAAAGCACTGATAAAAGCATCAAAGAAATTAAGAAGACTTGGGCCCAAACAGGAGTAACAATTATGTCAGATAGGTGGTCTGATATCAAACATAGAAGTTTGATCAACATCCTCATTAATAATCCTTATGGTACTGTATTTTTAAGGTCAATTGAAGCATCTGACCAGGTCAAAGATGCTGAGTTCATATTTGGATTATTAGATAGCATTATTAATGAAGTTGGAGAACATTTGGTTGTACAAATTGTGACAGATAATGCAAGTTCTTATAAGGTTGCAGGTAATAAACTTATGGAGAAGAGGAAACATCTGTATTGGACTCCATGTGCTGCATATTGCATAGATCTGATTCTTGAAAAGCTTGGGGAGTTACCTCAACATAAAAATGCACTCACTAAAGCCAAAAAAAAAACCAAGTTTATTTACAACCATTCTTGGGTTCTAGCTCTTATGAGAAAATTCTCGAAGAAAGAAATTCTAAGGCCAGCAGCAACAAGATTTGTCACCGCTTACTTGACCTTAGAGAGCATGCTGGATGCTAGGCAACCTTTAGAGGCTATGTTCACATCTACACAGTGGTTGAGTTGTGCTTGGGCAAAGAAGGCTGAGTGAAAAGAGATTAGAAAGATTGTTTAAATAACAGATTTTGTCAAAGTGTCTTATATGTCATTACAACCACTAGACATTTAGTTCATGTTTTAAAGATAGTGGATGCTGAGAAGAAGCCTGCAATGGGTTTCATCTACAATGCCATGGATGAAGCCAAAGAGATGATTGCCTCCAACTTAGGAGGCAGTGAGGGAAGCTTTAGGGAAATTTGGAATATTATTGATGATAGGTGGGAACTACAGCTTCACCGACACTTGCATGCCGCTGGCTACTACCTAAACCCTCAGTATCAATATGCAGAGAACAAGTCTACAAACCCTGAAATAAAGTTGGGATTGTATCATTGCATGAATCGTCTAATAAGTGATGCAAGTGAAAGATCAAATGCTGACATACAATTGGTACCTTTTAGGAACAAAGAAGGTTTTTTTGGATTACAACAAGCAAAAGATACAATTGCCAAATGATCTCCAGTTGAGTGGTGGATTCAATTTGGTGATGGGACTCCAAAATTACAGCGTTTTACTGTGAAAGTTTTGGGCTTGACATGCTCTTCATCTAGCTATGAAAGAAATTGGAGTACCTACAACCAGATGCATACAAAGAGGAGAAATCGCTTGTCGACATTGAGGATGAACTCACTGGTGTACATTATGTACAATAGGAGACTCAGAGATAGAAATTTGAAGAAAAAAGGATTAATGAATGATGAAGATCCTTTGATTTGCGATGATGTGGCATCTGATGATGAGTGATTTGTAGATGATGAAGTTGAAGTGATGCCGTCTGAATTATAAGATGAAGATTTAAATGTTGATTTCTTTGATGGTCTTAAAGCATCCACATCCATCACAACTCAGGAACAAATCAAAAAAGGTATATAAATAATATAGTTTTCTTTTCATAGACTTCTATTAATGTATTGCATTATTATTTATTATGATATTGTTCAAAAATATTTAGGGAAGAGGAAGGAGCTGATTGGGAGATATTAGACTTTATAGGAGAGGAGGAAGAGGAGAGAGCAGTTTATCATAAGGATGATTCAAATGAAGACCCCCTTAGTGATGACTGATGAGTGATGAATTGATGATAGTGCTGATGACTAGTGAGTTCTTATGTGATATGTCTCTCTTATTTATCCTCAAAGATGTGGTAAGTAGCATTTTTATATTTTTTATATTATTTACTCATTATTATATATAAAATTTATCATTTTATGTTTACGCAATTTTTTTATTTTGAGGCTTACGCCTCAAAACGCCTTAAGGCTTACACCTCGCCTCACGAACGAAAAACGCCTCAATACCCAAATACGCAATTTTAAACATTGTGTACCATTACCTAGAAAACTCATCGTCAAGCCCCCTCATCAAACTATCTAGCAACTGCAGGCCCCATTTGCGACAAGATCCACAATGAGTAATGTGTGAGTGATCTATCGATTACAAGTCTTAAGTGTTCTGACACACTAGGCAACGGCAAGTACTCAAGCGATCAGCCCTATAAGAATACCCCCCCCCCTTCTACGAATGAGTAGCGCACAAGTCTCCTATAATCAACAAATCTTGGTGGTTACCTCCGTAAAGACCAAGAGTCTAGCGTAAAGTGAGGCCCACCAAAGACGATTTCACACAAAGCAACGAGTTCACTCTCCCATCAACCATATTCGCTTGCCCCTCGTCCTTAAACGAGGTCAACTCACCCTAGGCCAACGAGTGCTTTGCCAACTCCTCAGAGGATTCAGATGGCTCGATAAGCATGTTACCCCTACCAACCACGGTTGTGCCACGAGCTTTATGCCCGGCTCTAGCCTATGCAGCTACCTCATTGATCATTAATCCCTTTAGCAAGGAAGCTCGCAGCTCTTCGGGTACTTGCAGCCACTTTGAGATAACCCCACGAACCAGCTCCCCGATTATCCTTTTTGTCTTCTTGAGAGGGAGTGCCTCCATCCCATGAGCTCAGCACATCCTTCAGTTGGTGCTGCTTGCTTCTTCTCTAAGGGTTTTATTGTAGACTCAGCAACAACCTTCAAGGTTGCCAAATCCTTCAAAAACTCGCACCCATCCACTTTCCTGCACAAGATGAAACGATCACTTTAAAGAGAGTTCATAACTTTAAGATAATCTTTCAAAACAAATTTACTATAAAATTTTATATGTTAAAATATGCAACATGGTGGAGAATAATGAGTGACTTGCCCATTATGGTTGCCAGTATCTTCTCCTCCTCAACTATCATAGTAGGCACCACCAACCTTTTTTCGACAAATGCGAATGGGCGAGTTGGCGCCTTCACGGTTACAATGCTCAGGATGACAACAAATTTTGTCTTCCATTCCTGCACCATTTTCACCAAGCCAAACGCCTTCATCGCAGTTGGCAAGAATTGCCCACAACCATCTTGGAACACCTTCATAGTAAAAACAATCTAAAATAGTTTGAGTGACCATGCCAAATCAGGCTCATGTAGGTAGGATGCCAATAACACCATCGCCATTGAATTTGGAAGAACCTGTGCCGAAACGATTCCATAGTAGTTCAAAACCTCCTCAACTTCAGCACACAGTTGAATCCATAGCCCTAGCACAAAGCAGTCGAAAGGAATAACCAGTCATCAGTCAACTGCGAAATTGGCTAGTCTTCTTTCCCAACAAGCTTATCAACATACTTCCTAAGACTAGCCATAAAAACAACTGGAGTTGCAAACAGGCAGAAGAGCAAAGCTAATAAGAAATTCAAGTGGGTCTCTCCCCCAGGGCCCTATCTATCTTATTAATAAGGATATTTGGTGTGTGGTAATCGAGGCAACCCACAATTGGCATTGAATGCAAAGATTATCTTTTTCTCTCTCCATCATTACAGAAGATCCTGAAATTCCTCCATGCTCACCCAAACCATCCTTTCCACTTCTCTCTCTTCGGAGTCGCACCGCTCAACTACCACATGCGAGTCACAATCACCAAACAAGTGGCCTTGTGCACCTCATCTGCCCACAGATCAAGTCACATGCATGCATAAAAGATAAAAGCCATAAATAGAAACAAAAGATCCTAGAAAAATACAACTTTTTTATTAATTTCCATTCCCAAAATTTACAATTATAGTTTCCCTTTAGACATAAAAGTGAAGACATAAGTAATAAATTACTAAATGGGCGAATGCAATGTGATAGCCAACCATGCGCCCAACAGAGCCTTCTTCTCCCGAGAGTGTGATTGGAGCCGGAGAAAGAAAATGGTGCTCGAGCTGTATTGGATGAAGGAAAGGAGATCACCCTTAAGATGACTATAATAATTCATGCCACCAACTTGCCAGCACTAGAAGAAGAAGAAAAATACCCCCTGAAAGTCCCCGCTTCTGTCAAATTGATATTACCCAATGAGAGAGTCGAGAAGTGGCAAGAAAGACCAACCTCTCCCATAGCCGCTTCCTCCAACTCGCCTGCCAGGCAACCAAGAATCTCACCCCTCCCACTTAGAGAGCCCTTTTGGGACAAGGCTCGTCGCCATCACAAGAGTGATGAGGAAGGAATGAGTGAAGGAAGCACAACACAAGCATCACCAAGGCAAAGCTAACACTAGTCAGCTTATCAATGGACCAAACAGCTCACCTCCATATTAAGTTTTCCTTCGTTAAACTATATATAAAATATAAAAACTAGTTTTCACCCTTTTCTTTATCTACTATAGATGAAAACCTCCATGGCATCTCGCCACTCACCGCCATAATAGCATTCACAAGGCCAAGCAACCTACAAGGCTCTTACCCAAAAGGAACATTGAGAGAGCTCACCAGAATCTTATCACTTGGAATCATAAGGATAGGAAGTATGAGTCCATCTCAATAAACCACCTACCTATTTATAGTGGAGTTTGAATGATCAATCACGTAAACCCTCATTAAAAACGATCAAACACCATCCCCGATCCCACAGGAAAAGGTTGGCAATGATTCAACTCTCTAAGATCGTGCAGTTGGCGAGGCTGAAATAAACGCAATAATTGACCCAATAATAATTGTATAATCACTTCAGACAACAGTAAAAGAGGAAATAATTACGCCAACGCCACAAAGTAAATGAGCAATCATACATTTCTCTCCTAACCGAGTATTTAGTAATAGCGTTTAATGTTTAATCACATGACTGTCTTTTACCTTCACTTTCCTCTACAATCTTATATATCATTTGCATATTTGAACGTACAACTCCATCGCACACTGCACAAACAATTATCAAACAAAAGACTATCGCCCAATATGACAAGTATGCTAAGCAGCCAATTCCCCCCCCCCTCTTGCTACAAAGTTCACAATGAGCAGCGTACGAGTCCTTATAGATGGAGAGTCTCAATGTTCCAACACTAGAGGCAGCTATGAGTAAATGTCAATTGCGAAAGCCCTATAGATCAACCCCCCCCCCCCCCCCTTTTTGCGACATGATCTGCAATGAGCAACGTGCGAGTCCTTTATATCTTGCAAGTCTAGATGGCTGCCCCCACAAAGACTAAAAGTCTGCTGCAAGGCAGAGCCCACCAAAGGCAACCTTGCAAGAAAGAAAAAAGCGTATCCTCATTAGAATTAAAGACAACTAGCAGAAGCCAAAAGGAATCAACACATTTTTTGGTGATTCAATATCCCTAGTAATAATTTGACAAGGCATTATATCCCATTATAAGCCGCCATCATAATGAGAACATAAATCAAAAGCAAATAAGCTCGTATAAAATCCAACTTTATTCAACTTTTACAAACACTTGCCATCCATTGGCTTGTATAAACAAATCTCTCAAACTATTCAAGCTCATCAAGCACCATGGAGCATCCCCAACAGCTAATCACTCACCATGGCCAACGCCAACCCTCCAACGCACTCCAGCATGATCTGCTAGTTAATCGAGCCCCACTCGGTCCTCATCGAGCCTACAATATTCCTCGTGGCTATCATTTGAGTCCTATTGAGGGTGACTGCAGCCCGTCAACTTCCTTCTTTAGTTCGACGACATCCCAGAAACCGCTTCTCCAAGTCAAACATTGGGCTCACTGATAAGTTGGAGATTTATCATCTTCTTTAGGGTCACTAGCTTCCCAACAACCTCCTTCAGCAAGACCAAACCCATGGAAGGAAAGAAGTTGGACTATATACGGGATAATGAGGCCACTGGCATCTCCGGAATCCTCGTGAGCTTTCCCTCTGTCTGTTTATCCACTAACACTCCAACAAGCATGTTCATCATCATCGTAGACACTAGGCCAGGCACACCTTGTCCACATTGACCTCTTCCCTTTGCTAATCACGATGGGCTCAAGGAGCACCATGTTTTGGAATCCTCCGCAGTCGGTGTTTCTGTTAACAACACATATAGTTCATTCAAAGTTAAGTTAAGGAGTCACAAGGGAATGAACAAAAGACAATCTAGTGATGCATTCCTCCTGCGAAGGTTTAAAATTGCGTAAATAAGCCTTGAGGCATTTTTCAAATAATGGTAACACCTATCTCACTCCATGTCCTGTAAATCTCATCAATACTCCGCTCTGTGTTCTACAACTCCTTCAAAATCCATGCCCACAACTAGTACATGGAAGGTGCCTTCAACCCTCGCCCATACAACCCTACAGATCGCAATATATTGAAGTAGGATGACGATGTCGCTACATTAAATGAAATGACATTCTCAAAAAAGAATCTGACAATATCCATGCACACCTGTCGTCGACCCTCTCTAGTACCAACCGTAGGCATCATCTGTGCTTTTCCTCTATCCTCTCCTAGATTAATCATATACTGGTCCATAGGACCCCGGGCACCACTACTGTATATAGTGGAGGAAGAGTCATTTCCACGCTCGCTCCCGTAGTAAGCACCACGTTCACCCTTTCATCAAATAGCTCCTGTTGTAAATGTTTATCTGTGATACTCTTCTTCATGTAAGCAGTAATTTCCTCCACCTTCTCTGGCACATTCGCACAAGGTGCTACGTTTTTATGTGAGCCGGATAAGTGTTCCTTCATGCGGGTAACTCCTCCCTTCACACAAAAATTGCATTTCAAATACAAGTATGTCTTTGCATCGTCGCCTATGTCAAACTTATCCGGCTTGAATGTGGAAATGACTCTTAAACCGGTAGTAGAGGGCGACCGGACACAAGATGCTCACCAGCGTGAGATGGCGCTAGCGTGAGAGGCGACTGGAAGGCCGACCGAGGGAAGCTAGGGAGGGATCGTATGGACTGGGGACTGCGGAGCTCTCCTCCGTGCAGTTCGGGTAGGCTGATAGAAGGAAAGGAAGAAATTGGGGTTTTTTATTAATCACTTAAGTGAGTTGGACCCGGCTCCATGAGGCATACGCCTCACCCATTATTGTGCAACTGCGCCTCTGAGGCACGCCTCAGGCTCCATGAGGCGTAAGCCTCACCTGGTCCCAAAATTGTTTAAGCAATGAGGCACTTGGGGGTATAATTGCGCAGAGGCGCGCCTCTAATTACACAATTTTAAACTATGCCCCCTGCAATACTTGAAGGTTGTCCATTGTTCTAAAACACTCATCTCTTATACAATCAGCTAATGCTGCAAGAGCTCGCTTAAGGATACATAGACTACTAGCTCTCTTATACTGGGTACCTTCTTTCCTAGCATTGTAATCTTTAAAGAACTGCACCTGTCATTTCTAAGCTTACCTCCTTCAGGAAGAGCTTCAAGCAAACTCACCACTGCCGGGGAGATTTCCCCTACACCCTCAGTGCCGATCCCCAAAAAGCCAATTGTTTCATTGCCCCAGTCAGTAAGGGCTCGGTATTCTCATTCTCCACCAAGATCATCTCCATTGGAGCACTAGGGGCAGTAGCAACAAGCAACCCGCTGACAGTCAGATTAGTCAGCCCGAACGCAACAAAGGTCATCTCCCCAAATTCGATTTTGGTTCTCTTTGCATGGGGAGGCAATGAGTTCCACGGGCTCATTCTCCAGTTAAGCTTTGCCCTTATCAATCTCCTTGTCCAACGAGGCTGTCACAGAGTTTGTAGCTACGAAGGGCCAGATTACCCATGGCGAAATGTTTTTTACCTAGCTACTTGGCTACACTCACGAGAAGCTGCGATTAGATCCATCCCTCAAAGTGTCGATGCACTGGTTACACTGAACATGAAAATAAACTCTCTTCAATGCCAGCTTCAAATTTATAAAGTGGCCCCAGTGTGGCGTGATGCCACGATAAATGTCAATAATGCAATGTCAACTCGATCTTCGTGATTATAATAAAAATAAATGTAGTAAATAAGCATTTATTTCTTTCTATTATATTTGCTAATCGTGCATACTATTCATTGACTCACCCTTTTCACCACTCGCTTGTAAAAGGATGAGTGAATCATAGAACTAAATGTGTGCTCATGATCACCTTCTCAGATGTTTTATAGGTAGCGGCCGGGTCATGACGAGTGCATCCCTTCTCAGGAGCATCTCCCTCAAGGGACTCAGCCAAGGAGAATGACGAGTGTTACTCACCCATCTCCACCAAGAAGCTCACCTTACATTGGGCAACCAAGAAGTTCCTCACAGATCGCCAATCATCTCAATCAGATCATTCCCTTGTCAAACTAAACTATAGGTTCTCAGTTCACTGTATTGATCTGCTAGTAAAGTCTGGTATCATCTCGAATCCAACAATAGATCCATTCATCTGCAATAAAATCTCTTTTAAGCATAAACAACAATTATGATCACACTAATAATATACACGATACAACAACAACAATAACATCAAGCCTTGAACCCACGATGTGGGATCAACTACATAAATCATTTTTTTTCTGTTGTGTCATGTTTAGATACAAATTCTCTTTTAAATCTAATAATGAAAAGTCATTTCCAATTAATAATAACCACAGTAATAACATAAAAATTAAATCTCATTTATATATCCTGAAATCAACAACATTTAGAATAACTTCAAAGTTTCGCTCCATCAAAGTGAATATGTGTTTCCTACTTGTACTCCAAATGTTAGATTTACTCGATTAAAAATTAGTAGCAATACTTATTTCAGCAATTAATAAAAAAAAAAGTTAAACTATTTCATTTTAAAAAAAAACTCTAATCCTAATTCCAAAGGTGAAAATTCAATCAACCAGATCCCATCTACCAGTCTAACATAAAACCAAAAGTAGGTCACTTGCAATAGCGATCAGCCTTCCTCCTTACCCGATCGTCCAGCGCCTCCTCAACGCTCCTGGAGCCAGTTCGGGACTTGTTGGCAGGGTCGTACCCAAATTTCTTCGTCTCCACGGGGAAAAGCTCCTCATACTTCATCTTCTTTGCGGCGTCAATTGTGTACAAGTCAGCTCCAACCGCCATCACAGCGCCCTCACCATCACCGGCGCCGCTTCCATCGCCGTTGACACCATCCAAGGCGTCCTCCGCTTCCTTGTGCTTCTTCATCTTGTGTCGCTTCTTGTTGATAGACTTGACTGCTGCAAGCTCGCCGCCCTTGAAAGCGAGCCTTCCCGGCTTAACCTTGTTGTACGCGTCCGACATCTCGGCAGCTTCTCGTCTTTTCAGTTTTTCTGCGTTAAATCAAATTATTCTTTGGTCCTTGTGGTGTCAATATTCGGCTTAAAAAGTGAACCACGGTAAAATTGATTAGTCTTAATACTTGCGGTAGGTTTGTGTAAATTTTTTCTGTTATTTTTTCGAAAAAAATTTAGTTCGATTATTACTTTTTTTTTTCCTAAATTTTAATGTTGGGAGCTCATTTTTTGCAATACTATGATAAAATTAATAACATTCTTAATTAAAAAAAAAACTGCAATTGATTTTTCAAAAGATTATAATATTCTTAATAACATCCCAAATTTCATTTTCTCATAATTATCATATACCATCTTTAACCCTTAATATTTGATTTTTTTTAAGTTAATTTTGGCCCAAATTTTAGAGTTGTTCAGTCAATAAATTATTTTTTGAGCATTTAAAAATCAACCGATTCAAATCATTTACAAATTTCATCATATGATGAGAAGAGTGTCGATCCCACGGCACATAAACTAGAAATTTCTAAGTTTTTTTTTACTACAGCCTACTAAATTGTTGAATTTATTGAGCCTGATCATTTAAAACGGTGGTGTTGATTGAGCTTAAAAAGCTTCAAATATAGAGGGAAAATTCATTATTTTTTAAAAGTTCTAACCTATTATACTTAAAAGTACATAATTGATTTAGAGTGATTTTCTATCTATGGTTGTTGTGGATCACATAAGTACTCATTATCTCTATCGAGCTCATTAGAGTATTAGCTATGATCCCTCTTAACTACTAGTCTTCTCTATCATTAAGATCTCAAAATCATAACCACCGCATGTCATGTTATGGTTGGAGTATGTTTTCTATACCTTTGTCGAGGCTCTAAATCACCCTATATTTAATTTATGTATGACTTATATATAAACCAATTGAAGGACGGAGAAATTAAAAGCATCATAAACACTTCAAAGATTTAGCCTACTCTATGCTATATATGCACAAAATATTATAATATAAGCAATTTGGAATTGTTGAGTCTAGTAATTAGGTTGTTAAGCCTAAGTTAATGTCCCAAAGGCTACCAAGAGGGGGGTGAATTGGTAGTTTAAAAATTTTAAGCCCTCTTCTAAAATTATGTTGAATCGAAATAAAAATTGTTTCTTTTAAGTTTTGTAGAAAAAGTTTTTCAGCCACAGAGTTTTTAAGACTAAGAAATAAAATACGGAAACGTAAAAACAGTAAAGTAAATGACACCAGATTTATAGTGGTTGGTCTAAAACCAGACCTACATCCACTCCCCAGAGGCACCCTCTGAGTATTGCACTAATACCAATAGTGACTCTCCTTTTGCACCCACAGCAAGGCGGAGAAGCCTTTACAACACACTCTTTTCACCACTCCCCGGTGCGGCAGAGAACCGTCGTCCTTTTACACAATCCCTAGTGTTGGCAGAGAACCGTTCGTCCTTTCACACTCTCCTAGTGTGGGCAGAGAACCCTTCGGCTGTTCACACTTTCCAAGTGTAGGCAGAGAACCATTCGGCTATTCACACTCTCCAAGTGTAGGCAGCGAATCATTCGGCTATTCACACTCTCCAAGTGTAGGCAGCGAACCCTTCGGCTGTTCACACTCTCCAAGTGTAGCCAGCGAACCCTTCGGCTATTCACACTCTCCAAGTGTCGGCAGCGAACCGGATCAACTTGACAGATCTTCTCACAAGAATCTAGAAGGAAAAAGGAAAAGAGTGAAGTAATCCCAATTTACAAGTAAAGACTCTTACCTTTGTAATCCAAGTGAAGCCTTCTCGCTCCAATGGTAGGAATCCTCCTTTCAATGCTCTTTTCCACTCTCTCCTTGGCTATTCTCTCAAGAGGCATGAAGATCAAATGACAAAAAGATTGGGTGGCAGTCTAATTTGGACTATTTATACAAAAGACAAGAAAAATTGCCCAAATACTGCGAGTATTCAATTCTGTACGCAGTGGATCGTCCCGTACGTTCTTGGATCGTCCTGGACGATTTTACTTAAACGATTTGAAACGACCCCATTTGTATATATGTACGAAATGTCTTCGTACAGCTGATCGTCCGGTACGAACGGTTATTACAAGGTCGATTCTAGAAACTGCTGAAAACCGTTCTAAGTCGGTTAATCGTTTGGACGAAAATATTATTCGTCTGGACGAAAATTTTACAGAGGACCGATCGTCCTGGACGATTATTTATTTCGTCTGGACGAAAATTTTCCAGAGGACCAATCGCCATGGACGATAATTTAATTTTGTCTGGACGAAAATTTTCCAGAGACCAGATCGTCCTGGACGATTATTAATTTCGTCTGGACGAAAATTTTCCAGAGGACCAATCGCCATTGACGATAATTTAATTTCGTTTGGACAAAAATTTTACAGAGAACCGATCGTCCTGGACGATAATTATTTTCGTCCTGGACGAATAGGACTTAGAAAATTTTTCAAGGCAGTTCCTATTTGTTCCATATGCTCTATAGGAGGTAACTATCTGATCGTCCTGTACGATATAAAATCGTCCCGTACGATCAGTATAAAGTTAATATGATCTCCTTGTGTGTGTGTGTATGTTTTTATTTTTTTTATTCACTCAATTACAATCACTCCCTTTCAATTTTATTTCAAAGAAAAATACAATCTTCAAATTTTATAAAGTATTTCATGCTGAATTTGATTTGAAGTCTGCATAGTCTGGAGTTTGATTTTCCTAAAATGTTAGTACACACAAGAGCAAATATCATTCTTCCAAAAAGTGTTAGAAGATAATCAATACATAAAACAATAATAGTTGGAATCATCAAAACTATACAAGTTGCAAGAATGTAAAAAATGCAAATAACAACTTTTATAACAATCTCCCCCTTTTTGATGATGACAAAACAATTATTGTTTGTAGGATTTCAAATTATAACTATCTCCTAAACTCCCCCTGAATTAATGATCATTTGAAAATAAGGAGGCAAATTGTAAAAAATATTTTTGTTTGTAAAAGTTTTTGATAAACAAAACACAAAAAAAAAATTAAAACACAAACAAAACAAAAACACACAAACAAAACAAAAACACACAAACAACAATTTCTCCCCCTTTTTGACAACACCAAAAAGAGAAGAAGAAATGGACAATTGGTAAATTTAATCTAAAGAGTGATTGACATAATGTATGTAAGTTAAAACTAATAACATTAGGTTAATCATAGAAATTCATAGAATTTAAGAAGTGATATAACATTGTTAGTAAGAAGAATTTATCAAAAACATGATTCAATTTAGACATTCGAATATAGAAAATCATTACAAGAGAGATGAATAAAAATTCTATATTTCAAAGTTCAATAGAATATAAATGAACATAAGATCAATTTGAATTAAGAGATTGAAAGAATTTGGAAAGAAGAGAATTATCACATGTGGCGCTTTGCGCATCTTTTTTAAATTTTTGGCACATTTTTGTGCATATTTTGACATTGGGCTAATATTGTGCCTCTTTTTCATATTTGCGAACCTTTGCGCATTCCTTTTGATTTTTGTACTCATATACAATATTCAAGAGTAATTGAGACCAAATCTTTCCAAAATCAATAATCTAAAATTTCAAATATTTCTAAGTGCATAAATATCACTTGAGCATAGAAATACAAAATAAGAAAACATCTATATTACAATAATAATATTAACTTTTATTTAGTCTAAATGAATAGATATGAATTTAAAAGTTCTAATTATAACAAGTTATAAACAACTTTTAAATTTAGAAAGACTAGATTTTCTAATGTAATTAATCTCAAATTACAATCTAATTTAAGCACAATTAAGATTAAATAAGACTAATGAAATTCATAATAATTAAGCACATTCCAAAAACAAACCAAATTTAAATCAACTACGACATATTTTGATATTAATAAGAAAGATTACATGATCATTTCATAATATCAAAACAATAATAAAAACAACAAACATAAACAACATAACTAAGACAAATACAAAAATAAACACTAACACAACTAAACATTTAGAACAAAACACAAGTACAAAAAACACAAAGAAATTTATCTCTCATTCTCTATTCTTCTGGAGGAGGAGGAGGAGGAATGCCACCAAAAATGTTGAAATAGGAGGCCATCAACATAACATTGGTATTGATTTCATGTACTTCATTTCTAATGCTACCAATGTCCTGTTGTTGTTGCATAAGTTCAGCATCAAGTTGATCAAATCTTTGATCAACATGAGTCTCTAGTCTATCAAATTTTTCAATCAGATTCTGATAATCTGACAGAGGTGCAGAAGTTTGCTCTCCTTCTTCTTCTTCTTCTGAAGCACTGGCATGTGTTTTTTCTTTTTTCTCCTTGAAAAGCAATCTGAAGGAAGCATCATTATAGTATATTGGCTCTTCGTATTCATCATCAGGATGCACTAAGTTGTATTTCTTTTCCAAAATGTATGTAACTAAGTGTCCTAATGAGATGTTCCTTTTTCTCTTCTGTTCTGCATATCCTATTTCTGAAAGCCCATAGAGATGATCTATGATAAGTTGGGGTTCGTCAATAGGATGACATTCTATAATCAAAAAGGTTATAACAGAAAGGAGAGGGATAATATTAATCCTATCACCAGCTTTAGAAATGATTGAAGATCGAAGGATATGCTGGATGATTCGGGCATTTTTGGTCATATCGGAGACTCTAGCAATATGATAATTTAAGCCATTTTGTCTAATTACCCTATTGACATCATCCCATTTGAAAGTGGTTTCTGTCATTAGGGTGTTGGCTCTATATCCTTCAGTTTTTAAGTTCAAAAAGGCACCAATGTCGTGCTTGGTGATTTCAACTTTTTGCTTGAAAACATAAGAACTTATGGAGGAGTGGTCGGAATTAAAACTCATGTTGGCTAGAAAATAGTGAAAGGTTTGTTTGTTGTAAAAGTGGACGAGAGAAAGAATGAATTGAAACTGGGTGGAGGAAAAAAGGTGCATTACCTTAAAGTGTATCTCGCTTTGAATTAAAATGCGAGAGGGAGTTATCTTGGCAGATGCAAAACGAGGAAAGGATTCCTCATTTGCTTTTGACAGGAAGTTTTCAGAGGCATTCCTGTGGGGTTTCTTTGCCAACACCTTTGTCTCTTGCTTGAGGAGGCCATTGTCGATTTGAAGTAGAAAGGGATTGAAAGTGAAGTTTGGAAGTGTGATTGTTAAGTTAGAAAGCCTTCATATTTAAAGAAAACGATACGTTCGTCCTGGACGAAAATAGTTCGTCGTGGACAAAAATTATCGTTCGTCTGGACGAAAACATTTCGTACAGACGATCCAATTTGTCCAAAATGTAACGGCTTTTCGTAATCAACACAATTTACGATGCGTCCCTTCGTACAAGCTTTTTGACTTGACCGATCGTACAGACAAACATTTTTCGTACAGACGATCAAAAAGTTAATTCGTTTTAATGTCTGTTAAAAATCGTCCCCTACAATGAATCGATGCCTGTTTGTCTGTACGAACGAAAAGTTCGTACGGACGATCTGCATAATTAAAACTGCCTTATCCTCTCAACCGTTGCATTCAATCGTCCTAACGCTTGAAAAAAAATTCGTCCTAGACGATCATCAGATCGTACAAACGAATAACATTAATAACCGCTCTCAATACGTCTCATTTCACGCAAACTGAATTTTTTACACTTCGTCCAGTACGTAAAAAATTTCGTCCCGGACGATTTTGACAAAACAAACTAAACACTCAAATCACAAAGTACAATAACAAATTCATAGATTGAAAAATAAAATCACTCAAAACAAACAAGAAAATCACACAAACAACAAAAATCAAAGAAAAACAAAAACTATAAAAACAGGAATATCAATGTTGCAAAAATATTTTTATTTAAGCATTCAAATCAATAACACCAAGCCTTGTTCTTAATGTACTAAAGGTATCAAAGGCTAAAGGTTTTGTAAAAATCTCTGCAAGTTGATTTTCAGTTGAAACATGTGTGAGTTCAATTTCTCCCTTGGATACATGATCCCTTATGAAATGATGTCTTATATCAATGTGTTTGGTTCTAGAATGTTGAATAGGATTTTTGGAAATGCAAATAGCACTAGTATTGTCACAATAAATTGGAATAGTGCCTATAGTTAATCCTAAATCAATCAACTGCTGTTTTAACCAAAATACTTGTGCCACACAACTTCCTAATGCAATTTATTCTGCTTCTGCAGTAGATAGGACTACTGAATTTTGTTTTCTACTGGACCAAGAAACTAATGAATTTCCAATGAATTGACATGTTCCAAAAGTGCTTTTCCTATACACTCTACAACCTGCAAAGTCAGAATCTGAATAACCAATAATTTCAAATGAAGAGCTAAACTTTGGGTACCAAATTCCTAAGTTCTAAGTTCCTAGTAAATATCTTAAAATCCTTTTAACTGCTGTCAAATGTGATTATTTTGGATCTGATTGAAATCTAGCACATAAGCAAACACTGAACATAATATTTGGTCAGCTAGCAGTCAAGTAAAGTAAAGATCCAATTATTCCTCTAAATTTCTTTTGATCAACAGATTTTCCCTTAAGGTCCTTATCCAATTGAACTGAGGAACTCATTGGTGTACTAACAAGTTTAGTATTGTTCATTTCATATTTTTTGAGGATGTCCTTAATATATTTAGTTTGACTAAGAAATGTTCCTTCCTCAAGTTGCTTAATGCTAAAGCCTAGAAAGTAGTTTAAATCTCCCATTAGACTCATTTCAAATTCACTACTCATTGTATTAGAAAAATCATCACAAAGATTTTTATTTGAAGATCCAAAGATGATATCATCAACATAAATTTGAACAATGAGTATTTCCTTTCCAAATTTCTTTAAGAAGAGAGTTGTATCCACACTTCCTTTTTCAAAAGATCTTTCAAGTAGGAAGGTGCTCAATCTCTCATACCAAGCCCTAGGCGCCTGCTTTAATCCATATAATGCCTTCTTTAATTTAAACACATGATTTGGGTATTTTGAATTTTCAAATCCTGGAGGTTGTTCTACAAAAACATCTTCTTCAATAACCCCATTCAAAAAAGGCACTTTTGACATCCATTTGAAATAATTTAAAACATTTAAAACAGGCAAAGGCAAGTAAAACCCTAATTGCTTCAAGTCTTGCAACAGGGGCAAATGTCTCCTCAAAATCAATTCCTTCAATTTGATTATACCCCTTAGCAACTAATCTAGCCTTATTTTAAATGACTACTCCTGAGTCATTTATTTTATTTTTGAACACCCACTTGGTTCCAACAACACTTTGATCTTTTAGCCTTGTAGTTAATTCCCAAACTTTATTTCTTATAAATTGATTTAACTCTTCTTGCATGGCCAATATCCAAAATTCATCAGAAAGTGCTTGATCAATATTAGTGGGTTCTATTGTTGAAATAAAGGCTGAATGATTGACTTCCTTGTTTAATCCACGCCTAGTTCTAACACCTTCACTAGGTTCACCTATAATCAATTCCCTTGGGTGGTTTTTAGAAAATCTCAAATCTCTAGGAAAAGGGTTTTCTCTTTCCAAATTTTCTTTCAAATTTAATCTATCAATCTTTTGGGAGTTTTTCTCAATTTCTTCTTCAACAATATTTGGTTCTTGTAGATTTCCAGATTCATCAAATACAACATGTGTGGTTTCTTCAATGACTAAAGTTCTTATGTTGAATGCCCTATAAGATTTTCCAACACTTGAATATCCAACAAAAATTCCTTCATCTGATTTTGGATCAAATTTTCCTAAGGCAGATTTTCCATTGTTATATATGAACACCTTGCAACCAAAAATATGCAAATGTGACAAGTTAGGTGTTCTTCCTTTTAACAACTCATAGGGTGTTTTATTTAAATTTGATCTCACATTCACCCTATTCAGAACATAACATGCAGTGCTAACCGCCTCAGCCCAAAAATATCTAGGAAGTGTATTCTGCCAACATTGCTCGGGCGGCTTCTATTAATATTCTATTTTTCCTTTCAACTACCCCATTTTGTTGAGGGGTTTTAGGTGCAGAAAAATTGTGATCAATCCCTTTTTCTTTACAAAAATTTTCAAATTTTTCATTTTCAAATTCTCCTCCATGATCACTTTGTAAAGATATTATTTCACATCCTAGTTTTCTCTGTATCCAAGTTAAAAAATTTCTGAATTCCTCAAATGATTCACTTTTATGAAAAAGAAATCTAACCCACGTGAATCTTGAGAAATTATACACAATAACAAATCCGTATACCTTCCCTCCTAGACTTACAGTTCCTACTGGTCCAAAAAGATCAATGTGAAGAATTTCCAATGGTTTACTAGTTCTAAGATCATTATTGGACTTAAAAGAGGACTTTACTTATTTTCCTAATTGACATGCATCACAAAGGTGGTCCTTAGTAAAGTCTAGTTTTGGTATACCTCTCACTAAGTTCTTTTGGGTAATTCTCCTAAGGTTTTTCATACTAGAATGACAAAGTCTCCTATGCCAAAGCCATGATTCATCAGAAACAGTTTTTAAACAAAAAGCAGTAGAAGATAGAATAGAATTCAAATCTAGCATGTAAACATTGTTAACCATTTTTCCATTTAAGACTTCTTTTCCATTTAGGCTTAATATGCAGCTAGTAGGTAAAAATTTCACATTATAGCCCTTATCACATAGCTGACTTATACTTAACAGATTATGTTTTAAGCCTTCAACCAATAACACATTATCTATGAAAAAGTTTTTGAAATTTTCAATCATACCTGATCCAACCACTTTCTTTGTGGTATTATCTCCAAGTGTAACCTTGCCTCCATTCCTGGCTTCCAGCGATATGAATTGTGCAGTATCTCCAGTCATATGCTTTGAACATCCGCTGTCCAGGTACCATATGCTCCCACGAGGTCTTGTGTGAGAGCAACCCTGCAAAATTCTCAAATGTTAGACCTGGGAACCCAAATAAGTTTGGGTTCACCTTTTAGTAATTTATAATCAGATGCAAGTATGATATGTCTAGGTTTATGCATCTTAGGTCTCCACACCAAATTAGATTTCATCTTCAAAGTACAGGTGTGAGATATATGTCCCAAAAATCCATAATTATTACATTTAACTTTAGGAAAAGTATTCCTAAGTTTTCTTCCATTTGCTTGTCTTCTAAGGGATTCCATATATTTAGGATAATATTTAGGATTTATAAAATCTTCAATTTTGGGGGGTATCCTATTATCCTCAAGAGCTCTTATTGTCAATTTATAAAATGAATTCATTTCTTCCAAGAGTCTATTTGTATAATTGATTCGATATGTTTTCCTCTCAGATTCATCCTTAAATTTTTTAAAATCTTTTTCAAGATCAGCATAGGATGATTTTAGATTTTCAAAATTCTTATTCAAGTCATCATATTCATCAAGTAGTTTCATGTGGTTGTCATCTATTAAAGCATGATCTTTCCTAAGGATTTCGTGTTCTTTCTTAAGCTCTTCCAGTTCTAAATTTAAACTAGCATGCATCTTTTTCATTTTCCTATATGCATCATGCATGTGTTCAGAAACTTCAAACAATTCATCATAGGTTAAGTCACATACCTCTTCTTGATCTGATTGTTCAACATTATCTGCCATCAAGCAAAGGTTGGTAACTTCTTCTTCTTTTTCAGTCTCAGATGAGTCTGAAGCTGAGTCCGCCCAGAAAGCTCTTTGAAACTTATTCTTGCCCTTCTTTACCATATGTTTCTCCTCCACCTTCTGCTTACCAGGAGTGGCTTTGAGTTTTGGGCAATCAGTCTTGATATGACCTGGTTTCCTGCATTCATAACAAATCACTTCATTAGAAACCTTGCCATTTCTGTTAAACTTACCTCTATTCCATTGCTGGCGTCTCTTCTGCTTCCTCTTTAAAAAGCTTCTGAATTGTCTAGTCATCAGTGCAATATCATCTTCATCCTCAGGTTGTGAGTGTTCACTCTCTGACTCTTCCACTTTTAGTGCTATATTCTTCTCCTTTCGTGGTTCACCTGCATCAATCTTTCTTTGACTTACTCCTTGCTCATAAGCAATGAGTGAACCAAGAAGATTGTCAATAGAATAAATGTTTAAATCTTTAGACTCTGTAATTGCAGTAATTTTTGCATCATAAGCAGTAGTTAAACAACGAAGAATCTTATTAACCATTTCAGCATTAGTCAATTCCCTACCAAGTGCATGCAAAGAAGTGACAATTTGTGTGAATCTTGTGTACATATCATAAATAGATTCATTAGGTTTCATGCGAAATAGTTCATAGTCATGTAACAAGATATTGAGTCTTGATTGCTTAACCTTATTTGTCCCTTCATAAGTTATACAAAGTCTATCCCATATGTCCTTTCCGCTTTTGCAAGTGGAAACCCGCATGTAGTCTTCAGATTTTAAAGCACAAAAGAAACTATTTAAACATTTGGCATTTAATTGTGCTAAGTCACGTTCTTCTATAGTCCATTCAGCAAAAGGTGTTTCTACCCTAACTCCATCAACTAATCTAGTTGGTTTTGTGTAACCTTACTGGACTAGTATCCACATGCGATAATCAAGTGACTGTAAGAAAGTAGACATGCGTGTTTTCTAAAAATCAAAAGGAATATTGTCAAACAGTGGAGGTCTAGTGATAGAGTAACCCTCAAGTGTGTTTCGGTTTCCGAAAGTAGCCATCTACGTTAATCAAAAAGTAGTTCAAACTTATGATTTTGAAACGAAGCTCTGATACCACTTGTTGAGTCTAGTAATTAGGTTGTTAAGCCTAAGTTAATGTCCCAAAGGCTACCAAGAGGGGGGTGAATTGGTAGTTTAAAAATTTTAAGCCCTCTTTTAAAATTATGTTGAACCGAAATAAAAATTGTTTCTTTTAAGTTTTGTAGAAAAAGTTTTTTAACCACAGAGTTTTTATGACTAAGAAATAAAATGCGGAAACGTAAAAACAGTAAAGTAAATGACACCAGATTTATAGTGGTTCGGTCTAAAACCAGACATACATCCACTCCCTAGAGGCACCCTCTAAGTATTGCACTAATACCAATAGTGACTCTCCTTTTGCACCCATAGCAAGGCGGAGAAGCCTTTACAACACACTCTTTTCACCACTCCCCGGTGCGGCAGAGAATCGTCATCCTTTTACACAATCCCTAGTGTTGGCAGAGAACCGTTCGTCCTTTCACACTCTCCTAGTGTGGGCAGAGAACCCTTCGGCTGTTCACACTTTCCAAGTGTAGGCAGAGAACCCTTCGGCTATTCACACTCTCCAAGTGTAGGCAGCGAACTCTTCGGCTATTCACACTCTCCAAGTGAAGGCAGCGAACCCTTCGGCTATTCACACTCTCCAAGTGTAGGCAGCGAACCCTTCGGCTATTCACACTCTCCAAGTGTCGGCAGCGAACCGGATCTACTTGACAGATCTTCTCACAAGAATCTAGAAGGAAAAAGGAAAAGAGTGAAGTAATCCCAATTTACAAGTAGAGACTCTTACCTTTGTAATCCAAGTGAAGCCTTCTCGCTCCAATGGTAGGAATCCTCCTTTGAATGCTCTTTTCCACTCTCTCCTTGGCTATTCTCTCAAGAGGCATGAAGATCAAATGACAAAAAAATTGGGTGGCAGTCTAATTTGGACTATTTATACAAAAGACAAGAAAAACTGCCCAAATACTGCGAGTATTCAATTCTGTACACAGTGGATCGTCCCGTACTATCGTAGATCGTCCTAGACGATTTTACTTAAACGATTTGAAACGACCCCATTTGTATATGTGTACGAAATGTCTTCATACAGCTGATCGTCCCGTACGAACTAGGTTCGTCCGGTTCGAATGGTTATTACGAGGTCGGTTCTAGAAACTGCTGAAAACCGTTCTAAGTCGGTTAATCGTTTGGACGAAAATTTTATTCGTCTGGACGAAAATTTTATAGAGGACCGATCGTCCTGGACGATTATTTATTTCGTTTGGACGAAAATTTTCCAAAGGACCAATCGCCATGGACGATAATTTAATTTCGTTTGGACGAAAATTTTCCAGAGACCAGATCGTCCTAGACGATTACTAATTTCATTTGGACAAAAATTTTCCAGAGGACCAATCGCCATTGACGATAATTTAATTTCGTCTGGACGAAAATTTTACAGAGAACCGATCGTCCTGGATGATAATTATTTTCGTCCTGGACGAATAGGACTTAGAAAAGTTTTCAAGGCAGTTCCTATTCGTTCCATATGCTCTATAGGAGGTAATTGTCTGATCGTCCTGTACGATATAAAATCGTCCCGTACGATCAGTATAAAGTTAATATGATCTCCTTGTGTGTGTGTGTGTATGTTTTTTTTTATTCACTCAATTACAATCACTCCCTTTCAATTTTATTTCAAAGAAAAATACAATTTTCAAATTTTATAAAGTATTTCATGCTGAATTTGATTTGAAGTCTTCATAGTCAGGAGTTTGATTTTCCTGAAATGTTAGTACACACAAGAGCAAATACCATTCTTCCAAAAAGTGTTAGAAGATAATCAATACATAAAACAATAATAGTTGGAATCATCAAAATTATACAAGTTGCAAGAATGTAAAAAATGCAAATAACAACTTTTATAACAGGAATTATTATTTTTCTCTTATGAAGCATAAATTTATATTTTTCGTCCTCTTATATATTTGGAGGGTAGCTTGTAAAAAGTATTTATTATCCTCACCATCTATGTAAAAGGGGCAAGTTGCAAAAAATATGAGCATCACTAAGAATAGAGTAGTTATTACTTATTCAATTCTTGGAATCCCTTTTCGCCATCAAAGGGGGGCTCAACTAAAATAAATTAGGTGAGCTTCTTAAGTGTAGATTATTTGTCTATACAAGGCCTTCAATTCTTATACATGTTATTTCTTGGGAGCCTCGCTCCCCCCCCCCCCACAACTCTTTTTTTTATTTAGCCTTGAGTTGAGATTACTTTGACCCATATATTCAAATTGGTCCACCTTTTCTAAAATATGGGGCATCCTAGTGGGCTAAATTTTTTCAATAATAACCTATATGTTAACCTGAGTTAGAAGTATTTGACTTCAATTTTAAGCAAGTTATGTAATTTATATTTTTATCTTGTTCCACAAACTTATTGCTAGGGGTGAGTGTCTTAAGCATTAGATGGAAATTTTTAGATATTTTTTGTTTCTCATCTTAAGGTTAGTAGGACTTATCATTTCAAAGGGGTTTTCTTGAACAAAGACCCAACTCTTATAAAATTAAATTACAAAAATGGCTATAGTAGGTGTCCCTTGACCTCATACATATGACACAGCAAGCCCAACCCATGGGTTGACCTAAGTTAACCAATTAGGCTAACAGAAGTCCTCCAAAACTCAAATTCTTAGTCCTATTGATAACCCATCACAAATTAGTTCTAACCAATTGATCAATTGCACTCTAGATTGTTCTTTCAATATGTCATATTAAGCTTCATCCATGTGGGTTGTGATGTGGCAAGCTTCCTCAAAATAATCTCTCTCCAATCATTGGTTCACTCCTAACTGACTAGTTAACTATCCCAATTAGCTCAAACTCTCTAGAACCTTCCCTTGCCTCCTATTAAATAGTCCCCAACTAAAATGGTGGCTGACGAGTGATTAGGTGGCAATATCTTAAACCTTGATTGTAATTTCTCTCTCTTATAAATAATTCTAATTTTTCTTAAGCAAGGGTTGATCAATTACATTTCTAGTCTCCTAGTAACTCCTCAAGCCTCCCATAAGTAATCCTCAGCCTTCTCCAGCTCCATATCTCTCCATTTCATGTCCAAGAGGGAGAGGATAGAGAAAGCAATCCAAGCCAATCAACTTCCAATCTAATAGTTTTTAAAGCTTGGAGTCCATAGAGCCCAAAATCATGAAGACCCATCCACTAGATAAATGTATTTCCCCATTTTAAGGTTTAAAATTGAAATTGTAATTACATTAAGATCTCAATGCATGGAGCCCCTTAACTCCATGAATTAGAGCCTTAGGGTACCAAGAAGCCATGCTTTAAAATTCATTAAATTTGGACGAGTATACAAGAAGTTATGAGTATGTGTTAGTTTATTTTTTTAACTAAATCCCTTGGCTCAATCAGAACCATTCGATCGTGTATTTATTGCGATTAGAAGGCTAAGAAGTATCACATGGTGTGCATCTTCGGTTGGATTTATATTCTCATCCCTTTGAGTCTCTCATAGGGCTATAAGTGAGTCAAGTTGGCTCGAGCTCGAGTTATTTATTGGCTCACGAGTCGATCTCTTTGAGTACACGAGTCGAGCTCGAACTCGAACTCGAGCTTGTTTAGTAAATGAGCTCAAGTTTGAACTTGATGAGGATCAGCTCGTGAGCTCACTAGCTGGCTCGAATAATTTTTAGGATTTTATAAAAATAAATTATTATTATTTTTATTAAATTAAAAATAAAATAAAGTTGTAGTTAGTTAAAAAAAAAACTATTAAAGCTTTAAACATTAAAAAAAATTTGGTAGAAAAAAAAAGCTTTAAACTTTAAAGCTACAACTATAGTGCAATAATTCCCATATATATATATATATATATATATATATATATATATATATATAATATTTAAACTACAACTATACTATTAAGAATAATATAGCAAAAGTTAAAGTTGCTGCTAAAAATATGCAAGACACCTAATTTATCCAATGGAAAAAGCAATGATTACCTTTTGCGTGCGGATGAGGGTCTTGATGCCTCTACAGTGCTGTGGTCCTCTTACTGAGAAACCGGGCAGGAATCCTATAGCGGGAAGGAAAATGAATTGTGCGGATCGACGAGTGGCTTGATGAGCTCATTTTGATGTTGCGAGTTGAGCTTGAGCTTGACTTTTGAGCTCAACTTGAGTTTGAGGTTGGTATTTGACTCACGAAAACACCCCCTGACTCGAGTTCAACTCGACTTGTTTAAACCCCTTGTCTCTCGTGTGTCAATGTAGTGAAATTGAGACAATCCATTTAATTTGTATGGATTGGGAGCCCTAATCATAATCTCACATGGTTAAGTCATCATCATGTTGTTCAATGTATTTTGCACAGCCGCGTGCCTAATAATCGGTAAAAATTGTATTACTACTAGAATTAAAAATATTTCTTTAACATAATTAACAAATGAAAAAAAAAAACTTCAAAAATTCCCCATAAATCAAATTCTTACCCAAATTAGATGTGCTTGGGCTCTTTGGAATTTTCTTGAGCCCAATTTTATTTTAAAGTTAAATTTAAGTGATTTTGACCAGTGTTTAATGATTAATTTAAGTTTGACTAGAAATTAACTTTCATTAATTACTCACTAACCTGTGGCCCAATTATGCTCCAATTTGGATAGGTTAAGCTAAAGTGTGTGTGCCATATATCCTTTTTTCTCAGACCTTTGTGATCACTGGATTTTAGTGAATTGAATTTTTAATGCTCTAGGACATGATTTTACCCAAAACTTTAAAAATTCATAGCTCTTAATCTACACATAGTTACGGTTTGATATTTTTATGGAATATTTATATTTATGCAAGGGTTAAAATACCTTTAATTTCACTCAAATCTAGTTAGTAGATTGCCCAAATTAAGTCAGCAAAGCTATAAATATATTTATCTTTGATGATTGATTGTGACACCTAGGAAGGCTTTGATGAGAATAAATTTTGTGGGTTTAAAGCACATCTTCTTATGAACTTATGTTTCAAATTTCACTGTATTTGGAGGTCATTTGGTCTATCAATTAGTGAACCCAAGATTCACACACATAATTGAGATAAATTTTTCATTAATTCATAATAAATCCAAATTAAATCTTAAAAAAATTTATTAGTATTGTACTGTTCAGAATTAAAAGCTTAATAGAGGAAAATAAAAATCTTCTTGAAATTCAATCAAAATAAAAAGTAAATTAAAGATCAAGAAAATTTAATAATGAATTAAATTAAATAATTAAAAAACATTTAAAAGTTCTAATATAATTTTAAACACTTATAATCTTTGTTTGGAGTAATAAGAAACATTTGGAGAAGATTTCAAGAGGTTTGGAGTTGATTTGGTATAAAAATAAGGAATCCTCTCTGATTAAATAATTCATTAATTCATTAAAATGTGTTAAACTTATAAAAATCATAACTGATTTTAGAAAATCCCAACAAACACAAACTCAAATGAATTGAATTAAAAATTGGGTTTTGTATTTATGAAAATATTAAATTTCTAGAATTCAATTTAAATGAGTAAGTCAATATTTTGTCAGATTTAATTCATTAAAATATGTTGAACTTCTAAAAATCATAAGTAATTATAAAAAAAATTTAATTTACACAAACTCAAAGCCATTAAACTCCTAATTAAGTCTAATATTTATGAAAAATATAAAACTTTAGAATTTATTATAAATAAAAAAGTCAATAGGTCAAACATAATTCGTTAAATAATTAAATAAAATACAAAATGTAATAAATCACAAAAAATTCAAGAAACTTATAATTTAATGAATTAAATAAGATACACTATGTGAAAGAATTTCTTCGATTAGGCTACCTTAGGTTGCAGTGCTACATCCTATGGAGGCTTTTGTCCTCGTGCCCATTGTAATAAAGCCATGAATGAATTGATGCAATGTAAATGATACATTATAAAATTTATAAATTAGTAATTAAAGAATTGAAATTAATTAAAATATAAACTCTATCAATGAAGTTTTTAGACTAGACTACCTTAGGCTACGGGGCTATATGTCTTGAGGAGGCTTTGGTCCTCATGCCCATTGTGATAATGCGACAAATAAGTTGATAGGATATAAATAGTAAATTATTCATTTTATAAATTAGTAATCAATGAACTAAATTAATTAAAAAAATTAGTAATAAAATAATTAGAAATTAAACCTTTCATACCCTTGTATTTGACTCATTTGAGGAAGGTGAATATAGATTGTATTGGAAGCTATTAAGGACTAAAATACCTAATTAAAATGTAAGGTCTCTATACAACCTATCTACACCAATTTGGAGGATTTGTAGCATTATAAATAGGATACTAAGACATGCAAATCAATGACTTCTAGAACTTAGAAATTATTGAGAGCTTATTCTTTAAAATTTAAAGCTAAATAATTACAACAATCGAAGCACCTCTAAAATAAATTTTAAATTTTTAAAATATTAAAACTTAAATTTAAACCACCTTTCAATGTCCTTAAACAAATCAATTTAATTTATACACAACTTCAAACTTATTAAACTTAGGACTTATCTAGGCCATATAGCCTTATATACACACTTTAGATGATTTACTAGGATAACCAACTTTAGCCTAGGCTAGGCTGGTGGTTTGTTTTGACTTGCTTGTTGAGTGCTTTGTCTATAGGGTACTCATATTTAGTGTGCTTACATTTTGTACTTTGGATTTCATATTTATGTTTATGTTGGTGCACAGATGTAGTAGGCTTTTAAGCCTCTTTAATTTTCTGTGAACACTTACATTGCATTGTATATGTATATTTCTTTTATATATAAACTTATTTTTTATATTTCTACAAAAGTAGAATTTACTTATCCAATAATATAAATACAAATGTAAAGGCAATTGTAAATGTAAATGTTTTAGATGTTTAGATAGCTAGATTGAGTTGTACATAGTCAAGAGTTATAAAAGATTTAAAAAAAAGATTGTTTATATACATGTGTAGATTTCAATAGGAAATGATTCTTCTACCTTTGAAGATCATTATCTTTTAAAATTTTATAGAATATCCAGAAGCCAGAAGATTGAAGAATAAAATAAATAATCATATTCAAAAATACGTACATTTATATAAAAATAGAAATCTTGGCTAATGGTTGGTAGAGCATGGGCACTTTTACTTTACAACAGAAATTGGGTTGTACTTTGAGAAATTATAAATGAAGATTTTTTTTTATTTATACATTATCTTTTATGCATTATTTCATTATGTGATCATGTATATATTATAAAGTTCTAATTATAAAGTTTTATAATTTATAATTCCTTGATTCCTAGGATGGAGCCTATTTAATTCGACATTCATACAATTATTGATTATGCTTAGGATTATTAGCTAGTAGGTCACTCAAGATAAGTGTAAGTCTATATTTTATACACCCCCCAGTATCTGTACATTCCTTTCCCATTCTGTTATTCCAAAATCTAAAATTTAATTCTAAATCTAAATTCCAAATCAAAATCAAGAATATGCAATCTAAAGACTTTGCATTCAAATCTTGATAGCCCAAACATTTCTGTAAATCTATATGAATTTAAAAACTTTATTCTTCATATGAATTAATTATAGGAAATTACCTTTAGAGAAAGTCTAAAACCCATAATTAAAATAAACACTACCTCAGTTCCTTTCTAAGATTGAAGAAAAATATATTGACCTATCACACTTAAGCTTTAAATATTAGTTTTTCCTAATCAAAGAGATAATTGAATATTATTTTCATTCTTAGGGATAAATTGAATATTTATTTTCATGTTTGATTATGAAATAAATTCACTAATTTAGTTTAATGATTAAAATGTTAAGAAAATATTTATTTTATCCTTAGGGATGAATTGAATATTCATTATGTTGTATTTAACTATGAAAACAAAAAGAGTTTCTATTTTTAATTTGATAGTGAAACATTAATCTATCCATTCATAGGGTATAATATTAATTTTTGCAAATTTGAAAAAAAAAACATTGAAAGCAAATTATGTGGCAAACATAAAATTTGTTTACAAGTGGCATGGACTATAAATATTTTAAGATTTTAGACCTAAGGAAGATGCTTTATGTTTTAAGGTTTGGAAGGGTATTGTGGCTTCCAAAATGAATAGGTAAGATCTAGGGACATGTCTAATCAACATGTGAATGATCAAACATAATTCTAAGGGCTTTACCTTGAGTTATGATCCAATTGAAAAATATTTGGAAAAGGGAAAAATTCAAAGGGTTTTAGGGTTTGAACTTTACCTAGATTTTAGACATTGTTTTCTTAAACTAAATTTGCTTAAATAATTAAAAGTGATTGAAGGTTGTAGGATTGTTTGATGACTGAAGAATTTAAATTCATTGAATGATTGAGTTGAATTTATTTGAATATAACTGAATCATTTAATGATTAATTAAAAGCAAATAAAGGATTGAGCTATTAACTATCATTAGATAATTGTTAATAATTGGGTGATAAAACATTTAAATGATTCATGATTTATGAAAAAGATTGATTGAAATTTCATTAATTGAATACGTGAAACATAGTGTATGATCTAGATTTAATGATTGAAATGGAATCCAAGGATTTGGACTTCATGATTGAAGTTTTGATTGAAGACTTGACTTTATTAAGAAATGAAATCAACAAATGGACCCCAACAGGTGAGATGAATTTGGATAGTAAATTGCACGTGCTGTTATTGATAAAAAGAATGAACAAAATTCAAAAGAATTTAGTTTACAAGTACTTGAATGATAATGATCCTAAATAGGTAGATTTAATCAAATTGGATATTTTATAATGAAATCATCTCGATTTGATAGATTAAAGCTAGAAAAGAGCTTGAAATGGAGTTATATCCCAAATAAGTCAAAATTAAATAGATTTAAGAAATATGTAGCCTTTGCTCAATCATATCAAAATAGTGGAGGGTAACTCAATGCTTACCTAACCATATTGAAAAAAAAGGAAAGAGATTTTGAAAGATTTAATGTCTGCATGACCTTATCAACATAATAGGACAAAAATTTAGAATAATCCAAAATTAACCTTACCTCATTAAAAATGTAAAAATTGGAATATTTAATTACTCACCTGACCATATCAAAATAATAAGTATAGATTTAGAAGATTTAAATGTCTGACCATATCAAAATAGTGGGATAAAAGCTTTAAAGGAAACATAAATATGCCAGGCCATAACAAAATTGTGAAAGAGGAAGACTTAATTTCTCACCTGACCATAATAAAATAATGAATAAATGATTTAGAAGATATGAATGTCCACCTGACCATATCGAAAAAGTGGGAGAGGAAGATTTAGAAGAATCCAACATTCACTTGACCATATTTGAAATTGTGAAAGATGAAGATTTATTTACTCACATGACCATGTCGAAATAGTGATGAAAAGATTGATACGTGAATGGTTGGTCATTATTAGACAAGCATATTTTAAAAGAAATGCTCAAATGAATAGATTTAGATGATCATACTAGGATAATATTGGGGATCATATTACCTAATGAACCAAAGCCCAAAAGAAAAGGATGTTGCTAAGAAAACACACACTAAGCTTTAAGAATAGGAATTTAAGCAAGAATTAGGGATTTAAAAATCTACAAGTTCTAGTGTAATCATCCAAACTTATTTTTGTCATCTAGACCTAGTTCTTTATGAAAACATCAACATAATAAGGGAATTTACAAAAATGTAAAAAAATATATTACTTATCTAAACATTTCTTTTGCAATTCTATCCATTATAGTATCTCTTGAGATATCATCCATTATAGGTAGAATTGGATAGTTTCTTTTTACTATTTCCTAACTTATAAGACCCCACCTAGTAAACTTGATCCACCACACACGGTTCTTCCCATATTGGTTCGAATTTACCTTCCCTCTTTTGATGGGCCATAATGGGCCTTTGTAGAACTAGGACCAAATTTCCAACTTGAAAAGTTCCTGGATGGACCATTTTGTCATGTACTTTAATCATCTTTATTTTATAAATCTCAAGGTTCTGTTGAGCCTGCAATCATTTCTCTTATAAACCTTTGAGCTCTTTTAATTGGAGTATGGCATTCTATTATGAATTTATTTTAAAGTTTACTACAAATTTAAAAGAAGGCTCATGTACCTCTAAATGTAGAAAATCTTTACTTTAAAGATTAAAGTGAATAACATGGATCTAGTTAGAGTTCTATATATGGCTTGATATTCCCTCAAAGCTTCTCCCAACTTTTTATGCCTTTGACACTTATTATCATATGCTATTTTTTTTAATATTTGCACCAAAGCTTTATTGAAGGCCTCAGCTAATCCATTTTCACAATGGTAATATATTATTAGGTATCTCCAATAGATGTTGCGACATCTAGTGAAGTTGTTTATTTTGGTGCTTCTAAATGTTGGACCATATCATATATGATCCAACAAGGAACACAAAATTGATATATGATATTCTTTTTTAAGAAATTTGGAACATGATGAGCTTTAACATTTTCTCAAACAAGCTACTTCTAGTCAATTTAAGAAGTAATATGTTACTACAAGTATAAACATGTTGCCTTTAGAGATGAGTATCAATTATATAGATGACACACACACACACACACACACACACACACACACACACACTAGCTTTTTAATGTCCATGATGCTATAATTGGATTTTAGACATTTGGCAGTTGATGTAGGACCACACCATGTACCTGACACTAATGGAAATGATGGACGACATTCATATAGTAATCTATCATTAACAGGCAATAATATCCCATTTATTTCATATTTATTTTGATTTTAGGATTGTACTGGTAAGAACCATAAATCCTGCATATAATTCTTCAACTATATTTTGTGCTTCTTGCTTACTGAGGTAGCAAAAACCATATTTAATTAAAGGATCTTCTCTATAAAGTTCCAATTACTAAGGTGTACTATAGTGATCTTCTTTTTATTTGGCTAGTAACTGATTTATCATAAAGAGCTTATTTTCTTTCATGTATTGTATACTGGAAATATGGAACTAGATTTTTTTATAACACTTTACAAATTCTCATAACTTGATTGATAAGAAGCTATAAATATCTAAATATTTTAATTTATTTAATATCATTTAATATTATCAACTCTAAATTTATTATCAGTGCCTCATACTTAGCTTACTTAATCATACATGGTTTTGAAATTTTGTAAAAGTAGTACATCAAGTGTTTATCTAGAGTGATAAACACTATACCATTTCTAACTTTCCCTGCAGAAGTATATTGTGATTCATTAACTTTGATACAAGATGCAACACCATCAAATTAAAATTCCCAAGTAGATTATTTATGTACATCAAATTTTAGTATTATTTCATCTGGTGGTTCATTATTTACTATATAATTTCTAGAATTGCATGTGCTGCCAAGAAGTTTGTAAGTTCTTATTCCTTTACAACATGCGAGGGAATGGATATAATGTTAAACTATTGGAGAATCATTAACCACTGAGTTAATCTTCCTAATAATGTTGGTCGAGTCATTTGATACGATAATGAATTTACTTTAGATATAAGGTTTACTTTTTGAGATAATAAATAATGCCTTAATTTTCGAGCAAGGAACCTGAGGCCAAATAATATTTCTCGATTAGAGGGTGGTGCTTTTTTTGTTGGAAGCAACCATCTAATTAGGTAATAAAGCATTTTATCTTTCCCTTCATCATTAACTTGAGCTAATAAGGTGCCAAGAGATTTTTCTAGAGCTATTATATACATGATTAGTTGCTTCCACAGGATAGGAGTAACCAATATTGGAGGATTCATCAAGTACAATTTAAAAATTTTAAAAGCCTTTTGACATTTTTGCCCCACTAGAAATGAATATCTTTCTCACACAAAGCTGTAAAAGGCTGTATTAGATATCAATCTTTTAAGCTATGTTAACCAATCTTAAAAGGATCTCAATTAGTTGAGACATTTAGATGGTAGCATTTCAAGGATTGCTTTAATTTAATCAAGATTAATTTTGATTCCATGTTTTAATAGCATAAAACTTAAAAAATTCTTAGAAGTGATGCTAAAAGCACACTTCATAAGGTTCATTTTTAGATTGTACTATCAAAGTCATTAGAAAATATATCCCAGATTATTTAAATTGGCTTCCCTTTTAAAACTTTCAATGAATATATCATTGACATAACACTCCATATATTATTGGTGGCTAACTTTTTGAAAAATCCTCACCATTGCCTATTGGTATATTGCTCCAATGTTTTTTATTCTAAAGGGCATAATCTTATAATAGTAGACTCCTATCAGAATTTTGAATAATGAATATTTCTTATCTTCAAGAGCCATTTTAATTTGATTATATCCCAAAGACCCATCCACAAAAGAGAATATTACATTCGAGGAAGAAATATCTATCATGATTTTTGGTATAGGAAGTAGAAAATTATCTTTAGGACATACTTTACTTAGGACTCTGAAGCCAAAATAGACACATATTTAACTACTCTTATTCTTTGCTGGAATAATGATGGCTAACTAGGTTAGATATTTTCTTCCCTAATAAAACCAACTTGTATAAGTTTCTTGACTTTAGTAATGACTTATTATTCTATTTCAAGTTAAATGCACTGGGCTACTTATTTTATGGGAACATATTGAGTTGTTTACCTAGTTTATGAACTATAATATCTTGAGATAACTTAGGCATTTCTTCATAAATTCAAGAAAGATAGTCTTTAAGCTCCAAGAGCAACTTGATCATTTTACTTACTCATCATCATTAAAAAAAGATGTTATGAAGATTGGGTGAGGGTTTTTTTATTGCCCAAGTTTACTTCTTTTAATTAATATATTATAGATTTAATCTCCTCTTCAAGTTTTGGGTGTGCATCCCTAACTTGAGAGTTATCTAGATCATCATAAGTCTTAAAGCTCAATAAAAGATTTAACATCCATTAAAAATAGAGTATCATACTCAAGATTATTTGTTATAACTAAGCAATGTTCATCATCATCATCAAATGGACATATAATATCAAAGAAATCACCTATTCTTGATTTATATTTATGATATTTTACACTCCATGGGTTTTTGAACTATTGAGATTCACCTCTAGTCTAGGTTGAGAGTGTTAAGCCTTGCTTATCAAACTATTTATATAATTAGAATAAGAATCAAAAGGAAGTTCTATTATTTCATCCAAAAATGGATCATCAAGGATTACATTGGTATTTATGCTTTTTCTAGTGGAAGGTATAAGGAATTGGCTTTACAATCATGATTTAGAGTAGGAAAGACCTTAAGTGCAAATCCAGCTATATCATTTTGGGAATATAGGGTTAGAGTCACATTTTCTACAAACTTCTTTAATCTTTTGAGGGTATACTTTTTTGGATTATCTTTTTCAGCAATTTGGACATTGTCCACATCACTGTCTACTTCAATATAAATTTTAAACTCTAGCTATTCAATAATAGTTATATAATCTACAATATTTTTATTTTATCAAATACATATAATTCATCCTCCAAACTAGATTCCAAATTAATGTGTCGAAAGAATTTTTATTATTTTTTTAATTTTGTTTTCCTTTTCCTTAGCAAGATTAAAGTTTTGAGTGAAGACTATTGTCTACTTTTTATGGCAGATAATATGTTGCATCTTCATACATACTATTAAGTAAAAATTATGTCATATTTAATTATGTTAAATTCTAGTAAAGATGTGTACTTTTAGTTACTATTGTGCAAGAATGTTTAAGGAAATGGAGCAAAATTTCAAATTCCAGAACCACACAAAAATACCACAATGTCTTAAACACCCCTACAACATATTAGGGCATTAAAATAAAAGAGGCTTAGAAAAACTTCCCAGTAATTTGATGCCAGAGCACCAACCTTTGAAGCATCACAACTCTAGATCATAAGCATGCTCTGTAGGGCCCAAAATTTGCACCATAATGGCATAGTAGTTAACGAAAATAAGTGTTACACCACATCAATTAGGCATTTTGTCAAATTAGCCAAAAACCATATGTGTCTAGTCAACGATGTAGTGGAGACAATTTATCAGTGCCGAGGCACATTAGTACATATTTTAGAGCCTTGGCATAACCTTAGTAAGCACCACGATGCTTGACTTCATTTTTGTAATGATTATAAATAGTTTTTTCTATTTTTTATGGTAACTTTTTAGTAAAATATAAAGGAGAGTTTGAGAGATCCCAAGGAATAGTGAGATACTTCATTTATAATGGCTAGTCAATATTCTTGTGGGTAAATAATAAATTGGAAGGTAAAAGAGTGTGTAGAGTGAAGTTATAAGGGGAGATTCAATTTGGGAAGAGTCCATCTATAGGCTCTATTTGTGATTCTTCCTATTTGAGTGATGTTTTCTTTAGCTTCTCTACTTGCACTTTCATTCTTGGGCAATAAATAGATTTTTGTTTATCAAATTTTATTTTATGGTCGGGTAAACTCATAGTTTTGGATTGATGATGTGAAACCGTTATAATTCTTAATGTAGACTCTTGAGATTTAATGTATAAATGGATGTTTCCAGTATCTCCTCTTCTTCATTTATTTTATTTAATGGATATATGTACAATTAAAACCTAGTGTGATTCATTTCCTCGATCGAGGAATATTGGAATAATTAGGCTAAATTAAATGAAATGCTTGCATGCATAGACATAAGCTATTTAGTATTCTAGGTTCTATAGAGATAAAATAATTGTAGGAAGGCCATACAACTTTTTTTATATCCTTACAAGCTAGAAATTTATTTAAGGATGCATATGTTTTGATTCATAACTAATATAAGAGAGTCTACTTAAGAGAACTTATGATATTTCACTATCATTAGCCCAACCACTTAAACTACTTGTCTTTTCACTATTTTCATATTTCTTACTATAAGTATAATTCAATCCTAATTTTATTGCGTACGACAAATTTAATAGCTTGAGTAAATTTTACTAGACATATTTTTGTGTAGCAAAGTATTTTCTTATGGGATCAATGCTCTCTAATACATGTTATTTCTTGATCAACACGTCCACTTGCATTTTATTTTGGTTAAAATTTTTTAACATAAACTAAACACTGCATAACCAAAGTAAAACCCCATAATAGGAAGCATCCCCATCATATACCTTCATTAATTTAAATGGCTACAAATCTCCCACAAGAGTACTTAATACACTGATATGGAGATAAAGGTGCCATTTTATACTCATGAAGCTAGGGCCTCCCTAAGAGAACATTAAAATAAGTCTTCAAATTTAAAATTTGGAATTTTACTTCAATTCTACAACCATCTATATCTATCAATAAGGGTTTTTGACCTAATTTTTGAATGAGGTCATTGTCCCTATATCTAACATTATTTTCTATTCATCAATCATTTTAAGCATACTTCAAACCCTGAATCAAGCCTTGTGGAATATTTTGGCATAATACATTGATCATTGAAACATAAATACATCAGTTGGAATGGGTTAAGACCAAGCTTATCCCATGGGTTGACCTAGTTGGCCAAGTCAACTTAGGTTGACCAAATGCATCCTAAAGGGTTTAAAAATCACTTTATGCATATAAGCTTTCCTAATCCTTAAAAACTATTCCAAAGTGTTCAATACAACATATGAAATGTAATGAAAAAAATTCCAAACCATGAGTCAACTTGGTTGACCAAGCATACATACATTAAAACCCCTTGCCATTCCATTGATTAAGGCATAAGAAAATCTATTTGAACCAATATGTCTCTCTATAAGATCCCTAGGAATTAAATCTCAGTGACCCATGCATTGAAATAACTTAGGTTAGCCACTTGGTTTAACTTAAGTGGTTAAAATCACCATGCATTGAATCAACTTTAAAACTAAACCCAATTGACCTAAGCTAGTACTTTCATTGCATTACAAATAGCTCATTGTATTTGTCTTGGTCAACCCAGCCTTTGGGCTGACTTTAGTTAGGACATTGTACTAGCCCAATGTCACCCAAAGTGTTGAAACTAAGCTAGCTTTCATACCTAATTTTCCCATGTCCAGGTGGCTCTTGAATTGAGTTTAGGAACTCTCTAGAAGCTCTACCACATTAGCTATCTTTAGGCGGTAGTTGAGTTTAGCTCCAATCTTAAAAACTGACCATCTGACCCAATTGGTTGAACCAACCCTAGTAACCCATGTGAACCCAAGTACATAGAACTTCAAGAATCCTTCCTTAAACCCTCTGAGACTTCCCTGACCTAACTTAGTGTCTAGAGAGGGTCTGAATCAAACCCAAATCTCATTAAAGTGCATTTCCAAACTCTATAAATAGCTCAAGTTTTCTCTAAAGAACAGTTGGTTTTCTTATTTTGTTTAGCATAATAAGTTTGAGAGCATCCTTTCCCTTACTTCCTAGGCATTTGTGTGAAGTCTTAGGGTGGTTTTGAGGGAGCTCTAGCAATTGTTCGACCATGAAGATTCAACTTCTAATCAATCTCTCCTTAGAACGAAGACTCTTGAAGAGAAGAGTTTTTGGGATCCAAATAATAGAGCCTAAAGCAAGGCTGAGGCAATTTGAGCTTTACCATAGGTAATATTCCATTCCTGAGCATCATCTTAGCTAGGCCTAGGTAAGTGTGAAAGAATTATTTAATACACATGGATTAGACCGTTAGATTGAATATTCTTATTCTACTGATGTTCTATATGAAATTTTTTCCAAAAATTATCGAGTAGATCTTTATGATCTTTCTAGAATATGCTTAAAATCAATAAAATGAATCGAAGGTTGAAGATGAAATTAGGATAGTTCATTTCAAGTGATAGTCCTAATTCTGGTGTATCTCATTTTGTACTTAGATCCCGTAGTTTTGAACCTTTGAATTAGAATGAATCAATCTTTATTCGATGGCTCATAGTAATCCCATATTTATACCATTAGTGTGCTAATAATTGGGTGACCAACCAAATAACACCGCATGGAAAGGAAATATGACTGTGTAATTATATAATTAAATTTCACAGGAAATTGGTAGAGCTTTAACAATTCATTTCTCCTCATCCACTTTCCAAATCTCATATTCTTAGGCTCTATAGATTCATCTTGAGGAGCACTATCAACCCCCATCATTTTAAGTCATGGTTAGAAACACACTAATTATAATTCTAGAAATATCCTCTGTGATATTTCTTAAATTATTTATAAGTATAGGTTACAATGGGATTTAATTGAAGGGAATCTTTCTTGGGTGTGCCTAACACATTCCAAAATTTAATTTCAATAGTTAAGAATTCATAATGGATTTTCTAAGTCCATAGGTCATCATTTGACCTATGAATTAGAAAAATCATAACCAAGAATTCATAAGGAATTAGGTGTAGAGTTCTGGTGTGCTTATAATGTTATGTTACATGGTTAGTTAACCACTATTTTCACTCAACTTCAATGATTCTAGCTTTTAAAATAAATTACATAGCTATATATGTATTTAAGTTTGGTGATTACATTTTTAACCTAGAGAGGCTTTAATGCTCTCAAATTTAGCAAGTTTGAAATACATGTATTTTGTTTACATATGTTTCAAAATTCATAATATTTGGAGGTCATTGGGTCATTTAGTAAACTCAAGATTTATGTACATAATTAACATAGGAAATATAAAAATTCATAATAAATCAATAAAAAATCTAAAAATACATATAATATATTAAAATGATTAGAATTAAAAGATTAACAAAGGAAAAAAAACCAATAAAATGCATTCAAAAGATTTTTTTTTAAAATAATAAATATTAATATTTAATTAAAATAAATATTTAAAAATTACTAAAATAATATTAAACACATGAAATCATACCTAGAAGTCATTTCTATTATTTGGAGAAAATTTCAAAAGGTTTGGAGTTGATTTGGTACAAATATAAGAAAATACATCTAATTAAGCAATTAAATGAATACAAAATTTTACCTAACTTAAAAAATATATAACTCATTCTATAAAAATCCAACTTTATTAAACTCAAAGGCATTGGACTCATATCTAAGTCTACTATTTATAAAAAATATGAAAAATCTAAAATTCAATGTAAATAAAAAAGTAAACATCTGGGTCAAACTTAAAACATAAAATGCATTAAACTTTAAAAACTAATAACTAATTGAAAACAAAAAAAATCAAATTTCAACAAACTCCAAGGCATTAGAATGTTATATGGGTCTAGTAGTTATTAAAAATAACAAAATTCCAAAAATAACAATAAATTAAAAAGTTAATTATTTGATCAAATTTAATTCATATAAACAATCTATACTTATAAAATTCTTAACTAATTTTAGAAAAAATCAATCTAGTATACAAAGCCATTGAACTCATAATTAGATATAGTATTTATGGAAAATATAAAATTTCAAAAATTATTACAAATTAAAAGTCAAGAAATAGACCTCATATTAAATGTACTAAAATATTTATTAAAATATAAAATTTAATAAATCATAAAAAATTTCAGTAAATTATCTATTTAATAAATTAAATCAGTTAAAATAATAAAATAAATAACCAAAACTCTATATATAATGTTTTTACGCTGGACTACTTCGGGCTGTGCGGCTACGTATTCTAAGGAGGCCTTGATCCTCACACCCATTGTGATAATGTCAAGAATGAGTTTATTAGATTATAAACATTAAAATTACAAATTTAATAAATCAACAATCAATTAAATTAAAAAATATTTAATAAGACATTTAGACATTATAGCTTCTATACTCTTGTGCTTGATTTCTTTTAGGAGGGCAAAGGTATATTAGATTGAGAAGCTTTAAGGACCAAAATTTTTAATTAAAATAAAGGAATCTATGCTATCAATCTACCCTAGTTTTGGAGGATTGGTATTATTATAATTATGTGACTAGGACTTGATAATCAATAGCTTATGCCACTCAGAAGTTATTGAGCGCTTTGTTCTATATATTCTAAATTTAACAATTAAAATAAATAAATCCACTTTAAAATTAAAATTTAAAATGTCCAAATCATTAAATACCTAAATTCAAACAACCCTTAAAGACCTTAAACAAATAAAATCCACTTTAAAATTTAAAATTTATTATAAATCATTTTAAACAAATAAAAACTGGGACCTTTCCAAGCAACATAGCCTCTACATACACTTAGATTGTTCACTAAGACGACCAACTCGTACCTAGACTTGGTTGGTGATTTGATTTGATTTTCTTGGAGTTCCTTGCCTAGAGGGTGCTCATGTTTTTATGCTTAGTTTCTATATTTTGGATGTTATATTAACTTTTTTTTGGTCCACCATAGATTGAAGTAAAAATTTAGAGTCATGCAATTTTATTTCAATTTAAATTTTTGAATATTAACTGCTCACACTTCACCATTTCATATATGCATTTTTATATAGTTGTTCTTTTATATTCCTGTAAAGTAGAATACGCTTAGGCAATGGTGTAAATATAGATGTAAATGTATGAAAGCAATAATAAAAATATTTTAGATCTTTATATAGTTATATTGATGTGTATAATGTCAAGAGTTATAAAAGATGAAAATGATTGTTTATATATATATATATATATATATATATGTCATTGTCATTGGAATACTATAGATGATCCATCAATTAGAAGATTGAAGACAAAAGATAATCAATTATACTCAAATCTTCTTCATATATGAGTAGAAATCTAAATGGAAATGGTTCTTCTTATTTTGAATATCATTGTCTTTTGGAATACTATAGAAGATCCATCATTTAGAAGATTGAAGACAAAAAAATAATCAATTATACTCAAATCTGCTTTATATAGAAGTAGAAATCTAAGCTTATTGTTGGTAGAGCTTGTCCACATTTTCTTTATAATAGATCCTATATTATACTCTAAAATTATAAATGATTAATAGTTCTTTTATTTACAGTATTGTTTATGCATCATTTCATTGTGCATTCTTTAACATATTGTAAAGGCTTGATTATAAAGTTTTTTAAACTATAATTCCTTAATTACTAGGACAGATCCTATTTAATCTTACATTCATGTAGATATTTATTATGCTTAGGATTCTTAGTGGACAACTTATTCTAGGAAAGTGTAAGCCTAGATTATATACATCCCCTTAGTCTCTATATAATCCTATTCTATTTTATTCCTTTAAAATCCAAAATCTAAATATATATTCCAAATATAACTATAGAATTTGTAATTTAAAGCTTGCATATTAAATTCTTAAAAGCTCAATCATTTCTTTAAATCTATATGTATTTTAAAACCATTAGTCTTCACTTTAATTGAGAGTATTCTCTTAGAAGATGTAATTAACTATATGGACTTGCCCCTATAGGGATTCTAGAACCCAAAATAAAATAAACCCCATCTTAATTTCTTTCTAAGGTAGGGGAAAAAATTTGTGGATGCAGACCTAAGGTTTAGACATTGGTTGAATTTTTAAGTTTATTTTATGATTTTTTAATCTTTCCCTTACTAAGTGAATTATTTTAAAATTTTGGGGGAAATGTTTTTTTTCTTTTTTTTTTGAATAACTTTTTTTAAATTTTTAACTGTAGAATAATAAAGCAATATAAAAAACACTATCGTACAAAAAGAAAAACTAAATTAGGTAAAATTTCAACAACTATAACCAAACACATACTCCACCTTTTGACATCACTAATAAGGAGAGAAATCCAAATAAAAAGGAGATACAAATAGAAATAAAGACTACAACAAAATAAAAACAAGCCTTAAAGTAAGAAGAACAACAATATGGTGAGGTGGTGGTGGTAGCTAGAAATACTGGTGAAGGGCAAAAAATTGGTCGCTAAACCAAGCTCGATTTGCCTCATAATACTGCTTCGTTCTATTGGAGCTCATCAGGCTACTGTTGATACATCTGCTAGATTATTGATGGGGTAGGTGGAGTAACCTAAAGGATTATGAAAATTATTTAATGCTCTATTAATACCTAAATAATGCTTATGTTATGTTTGATATAATAATTATAAAACCCCCACATTATTTACGTGAGTATACACGCCAAATCTAGTAATATAGTTGTAGAGTCGAATATCGATCCCATAAGGAAGAATATTTATGTGCAAATACTAGTACTGCCTACTTCAACTACAACTATTATCCTATTTTTAAAAAGTAAGTTTTAGTGGATATTCAATCACTAAATTTAAAATAAAAAATATTTAAATGAAACACTATTTTTTATAATTTGTTTTGGACTGATGGAATGTAATTGCAATATGTTTCTTAATGATTTTCTTTTACATTGATGTTATTCATAGCATATGCATCACCGACCACTCTATTAAGTGTGAAGAGATAAATGATAGATTAAACCTTCCAACCTTAATACATACTAAACTCCCATAGTATGTCATCCTATAAGAATCTTAAAAGAGCAAGTAAAGTAAATACTATTAAAAGCCCCTTCATGATAATTCATCTCTATAAATTTGATATATGACAAGCATTATGCTTATATTTGTATCATACAAATCCAACATACTTGGTCATACCTACTCTCTTATTCCTATGCTTCACATTACACCTAGTATTAACCACACATATGGCCACTATGTTCATTAAATGAAGATATAGTTTATTGAAAACTTTCATGAAATTATTGATGAAGAGAATTCATTAGTACTCCACATTCTATTTGTACCATCAATTCAAAACTATAGAAATTAGTTGAACTTGAAGAACAAGTAAAACAAATTTATTTTCATTAATTACACAAAAGAAAGAAATTATAAAAGAATAGATATTATCGGGTGAGTTCAATGATCTCATCTACACTCCTCGAACTTATAAAATTGCTAACACAAACACAAGCCAACCACTCCAATGTAATGTATCTTGTACTTCTCTGAATTTTCTTAGTTATCACTCCTAAGGATAAGTTAAAGAAACACTATAAAGACTGAAGTTAAACTAGTGATTGAACTCCTCTACTAACATTATTAATAGACAATTTATAGAAAAACACAAAAAAAAAGGATTATGGCAACACAACATTTGAGACACTTGTGTTGTGATGCTCATAAAATGAACTAACATTATAGCATTGAAGGGTTTCCTCTGCTATGATGCTTGCTAATAAGGACCTGCTTTTTAATGAATTTATGCATCACTTCACTAGTAATGGTTACAATTGTAGTGCTACGACGCTGTTAGTGATTGAGAGATGTGGCATTCATATGGCACTCCCCTTGGCTTGGCGGTGCTAGAATTTGCCACTATAGTAATGTGCAGACAAAGATCGGGCATTGTGGGGCGAACTCCTCCAATGCTACGGTGCTATCAAATAGAGACTAGGCACTACCATTTCCATATGTGGGTGCTTCGGTGGTGTCAAGGATGGCGCCTTGACGGTAAAGTGTCCAACGCCATGATGATGTACCATACTTAAACATTGCCCATTTTTAATATTTTTTTGCACAAACACAACTAAAATAACATATTTTCACTGATAAAATAACACATAAAATATAACATTTTACACTTATCAAATCCTCCCTAGCTTAAACTCATGCTAGTCCTCTAGCAAATTAAAGTTTTCTAATTTTGATTAAGTGATTAACCAAAATAAAAAGTGATAATCTAAAAATAATAAAATATAGGATAATACATCACTGTCTAGAATTAGTAAAAATGAATCAAAGTTATACTTCTAGTTTGAAAAATACCAATAGTAAAACTTAATCAATCATTCTTATTTTCACCTAATTTAAAATTATAGGTTATAGATTTAATTATTAAATTTTGATTGTTGAAGTGAATAATGTAGTTATAATAATTGGATATGGTTGTAGTTAAAATTATACTTTCATTAGTTCACCATCCCTTGTATTAGCTCTCTCATTTTATCCCTTACAGTTTTTGTATAAGATTGTATTTCAAATTTTAAGCTTTCACTGATACAAATTTTAGAATGTATTCATATTTTATTTTTGATATATTTTTTTTATTTTTAAGAACTATTTATTGTTCTTTTTCTTTTTCTTTTTCATTTCTAAAGAATATAATTAGTGTTTTGAATATCAACTTCTACTCTAAGGTTTAAATACAATCTTAATAATTTTAATGTACAAATTTGATGAGATTACTAATTCCATATTCAGGTTAGCTATGATTTCAAATTTTAATCTACTCATATCTAATTTTTAATACTAATTATTCATCTTACAATTTTAAAAGTTAAATTCATAATGTTATAACTTATAAATTAAAATTAGGATAATTGCTCAAATGGTCGAATGAGTTAAGTACTAGTTTTTTCAACCTATGAAGTTTAAATAGAGTTCATTCAAACTAGGATATAGGGTTTTATTATTATCCTAATTTTTTATAATTTTTAATTATCATTTTTATAAGGGTTAATAAAATAATCAGAATATAAAAGTAATTGGAGGACTATAATAATTTAAGCATGAAAGAAATTTGCTAATATATAAATAAATACATAAACAAACACTACAAGCACATGATTTTGTATGAGTGATAAAAAGTGCATAAAATTTGTTAAACATAAAACATAGCATATGATCCAAACATAATACATTTATAAGATATCCAATCCACTTGGCACCCGACATTCAACAATGACTCTCAAAGCTAAATTTTCTAATTAAGTATAATTACTTAAGCCAATATCTCTCATCACTTCCTTCTCTTCTATAAAATAATAAAATAAAATAGCAAAAACACATACACATCTGTAAGAATTCTTCACTCCTCTAATAATATGCTTTAACTTATACCCATTGACTTTAATGATTTGCAAACTTTTTTTATCATGTAACTTGATGGAACCATTAAGAAAAAATTATAATGATAGTGAAAGAGCTAATCCATCCAGATTTGATTTTTTTTATTAAAATGCTTTTCATTATAATCCAATAGCAACACAACTTGCCCAGGAAAGAAATCATACAAGAAAATTCTACCATAATGCATCTTCCATATTTCCACCATGTACTTCTTCTTATCTTCATGTAATTCCACTTTGAATTCATTCAACGTAGTAATCATGATATAACTCTACATGTAGAGAAGAGAAAAAGAATCACCCATTCTTGGTATGTTTTTCATTTTGTTTTTTTAAAAAATGATATATGCTTAATTCTACCCATCGCTTAGAATTTTGATTTCCATGAGAAGAAAGTATGTTACTCACTCAAGAGTAGGTAAGAACTGAGAAATGAACTTCCTCCTAATTGTTTTTATAGATTTCAGCGGGAGGAAAGTTTGAATATTTCAAAATTTCAATCTTTATTCCTGGTTGGGGCACTAGGTGTTCAAAGGTACGGTGCTATGGTGCTCCCTTCTTCTCTCTCAAAGATTTTTTTGTTGAAGAAATTAAGCAAAACTTAACTTAAAAGATAAGGTTTCCTCTCTTAAAGCGGTATGTTTTTAGTTTGCAGTCAAACTGGATAACTAACAAGACCTAAGGTTGGGTTGCCTCTCAAGTAGTTCTAAGTTTATAGTTTTCAGTCATACTTGCTTGAATTTTCCATTTGGCTAAGGTTGATGATTACTACCCTTCAATTGTGTCCAATTAATATATTTTTCCTTGTCTTTAGGATTAACTTCTGTGTTACTAGGAAGAGATCCAATGGGTATACTACTCGCATAAATTGTAAGCCGACTTAGTTGATTTCCAAATTTTTAATAGAAGCGGCTTGGTTTTGTAATTGAATTCCCAATTGCATGACTATATCTTCTAGTGGTGTCTTTCTAGTTCCATACTAATTTTTGTGATTAAATCCAAGAGGATATGCTAGCCTTGGATTGTTATTATCTTAATTTTTATTATTCCAATTTATGCCTTCATTATTTTGACAAGAATTCCTTTGATTTTCACTATTATTATTTGAATAACTAAAATTTGGGTAATTCGTCCAACTTGGATTATATGTATTTGAATAGGGATTATTTTGTCTTCCTATCAAATTTATATTTTTAATTTTTTAGATATCATTTTCTTCCATTGAGCTTTTATCTTTTAAATATAAAGATAAATAAGAATTTATGACTAAAGTGGTCAACCTCTTTGATATTGTTTCAATTTATGCTGTCAAAATAGATGAAGAATTATTTTCATAGACTCCTGCCACTATCTTAGGATTTACCTTATCAACATGTCACTATAAATTATTTTATGCCATTTCTTTAATTAATTTGAAAGTATCTTGAAAAGGCTTTGACATCAAAGAACCTCCAACTGTAGCGTCAATTATGTCTCTAAGGTATCCTACCAATCCATTATAAAAAGTTTGAATTAGCAACAAATCAGGTAAGGATGGTGAGGGCACTTTCTAAGCATAACATTAAATCTCTCCTAATTCTCAGAGATAGATTCTCCATCTAAATGATTAAAAGTAGTAATGTCATTTCTAAGCTTGGTATTCTTAGAATGTGGGAAATACTTTCCTAGAAATGAGTGGGCCAACTAATTCCATGTTATAATAGGGTATGAGGGTAAAGAATTTAACCACATTTTTATCTTGTCTCTTAAAGAAAATGGGAATAACTTAAGTATGATGACATCATCACTAACACCATTGTACTTAGATTTTGTACAAATTTCTAAGAAACTTGCTAAATGTAGGTTAGGGTCTTCAATGGGAGTTCCCCCAAACTGAGAATTCTATACCATCTGAATGATTGCACATTTTAATTTAAATTTATTTACTTGGATGATTGGTCTATATATGCTTTGGTTAATTCCATCTACTAAAGGGTTTCCAAAACCTTTGAGGTCCAAAATGGTCTAAAATTTGAATAGGGTTAGCCATTTAAAAAATCTTTTTAGTGGTTCTAATTTAGAATGGGTTTTCTCAATTTTAGAATCAAAATTTAAACATGATGCCCCTTCATGTCGTATTAGAATGCAACTATAACTATGGAATCAATACTTTAAAATAAAAGAAAAAAATATAGTATGACTAATTATGTAACTTATTCAATAATATAATAAATTTGCAAATAAAAAAATTCTTTCCCTACAATAGTGCCAAAAACTTGATGGGAGTAGTGGAGAAACCTAAAGAATTATGAAAATGATTTAGGGCTTTATCAATCCCTAAACCATACTTAGATTTACTTCAATATAAAAATTATAAAATCTTTAGCATCTGGAATACTCAAAGTAGCACTTCGGTGCTGGGAAGTGTTGTACCATTATATTTGAACAAAAGAATATATATATATATATATATACATTTTCATTTTCCTTCTATCTTGACTAGTTTCTAGAGAAGGTAAGAGAGAGGAGAGAGAAAGAAGGGAAAAAGTTTTGAAGGCTAGAGAGTTGGATTCATCCATCAAGCTATTTAATGGATTTAACAAGCATGAGGTAATCTCCAAATTCCCGATTTCTTATTTTAATTATAATGTTTGTGTGAAAAGTTACTGCATAAAATATGATTTAAATGAGTTTTAGAAACTTTTCACCATGTAATTTTTGGTATATTATAAAATATCACTTTATGATGCTAATTTTAATTGTAAGAAATAAATTTCTTTTTGTAAGGATTTTTTATTTGTATGAATAATTAAATATTTTATGTAAAATATGGAATTTCTAACATTGACCATTGTTCATTAAAAATCTAGAAATGGTGTTTTAAGGACTCATGAATTATTTTCCAAAAGATAAATATCAAGTGTGTATGAAATGTATACATGTGTTGGACACTACAATATCATATATGTGGCAATTCATACATATTCATATTTATGTTAAATGTGGAATATACATGTTAAAATGATAATATTTGTTTGAGCATATTGTTGAATCTTGTTTTATTTAGTGGATGATGTTGGGGTGTACTTCAAGCCACTTATGGACTAAGAGCCCGAAGGTGAAGATGATAATATCATAATCTAAGATAGATAGAGAGAGAGAGAGATAGAATGTGGATCTAAACAAAATTTTCATTATCTAAGCTAGATTTATAATACTAGAAGCAAGGGCTTTATACTACATAGCTCAAGCTAAACGTAAAAATATTGATCACCATGGTCCACTTTTTTGATGACCCTCCCCCCTCTTTGTATATGCTTTGGGGAATTATGGTGGATATGTATGAGTCACAATTGTTCTTCCATCCACCTTTAATATAGCTCGATCATCTACGTTGAGTGAAGTGGTGATTATCATGAGAGAGGATGTAAGTAGGATGGACTCATATATTAAGGTAGCATTAATAAGAAACCAATTAGAGGTTGCCCCATTGAGGTGAGAGGGGTAATGAGAGAATGAATACAGTCAATGAGAGTATGAATGCAGTCCATAGTTATCACTCCTTGATTTATTTAACCATTTGAATATTAGATGTCAAAAAAGTTGGATAAAGAAAAAAACTAGAGAAACGAGTAAGAGTAATGTAATTTTACTACCCTGAATTTTATAGTTTCTTAAGGTTTGTATACCTATGGGGATTGATGGTCTAGTATCTTGTTTCTCTATAAATACTAATACTGGGTCCAATTGGTGTTTTCTTTTTCTTTGAACATATGAGCCTTGATTGATTCTAATGAGATGGATCTTTCCACTCTTCTTGGTGTTCATGCTTACAGGAAGGTATCTTATAAGAGAGCATAAGTGAATTTTGGTACGAAGGCCTCAAATATGGAGGAAACCACTTCGAGTAAGGATGCCATTGAGGGAGAGGTGTGAGTGTCTGTGAACTTGATAGATCCTTATGTTGTTTCCCTACAAAAGGGGATGTAAGATGAAGTCATGGATATGATCATCATTAAGGATGATCGGTCATATGATCCTATTATGGGGGCTAAGAAGATGGTTATTCGTCTTATCCCAATAATGGGAGGTATGATCGATGAATATGAAGGTCCTGGTGGTGATGTGAATTGTCCCTTTCCTCATGATAATGCAAAAGGGAGTGTGAGTGAAGTCAACTTGAAGGAGGCAATTGCACCTAAGAGAGATGTAATTACGGAGGAGACCACCATTGTTGCTGAGAAGGCTATTGAAGAGGCCAGTGAGGAGTGAATTGTTATCCTCATTTTTTGGTATTCGTCATAATTATTTTCAAGTAAAAAAAAAAAGAAAAGAAAAAAAGAGGAAGGGGGGGGGGGGGGTGTGGTGGATTTTCTCCTATTAAAACATAACTTAAAAAAAATTTCTCAAATTAAAACATAAAATATAAAAATAAATAAATAAATAAAAGAAAAAAATAACCAAAATTCCACTTAATTTCATTAAATGAAATTTAAATTAAATTTAAAATCTTATAAAAATCTAAAATGTATTATCATTAATGAATAAATATAAAAGATTTTTAAATTAATAAAAACATTAAATAATAATAATAATAATAAATATAAAAGAAAAGAAAAGAAAATAAATAATACATATGCATAAAAAATATATTTAATAAAATTCACATAAATTCATCTAAAATTTAAATCACTTTTGCCTTCAAACCTTCTCTAATTCAAAATAGCTAGTCCTTGCCCTTCATTCTAAAAGAAATAAGGACATGCACATATTTGTTTTCATTCCTCAAAATATAATAATTAATATGGTTTGTTTGAATGGTAATAAACCCTCAAGCAAGAAAATCTTCATCCAATGGTTGATGATAAAGGAATGGACATTAGTGGGCTGCATGCGAGATTTCAAAATTCTTCCTATATATTTGTTTCTTGGCACTTATATAAGTGGAGAAGCTTTTAAGTAATCATTTCAAATTTAGAGAAGTTGTAGCATAATGTAATATAATAAATTTCATATGAAATGAGTATGACTAGCTAAATAAAGTTTTAAATGTAGAAGAAAATGATTGTGCTTCAAATAAATCATACTTGTGTATTCACTCTCCAACATTCGATAAATTGTGGCTATAATTGAAGACCTTTAAATGCATATTTATACTACAACATTGTATACAAATTTCACTCTAATGATTTATGGGCATGCATATTCTTCTTCTTACCACATTAAATTGTAATTGTGGTGATTTGCCAAGTGTTGAAGTGCTCTTGTGTTAAGTAACATTGTGCTAAAATGTTTCTTGTATGAAAGATTGATATGATAAAATTTCTCTTATTTACTTCCATTCATATTTTTTATTTCTTTTCATACATCCATTCTTCATTATTTAGTAAGTTGTGGTGATGGATTTATTTGAAGGATATGATCTCTTGGAGGGAAGCGGTAATTTTTACATTTGTATAAGGGAGGTTTTATGTTGGGTTTCATATGTTCATAATTTAAGGGGGGGGGGGGGGGGGGGGGGGGTGGTGGATTTTCTCCTATTAAAACCTAACTTAAAATAATTTTCTCAAATTAAAACATAAAATATAAAAATAAATAAATAAATAAAAGAAAAAAATAACCAAAATGCCACTTAATTTCATTAAATGAAATTTAAATTAAATTTAAAATCTTATAAAAATCTAAAATGTATTATCATTAATGAATAAATATAAAAGTTTTTTAAATTAATAAAAACATTAAATAATAATAATAATAATAAATATAAAAGAAAAGAAAAGAAAATAAATAATACATATGCATAAAAAATATATTTAATAAAATTCACATAAATTCATCTAAAATTTAAATCACTTTTGCCTTCAAACCTTCTCTAATTCAAAATAGCTAGTCCTTGCCCTTCATTCTAAAAGAAATAAGGACATGCACATATTTGTTTTCATTCCTCAAAATATAATATTTAATATGGTTTGTTTGAATGGTAATAAACCCTCAAGCAAGAAAATCTTCATCCAATGGTTGATGATAAAGGAATGGACATTAGTGGGCTGCATGCGAGATTTCAAAATTCTTCCTATATATTTGTTTCTTGGCACTTATATAAGTGGAGAAGCTTTTAAGTAATCATTTCAAATTTAGAGAAGTTGTAGCATAATGTAATATAATAAATTTCATATGAAATGAGTATGACTAGCTAAATAAAGTTTTAAATGTAGAAGAAAATGATTGTGCTTCAAATAAATCATACTTGTGTATTCACTCTCCAACATTCGATAAATTGTTGCTATAATTGAAGACCTCTAAATGCATATTTATACTACAACATTGTATACAAATTTCACTCTAATGATTTATGGGCATGCATATTCTTCTTCTTACCACATTAAATTGTAATTGTGGTGATTTGCCAAGTGTTGAAGTGCTCTTGTGTTAAGTAACATTGTGCTAAAATGTTTCTTGTATGAAAGATTGATATGATAAAATTTCTCTTATTTACTTCCATTCATATTTTTTATTTCTTTTCATACATCCATTCTTCATTATTTAGTAAGTTGTGGTGATGGATTTATTTGAAGGATATGATCTCTTGGAGGGAAGTGGTAATTTTTACATTCGTATAAGGGAGGTTTTATGTTGGGTTTCATATGCTCATAATTTAAGGGGGGGTGGTGGATTTTCACCTATTAAAACCTAACTTAAAAAAATTTTCTCAAATTAAAACATAAAATATAAAAATAAATAAATAAATAAAAGAAAAAAATAACCAAAATGCCACTTAATTTCATTAAATGAAATTTAAATTAAATTTAAAATCTTATAAAAATCTAAAATGTATTATCATTAATGAATAAATATAAAAGATTTTTAAATTAATAAAAACATTAAATAATAATAATAATAATAAATATAAAAGAAAAGAAAAGAAAATAAATAATACATATGCATAAAAAATATATTTAATAAAATTCACATAAATTCATCTAAAATTTAAATCACTTTTGCCTTCAAACCTTCTCTAATTCAAAATAGCTAGTCCTTGCCCTTCATTCTAAAAGAAATAAGGACATGCACATATTTGTTTTCATTCCACAAAATATAATATTTAATATGGTTTGTTTGAATGGTAATAAACCCTCAAGCAAGAAAATCTTCATCCAATGGTTGATGATAAAGGAATGGACATTAGTGGGCTGCATGCGAGATTTCAAAATTCTTCCTATATATTTGTTTCTTGGCACTTATATAAGTGGAGAAGCTTTTAAGTAATCATTTCAAATTTAGAGAAGTTGTAGCATAATGTAATATAATAAATTTCATATGAAATGAGTATGACTAGCTAAATAAAGTTTTAAATGTAGAAGAAAATGATTGTGCTTCAAATAAATCATACTTGTGTATTCACTCTCCAACATTCGATAAATTGTGGCTATAATTGAAGACCTTTAAATGCATATTTATACTACAATATTGTATACAAATTTCACTCTAATGATTTATGGGCATGCATATTCTTCTTCTTACCACATTAAATTGTATTTGTGGTGATTTGCCAAGTGTTGAAGTGCTCTTGTGTTAAGTAACATTGTGCTAAAATGTTTCTTGTATGAAAGATTGATATGATAAAATTTCTCTTATTTACTTCCATTCATATTTTTTATTTCTTTTCATACATGCATTCTTCATTATTTAGTAAGTTGTGGTGATGGATTTATTTGAAGGATATGATCTCTTGGAGGGAAGTGGTAATTTTTACATTCGTATAAGGGAGGTTTTATGTTGGGTTTCATATGTTCATAATTTAAGGAAAAAAATGAAGCTTGAGGTGATACATTGCATTCATATTGGTTATATGGAAGAGAGATGTAATTGGTGGAGGGATTTAGATCTTAAAAGAAGAATTAAATTGGCATTTGTATTTCTCTCATCTCTTTCCCCTTTCTTTCTTCTTCTCTATTATGATATTATGAACGACACTTGGCTTGTATAAAATTTATTTAGCAGTTGCTCATATGTAATGTCACTCTACGTTATCATCATGTACATATGCATGTTAACTTTAACATTTGAACATATTGAATCTTCTTATATGTCATTTCACATCATATATGAAATTCACTTCTAACCACTATTTCCTTTATTTTATTACTTATTTTATGAGGAAAGGTAGATATACTTGTATAAAAAGTTTAAGGAGTTTAATTTCTCTCATTACATCCAAAGGAGTATACTATGGCCTGCCATCAGACTTGCTTCGGTGAGGTAATCATCTAAAACTTAGGGCCCCTAGGTATTTAAGGCCTTGGATGTTTATAAGATTCCCCCTAAACTTCATGATCTTGTAGAAAATTTAAATTTATTATTTTAAACCCAATAACCTACTAGTGATTAGGATTTTATTCGTTAGAGCCAAAAATTAAGAGTGTGTAGCTTGGATTAATTACCCACACTTATTTTTATTTCTTAAAAAACCTTTTTTTAGGATAGAATGCTTTTCATAATTGGGTGTTTGCTGAATTTATTTTATTAAATCATAATGCAAATAATCATATATAAATATAAAAAATAAATATATTTAAATAAAACTATCAAATCTAAATAAATTAAACCAACCAAGCTTATATAAATAACAAGGAATTAATGAATCTAAATTAGTAAAAATTAAAAATAAATTCTAAGTAAATTGAAATTAAAAATAAGAATATTTAAGAATAAAAAAAATTAAAATTTTGAAACAAAATTAAATAATTAAACATAAATAATTAATAAAAATTAGATAAAAACTCAAATAAAATATTAAAAAATAAATAAATTAAATACAAATAAGAGAACATTAATAAGAATTTAATTGATTTAAATTATATAGAATTTTATAATTCATTTAATTAAACCCTCTTTAATTAGAATAATTCATTGTTTAAATATTAAATTAAATCAAAGGCCTTTATGCATTGTGTTTAACTCTTTTGTGAAGACCCAAATACATTGGACTCATAGATCTTTATTAAATTTTAAATAAGTTAAAGCCTCATAAAGTATGCTTGATTCCTTTTGGAGAGGCATATTATGGGGTATATTTAAAATTTAACAAAGTCAAGATGGAGATTATGATATATTGTTTGGAAACTTGAGGACATAGGGCAACTAGTTCAAAGGAGGATGAAATTAGTCTCTTTGCTCTGGTATAATAATGACTAGCTAGAACCACTTACTCTAATTAATCTTTAATAAATTCTTAATAAAATAAAACCTTTTACATTATGTTCGATTCCTAATTGAAGGCTTAAATTTATTTGATTATAAGGCTCAAGATGTGGGTTAAATACTTCAAAGCAATTTGGAGTATTTCAACTAACACATTTTTTATAATAACTATCTCATATATCACTTAATAAATGGTTATAAAAACTTCAAGGACTTTATACAATCATTTTATCCTTTATGGGTGAATGATTTGAACACAATTTTGAGCCTTAGGACTTGATAGTTAATAGTTTCTGCACTTTGAAGCCATTAACAAACTTGGTTTTTTACAGGCTAAAATAAAATAACTCAAATAAATAAAATATTCTAAAATTGAATTAATAAAATTCCAAAATAATAAAACTTAAATTTAAATCTAAATCTCCTTTGGCATATAACTAATAATTAATTCCAAATTTAAATAATTTAACCCTCAAACCTTTTAGGACATATCAATGTTACATATACCCCACACACAATATATAACTTAATTGTTAGGGCAACTAACTCGAATTTTAGGCTAAGCATGTAGTGTGCTTTTGTGTGATGCAAATACCTTTGCCTAGAGAGTGTGCTTAGTAAGTTTATTTACTTTATGCACTCTAGGGTGTACTTTAATTTATTATATTGTACACACTAGTTTTGCACCTATATATACATTATATTTATGTTTATGCCATCTTTCTTTGTTATGAAGGAAGAGAAAGTAGAATGTACTAAGTTATAAATATAAATGCAAAAGTCATATATATGATTTCAAAAGGAAATGTCTTCTCTTCCTTTGAGTGGCATTGTCTTTAGAAATCCCATAGGAAACTTGGAGCTATAAGTTAATAAGTAAACACATTTAAACCTACTTCATTTATAAGATTAAAAATCCAAGTTTATTATGGTTGGGCTTGGCCACCTTATTTTTATAGCAAACCTTAGGTTTTATTTATATTTCAAATAAATAAGTAAATATTTTATTTATGCATTTGCTTTATACATTATATATGAGATTAGTTTTTTTTAAAGGAATGCATATAACAATTTATTAGAAAAAAAATGGAAACATGCACCTAAGTGATTGATCTCCAATCACTTTCCTCCTTTAACAATGAAATAAAGGAAGGAGGAATATTATTAGTAATGTCATCACTAAAAAAATCCAAAAGAAAGAGCATGGTTAGCACAAACATCAGCTAACTTATTACAACTCCTATTCACACAACTAAATAACACTTGGCTAAACTCTTTGAGAAATGAGTACTCTTCCATCTTTGGCAAATCTTCTTTGGCTATCCTTTTATTCATCAAAATTTTTACAAACTTGATAACATTAGAGTTATCACCTTCTATAATTATTCCTTTAGCTTCAAACATCCAATCTTGAAGAAGTTTTCTAAAAGAAAGAATTGATAAGATCTCAAGTTGCGAATAGTCCCATTGCAATGTGATGAAGCTAAAAGCACATAGGAATCTACCTCAGCGATATCTAAAAACACCCCTTATACCAGTTTTATGTGAGCTTACCAAAGACACATTTATGTTGAGTTTATTCCATTCAGGAGGAGGTGGATGCCAAGAAGAATTTGATAGCTGATTCAGTTAGTTGACATCCCAGTTTTCCAAAGGAAGATAACTCTTGAAAGAAGCAACACCAAAACTCAAAGCATTAGATGCTATGAATCTAGCACTCCTCTGATCCTCCATGTTTCAACTTGTTTCTACTTTTCCAAGTGAGAAACACCACATAATAATATAGGTTGCCAATGAAAGGATTATATTTAGCCATCTTTTCCATCTCATAATAACAATATTCGAGAGAAGCAAAATCAGGCACATTAAAACACCACTTATTGAGAGTGAGATGAATTTGCATGAGTTTCCCATAGCTTACTGCAATATGCTCAGCATCTTCAATCACATTACATCTTCTAGGGAAACCATTATATTCATACAGTATTCTATAAGTGAGGAAAGAATTTGAAGGAATAGAATTTATGTTTAAGTGCCACCAAAATAATTTGACCAGTGGCCTCAGCTTCAAGCTTCTCATCCATTTCCAATGCTTATCATCACCATTATGATTCCTTAAAGTTAAAGAAGATATTATCTTACCAGAATATTTATAAATCAATTCTAATTGATCTCAATATATATCCGGATGAATATTAACCTCCATAATCAGCTCAGTTAGAGGATGCTTAAAAAATTGAAAGATCGTTAGGGATGTTAAGCCCTTGTAAACTCGCCTGAGGCTAACCAAGAGAGGGGGGGGGGGGGAGGGGGAAGGTGAATTAGTGTTTTAACACTTCTTTAACTAAAAGAAAATTATATTTTTTATATCTTGCAGTTGAAAAAAAAATCAATACTAAAAAGATTAATCAAAGATTTCATCAAAGCAGTTAATCGCTATAAAAATAAAGTGTGGAAATAATAAAGGAAAGAACACACCAAATTTATAGTGGTTCGATCCAACTTGACCTACATATACTCCTCAAAGGCACCCTCTGAGTATTGCACTAAATCTTTAGTGACTCTCCTTTAGCCCCCATAGCTAGGTGAAGAAGCCCTTATAAAATTACTTCCACCTTCCTCGGTGCAGCGGAGTAGCCGGGTTCTTTGACACTAAAGAGATCTTCTTCTTCCCAAGACTTCCCGCAAGATGAACCTTGAATTCTATGGTACTATGGTGCAAGCTTGCAGGAATAACCATGTGAAACCACATCCACACTCCCTCAAAAATCCCCCTTCTAAGGATCTTCTCCCTCTCAAACTCCACCCTTTCCACTCTCCCTTTCAAGTTCTCTCTTCAAGTTTTCTCCAGAAGAATGAAGATTTAATGGCTACAAAAGATACTTATCAAGTACCCTAACAAAGCTTAAATAGAGGGCTTTAAAAAACCCTAAAAATTAATCTTGCAAGCAAAAATCATCTAGGACGATCGCATGATTATTCTATACAATATGCTTAAAAATAGGGCTTTAGAAAACCTTAAAAACTAAATTCTGGTGCAAAATATCATCCAAGATGATCTCAAGATCAACCTGTAGGATGTGTAGAATTTGACCTGATAGTCCAGGATGATCACTTAGACGATATGATCAAATTTATATAGATCGTCCAGAACGATATTATGGATTGTCTTGGATGATTAGAAGAAAAATTATGGTACTTTACCTTAGTTGATTTAGGAAAATCAAGTATGTCAGCAAACAATGTCCGATACGATGTACAAATCATCCAGGACGATAATAAATTTCGTTTGGACGAAAATTTTACAGAGAGCAACTCATTTTTGATGATAATTAATTTCGTCTGGACGAAAAGTTTACAGAGACCAGATCGTCCTGGACGATAATTAATTTCGTCCCGGACGAATAGGACTTAGAAAAATTTTCAAGCCAGTTCCTATTCGTTCCATGTGCTCAATAGGAGATAACTGTCTGATCGTCCCGTACGATCTGATATCGTCCCTACGATCAGTATAAATTTTATATGATCTCCTTATGTGTGTGTGTATGTTTTTATTTACTCAATTACAATCACTCCCTTTAAAAATTAATTCAAAGAAAAGTACAAGCTTCAAATTTACAAAGTATTTCATGTTGAATTTGATTTGAAGTCTTCGTAGTCTGGAGTTAGATTTTCCTGAAATGTTAGTACACACAAGAGCAAATACAAATTTTCTAAAATTGTTAGGAGATAACTACACATTTGAACAATAATGTTTGGAATCATCAAAACTATATAAGTTGCAAAAATGTAAAGCCTTCAAATAGCAACTATCTTAACAATCTCCCCCTTTTTGATGATGGCAAAATAATTATTGTTTGTATGGTTTCAATTTAAACAAATCTCCTAAACTCCCCCTTAATTGATGAATACATGAAAATAAGGAGGCATTTTAAACCAAAGAATTCAATATTTTTGTTTTTAAAAAAAAATTTATAAAATAACACAAGCCAAAGACACAAAGTCAAATACAAAATCAAAATGCAACCAAAAAACAAACAAACACAAATTTCTCTCCCTTTTTGACAACAACAAAAAGTAAAGAAGAAAAAGATGAGAAATGTAAGTAATGATATGAAATTCATTTGAAAATTTAATCTAAATGGTGATTGACATAAGGTATGCAATCTAAAACTAATAACATTAGGTAAATCATAGAAATTCATAGAATTTAAGAAGTGATATAACATTGTAAGTTAGAAGAATTTGTCAAAAACATGATTCAATTTACACATTTGAATATAGAAAATCATTACAAGAGATATGAATAAAAATTCTATATTTCAAAGTTCAATAGAAGATAAATGAACATAAGATCAATTTGAATTAAGAGATTGAAAGAATTTGGAAAGAAAAGAATTACCACAAGTGGCGCTTTGCGCATCTTTTTCAAATTTTTGGCACATTTTTGTGCATCTTTTGACATTGGGCTAATTTTGTGCCTCTTTTACATATTTGTGAACCTTTGCGCATTCCTTTTGATTTTTGTACTTTTTGTACAATTTTCAAGAGTAATTGAAACCAATTCTTTCCAAGATCAATAATCTAAAATTTCAAAATTTTCTAAGTGCATAAATATCACTTGAGCAAAGAAATACAAAATAAATAAACATCTAAATTGCAATAATAATGTTAACTTTTATGTAGTCTAAATGAATAGACATGAATTTAAAAATTCTAATTATAACAAGTTATAAACAAAGTTTAAATTTAGAAAGACTAGATTTTCTAATGTAATTAATCTCAAATCATAATCTAATTTAAGCACAATTAAGATTAAATAAGACTAATGAAATTCATAAAAATTAAGTACATTCAAAAAACAAACCAAAATTAATTCAACTACGACATGTATTGATATAAATGAGAAAGATTACATGATCATTTCATAATATCAAAACAACAACCAAAACAACAAACAACAAACATAACTAAGACAAATACTAAAATAAACACTAATACATCAAACATTTAAAACAAACACAAGTACAACAAACAGAAAATCATCTCTCATTCTCTATTCTTCTTCTGGAGGAGGAGGAATTCCACCAAAAAGGTTGAAGTAGGAGGCCATCAACATAACATTGGTATTGATTTCATGTACTTCATTTCTGATACTACCAATTTCCTGTTGTTGCTGCATAAGTTGAGCATCAATTTGATCAAATCTTTGATCAACATGAGTCTCAAGTCTATCAAATTTCTCAATCAGATTTTGATAATCTGATTGAGGTGCAGAAGTTTGCTCTCCTTCTTCTTCTTCTTCAGAAGCACCGGCATGTGCTTTCCCTTTTTCATCCTTGAAAATTGCTCTGAAGGAAGCATCATTGTAGTATACTGGCTCTTCGTATTCATCATCAGGATGCACTAAGTTGTATTTCTTTTCCAAAATATATGTAACTAAGTGTCCTAATGAGATGTTCATTTTTCTCTTCTGTTCTGCATGCCCAATTTCTGAAAGCTCATAAAGATGGTCTAGGATAAGTTGGGCTTCATCGATAGGCTTACGATCCATAATCAAAAAGGTTACAATAGAAAGGAGTGGGGTAATATTGATCCTATCACCAGCTTTAGGAATGATTGAAGATCGAAGAATGTGCTGGATGATTCGAGCATTTCTGATCATTCCTGAAACTCTAGCAACATGATATGTTAGGCCATTTTCTCTAATCACCCTATTGACTTCATACCATTTGAAGGTGTCTTCATTCATAAGGGTGTAGGCTCTATAACCTTCAGTTCTTAAGCTTAGAAAGGCACCAATATCGTGCTTGGTGATTTAAACTTTTTGTTTGAAAATAAAAGAACTTATAGAGGAGTGGTCGGAATTAAAACTCATGTTGGCTAGAAAATAGAGAAAGGTTTGTTTGTTGTAAACGTGGACGAGAGAAAGAATGAATCCAAACTTGGTGGAAGCCAAAAGGTGCATTACCTTGAAATTTATCTCGCTTTGAATCAAAATGCGAGAAGGTGTTATTTTGGCGGAGGCAAAATGAGGAAAAGATTCCTCATTTGCTTTTGACAGGAAGTTTTCAGAGGCATTCATGTGGGGTTTCTTCGCCAACACCTTTTGTCTTTTGCTTGAGGAGGCCATTGTCGATTTGAAGTTGAAAGGGATTGAAAGTGAAGTTTGGAGATGTGATTGTTGAGTTAGAAAGCCTTCATATTTAAAAAAAATGATACGTTCGCCCTGGATGAAAACAGTTCGTCCTGGACGAAAATCATCGTTCGTCTGGACAAACAAATTTCATACAAACGATCTAATTCGTCCAAAATGTAACGGCTTTTTGTAATTAACACAATTTACGAATCGTCCCTTCGTACAGGCTTTTTGACTTGACCGATCGTACAGACAAAAAATTTTCGTACAGACGATCAAAAGTTAATTCGTTTTAATGTCAGTTGAAAACCGTCCCCTACAATGAAACGACGTCTGTTCGTCTGGACGAACAAAAAGTTCGTACGGACGAACTTCACATTTAAAATTGTCTTATCCACTCAACCGCTGCATTCAATCGTCTCGACGTTTGAGAGAAAAAAAATTTTCGTCCTGGACGATCATCAGATCGTACAGACGAATTAATTAAAAAACTGCTCTCAAAACTGTTAGAAATCACGCAAACTGAATCTTGCACACATCGTCCAGTACGAAAAATTTTGTCCCATATGATTTCCACAAATTTTTGGATTTTTGAATTTTTATTGAAGAAAATCCAACAAAACATTCAAAACACAAAAAACAAAGACAAAACCACAGACTCTAAAATAAACTCATTCAAAACACTAAAAAATCACAAAATTCAAAACAAATATAAAAAACAAATAAACTAAGAAAACATAAATATCAATGTTGCAAAAACATTTTTATTTAAGCATTCAAATCAATAACACCAAGCCTTGTTCTTAATGTACTGAAGGTATCAAAGGCTAAAGGTTTTGTAAAAATGTCTGCAAGTTGATTTTCAGTTGAAACATGTGTGAGTTCAATTTCTCCCTTGGATACATGATCCCTTATGAAATGATGCCTTATGTCAATGTGTTTGGTTCTAGAATGTTGAATAGGATTTTTGGAAATGCAAATAGCACTAGTATTGTCACAATAAATTGGAATAGTGCCTATAGTTTAAATCAATCAACTGTTGTTTTAACCAAAGTACTTGTGCCACACAACTTCCTAATGCAATGTATTCTGCTTCTGCAGTAGATAGGGCTACTGAATTTTGTTTTCTACTGGACCAAAAAACTAATGAATTTCCAATGAATTGACATGTTCCAGAAGTGCTTTTCCTATCCACTCTACAGCCTGCAAAGTCAGAATCTAAATAACCAACAATTTCAAATGAAGAGCTAAACTTAGGATACGAAATTCCTAAGTTTTGAGTTCCTAGTAAGTATCTTAAAATCCTTTTCACTGCTGTCAAATGTGATTCTTTTGGATCTGATTGAAATCTAGCACATAAGTAAACACTGAACATAATATCTGGTCAGCTAGCAGTCAAGTAAAGCAAAGATCCAATTATCCCTCTATATTTCTTTTGATCAACAGATTTTCCCTTAAGGTCCTTATCCAACTGAACTGAGGAACTCATTGGTGTACTAACAGGTTTAGCATTGTCCATATCATATTTCTTGAGGATGTCCTTAATATATTTAGTTTGACTAAGAAATGTTCCTTCCTCAAGTTGCTTAATGCTAAAACCTATAAAGTAATTTAGATCTCCCATTAGACTCATTTCAAATTCACTACTCATTGTTTTAGAAAAATCATCACAAAGATTTTTATTTGAAGATCCAAAGATGATATCATCCACATAAATTTAAACAATGAGTATATCATTTCCAAATTTCTTTAGAAAGAGAGTTGTATCCACACTTCCTTTTTCAAAAGATCTTTCAAGTAGGAAGGTGCTTAATCTCTCATACCAAGCTCTAGGTGCCTGTTTTAATCCATATAATGCCTTTTTTTAACATGAAAACATGATTTGGGTATTTTGAATTTTCAAACCCTGGAGGTTGTTCTACAAAAACATCTTCTTCAATAACCCCATTCAAAAAGGCACTTTTAACATCCATTTGAAACAATTTAAAATTTTTAAAACAGGCAAAGGCAAGGAAAACCCTAATTGCTTTAAGTCTAGCTTTTTTTTTTGAAGAAATGCACAGAAATTGCATTAAAGAGAAAACAAGTAATTACAATTAGCAAGAGGATCACACTCTTCCTTGATTAAACTAGACAAGAAGGAAGGAATGAGATCAAAAGTAAAACTATCAAAAAAGAAATTCTTCTCCAATGCTAAAGTAGCACAACAATTAGCTACCTTATTACATCTTCTATTAGCATGAAGAAAAACCACTTTATTAAAATCACTGAGAAAAAACAGCCCTTTATTAAGCCAATTATCAACATACCGTTCACCCTTCTTCAAAGAATCTTGAATGAATTTGATCACATTGGCACTATCACTTTCGATGATTAATCCTTTGCATTCCAACATCCAGCTTTTTAAGACTTCCCTGATCGAGAACACAGCTTGGAGCTCCAGTTGAGCAATATCCCAGTGAGTTCCCGTCTTTCCAAAAGCACTAATTAACCTGCCTTTGTGATCTCTTAAGACTCCTCCAACTGCAGCCATGTTTGATTTAAGCAAAGAAGCATCAACATTGATTTTGATCCAATCTTTCGGTGGAGGGCACCAAGTGCATAGAGACTCCCTTGGGAGATTAGCACCCCAGCAAGAAAGAAGAGGACCGGAATTTGAAGTGGCTGTGAACAAAGCATTAGAAGCAATCACTGAACTTGGTAAAGCACTCTTCCCATGCTTCACATTATTTCGATTCTTCCATGAATGGTAAATTATATTACAATAAATTTGAGCAATTCCAGATTTTTCCTGTGCAATGCTTTTTAATCCCCGTAAACAGTTGTCAAGTGAATTGTAAACCGGGATAGGAATGCCCCATTCAACCATTTTTGCTATAACCTCAGTCATATGCTTGCAATGCACCATGATATGTTCATAAGATTCACATTCATTGCAACCTCTCGGACATGAATCATCAAATGCAATATTACGGTTCTTTAAAAAAAGATTAGTAGGAATGGCTGCCTTCCACAATCTCCACCAGAATACTTCAACTTTCTTTTTAAGCTTCAATTTCTATAGCCAAGAAAAAAAATCCGAATCTTCCATATTAAATCTGTTAATGATAGTTTGCTCATACACCAACGCTGAGACCGTCTTGCCTGAACATTTCTTCATCAATTCCAAATGGTCTTCACCTTCAAAAACAATATGAACTTGACTAATCAAGTGGATCATATCAGGGTGAAAAAAATTCTGTAACTTCCTGTAGTCCCATAATCCGGTACTCAGAATAAAATGCTGTACATACAATCCATCCAAAGCATTGCAATCGATGAATGTAGGCCATCTGTTGAGACATCTATCAAGAATCCATGTGTCGTTTAGAACATTAACCTTGTCACCCTTCCCTATACTCCATCGAACAGCCATCTTCAAGAATTTACCACCATCAACAAGAATTTTCCAAGCAGTGGAATTGATTTTTCTATGAACTCCATTCATAACATCATTGCAATATCTTGCCGCCATGACACGATGCAACAGAGACTGTGGCTTCTGGATAAAGTTCCAAGCTAATTTGGAACGGAGTGCACCGATTCTGTCCAGTGGGGAATGAACTCCCAGTCCTCCATGGCATCTTGGTTTACAAATTTCTTTCCACGCCACATAGTGCATACCATTACTTTCATCTTTTTTATGCCAAAGAAAACTTCTACAAAGTTTCTCTATCTCAAATAGAACCCTCTTGGGTACTAAAGAATGTGTTACTAAAAAAATAGGCATAGATAACAAGGAGCTGTCTATGAGAACCAACTTCCCACCTAAGGATAGGGACTTCTTACTCCAAGCATTGAGCTTGTCAGTCACATTGCACAAAATGTCTTGAAAATCAGCAATTTTAACTCTATTAAGAGCTATCTTGATCCCCAAATACTTCATATCTTTAACAACTTTAAAACCAAGAACTCTAGCAATCTTGTTTTTCATAGAATATTTAACAGCCTTTCCAAACATCAATTGAGATTTGTTAATATTCACTTTTTGCCCTGTCCACCTACAAAAATCTTCCACTATATTCTTCAACTTCTTTGCTAATTCCATATTGGCATTAGAGAAGATCAAAACATCATCTGCGTACAACAGGTGGGTGACAATAGGACCCCTGGGAGAAATCTGAATACCAAGCTTTTGACCTCTTTGCATAATTGAATTTGATAAGACTTGAGCACATAAGATGAAAAGGTATGGAGATAATGGGCATCCTTGACGAAACCCACTATGAGCATCAATCCAACTAGAATTCTTCCCATTGATAATAATGGAAAAACTAACATCTACCACACATTCCATAAGAAGTTTAGAAAAAACAATAGGAAAGCCATACCATTCAAGAACATGCCAGAGAGAATTCCAACTCATGCTATCATAAGCTTGCTCCATGTCGAGTTTAATAGCCATCAAACCCTTCTTATTCTTTGAGATTTTGAATTTGTGAAACACCTCTTGGGCCAAAAGACAATGATCTGCAATAGATCTACCTTGAACAAATGCCACCTGTTCTTCTGAAATTACCTTAGAAATAATCTTCTTTAATCTATTAGCCAACATTGTAGCCACAATCTTGTAATTGGTTTGACAAAGGCTAATCGGCCTATAATTTGAGGGAGTCAAAGGACATTTAATTTTAGGAATCAAAACAATCAACGTCTTCTTCCACTCCTTATGCATCTGATAAGACTTAAAAAAGCTGTTTACAGCCTTCCAAAGAGTCTCGCCTACTATACTCCAATAGCTTTTGTAAAATGAATAAGTAATTCCATCTAGTCCAGGAGATTTGTTGTTGCCTTGCTGAAAAATAGAATTTTGAAGCTCCACAACCGAGAATTCTGTGGTGAGAAACCTGATATCTTCCTCAGAAATTTTCTGAGAATAAAAAACTGCAGGCCAATCCGAGGTTATGCATTCCCTGTTTTTCCATTTTTTCCCAAAAAAACTTGTAAAAACTCTTTCAATTTGATCATCTTCATCTTGTACATTGTTAAGATCATCTCTGATTTGATTAATTCTGTTCCCTTTTCTTCTAGCCGTGGCATAACAATGAAATAAATTGGAATTAGTATCTCCTTCTTCATGCCATCTCACCTTAGCCCTTTGATTCCACCAAGTGGATAACCTCTTCAAAGTGACATTCAATTCATGTACTTTACTTCTTAAAGCCATCAGGTCATCTCCCGACCAATTTATTCCAATTGCTTCTTTGTTTTGAAGTTCCAATATTTCTTGTTTCAAATTTTCTTTCAGCACATTTAAATCCCTGCATTTGTTCTTATTCCAAAAGAAAAGAGCTTTAAGAGTGCGTTTTAGCTTTCTTTGCAGGATCACAGCTTCATCACCCGAGTCTTTCTTGTTCCAGGAATGAAAAACAATATTCTTGGATGCTGGATAGGACCTCCAAATATCTTCAAATCTGATATTCTTAGAATTGAACTGCACCTTTTCATCCATCTTGAGAACAATTGGACAATGGTCCGAAGCTAATCTCATTAGATGTTTAGTAACTGCCACAGGAATTTTCTGAATAGCCATAGAATTAGCCAAGCATCTGTCTAATCTCTCCCAGATACGAGAGTTCCCCTCCTTGTTGTTGCACCATGTGAATCTAGGTCCCACAAATCCTATATCGTGAAAGTCAGCATTCATCATGAATCCTTTCATCTCCCTAGGACCCTTAGAGAATAAGAATCTCTTTCCTCCTCTCATATCTTCTTTGTTGATAATACAGTTGAAATCTCCTCCTATAATAGAAGGAATGTCATTTAACAAATGCTTTTCTAATTGTTTCCACAGCTCGGTCCTCTCCTTGCAATCTCTGCTACCATACACACTAGCAATTCTCCAAGTTCCTAAGGAAGGAACTAAAAGATTGCCAATGACCACCTGAGAAATGGCTTCCAAAACATTAAAAGATACCAACTTGCTTTTCCATAAAACAAGAATGCCACCCGAAACACCAACAGCAGGATAATGAAAGAAGTCCCATTCGTTTCCAATAAGAAAATCAATCTCCTTTCTACTAATGCTAGATAATTTTGTTTCCATAAGTCCAACAAAGAAAACACCATGTTCCTTAACAACTTCTTTTAAATACAAGGAAGCCTCCCTTTTTTTAGCTCCCCTGCAATTCCAAAATAGGATGGAAGACATATCAACAAAGAAAACACCATGTTCCTTGCTTTAAGTCTAGCTACAGGGGCAAAAGTCTCCTTAAAATCAATTCCTTCAATTTGATTATACCCCTTAGCAACTAATCTAGCCTTATTTCTAAAGATTACTCCTGAGTCATTCATTTTATTTTTGAACACCCACTTAGTTCCAACAACACTTTGATCTTTTGGCCTTGTTGTTAATTTCCAAACTTTATTTCTTACAAATTGATTCAACTCTTCTTGCATGGCCAATATCCAAAATTCATCAGAAAGTGCTTGATCAATATTAGTGGGTTCTATTGTTGAAATAAAGGCTGAATGATTGACTTCCTTGTTTAATCCATGCCTAGTTCTAACACCCTCACTAGGTTCACCTATAATCAATTCTCTTGGGTGGTTTTTAGAAAATCTCAAATCTCTAGGCAAAGGGTTTTCTCTTTCTAAATTTTCTTCCACGTTTTCTTCCAAATTTAATCTATCAATCTTTTGGGAGTTTTCTTCAATTTCTTCTTCAATAACATTTGTCTCTTCCAAAATTCCAGATTCATCAAATACAACATGTGTGGTTTCTTCAATGACTAAAGTTCTTTTGTTGAATACACTATAAGATTTTCCAACACTTGAATATCCAACAAAAATTCCTTCATCTGATTTTGGATCAAATTTTCCTAAGGCAGATTTTCCATTGTTATGAATGAACACCTTGCAACCAAAAACATGCAAATGAGACAAGTTAGGTGTTCTACCTTTTAGCAACTCATAGGGTGTTTTATTTAAATTTGATCTCACATTCACCCTATTCAGAACATAACATGCAGTGCTAACCGCCTCAGCCCAAAAATATCTAGGAAGTGAGTATTCTGCCAACATTGCTCGGGCGGCTTCTATTAATGTTTTGTTTTTCCTTTCAACTACCCCATTTTGTTGAGGGGTTCTAGGTGCAGAAAAATTGTGATCAATCTCTTTTTCTTTACAAAAATTTTCAAATCTTTCATTTTCAAATTCTCCTCCATGATCACTTTGTAAAGAAATTATTTTACATCCTAGTTTTCTTTGAATCCAAGTTGAAAAATTTCCGAATTCCTCAAATGATTCACTTTTATGAAAAAGAAATCTAATCCAAGTGAATCTTTAGAAATCATCTACTATAACAAATCCGTATACCTTCCCTCCAAGACTTACAGATCCTACTAGTCCAAAAAGATCCATGTGAAGTATTTCTAAAGGTTTACTAGTTCTAAGATCCTTATTGGACTTAAAAGAGGACTTCACTTATTTTCCTAATTGACATGCATCACAAAGGTGGTCCTTAGTAAAGTCTAATTTTGGTATACCTCTCACTAAGTTCTTTTGGGTAATTCTTCTAAGGTTTTTCATACTAGAATGACAAAGTCTCCTATGCCAAAGCCATGATTCATCAGAAACAGTTTTCAAACAAAAAGCAGTAGGAGATTGAATAGAATTCAAATCTAGCATGTAAACATTGTTTACCCTTTTTCCATTTAAAACTTCTTTCCATTTAGGCTTAATATGTAGCTAGTAGGTAAAATTTTTACATTATAGCCCTTATCACATAGCTGACTTATACTTAACAAATTATGTTTTAAGCCTTCAACCAATAACATATTATCTATGAAAAAGTTTTTGAAATTTCCAATCATACTAGATCCAATCACTTTCTTTGTTGTATTATCTCCAAGTGTAACCTTGCCTCCACTCCTGGCTTCCAGCGTTATGAATTGAGCAGTATCTCCAGTCATATACTTTGAACATTCGCTGTCCAGGTACCATATGCTCCCACGAGGTCTTGTGTGAGAGCACTCCTGCAAAACTCTCAAATGTTAGACCTGGAACCCAAACAAGTTTGGGTTCACCTTTTAGCAATTTATAATCAGATGCATGTATGATTTGTCTAGGTTTATGCATCTTAGGTCTCCACACCAAATTAGATTTCATCTTCAAAGTACAGGTGTGAGCTATATGTCCCAAAAATCCATAATTATTACATTTAACATTAGGAAAAATATTCCTAAGTTTTCTTCCATATGATTGTCTTCTAAGAGATTTCATGAATTTAGGATAATATTTAGGATTTGTAAATTCTTCAAGTTTAGGGGGTTTCCTATTATCCTCGAGAGCTCTTATTGTGAGTTTGTAAAATGAATTCATATCTTCCAAGATTCGATTGGTATAATTGATTCTATATGTCTTGCTCTCAAATTCATCCTTAAAATTTTTAAATTCTTTTTCAAGATTAGCATAGGATGTTTTTAAAGTTTCAAAATTTTTATTCAAGTCATCATATTCATCAAGTAGTTTCATGTGGTTGTCATCTATTAAAGCATGATCTTTCCTAAGGATTTCGTATTCCTTCTTGAGCTCTTCCAGTTCTAAACTTACACTAGCATGCATCTTTTTCATTTTCCTATATGCATCATGCATGTGTTCAGAAACTTCAAATAATTCATTATACGTTAAGTCACATACATCTTCTTGATCTAAGTGATCCACATTGTCTGCCATCAAGCAAAGATTGGTGACTTCTTCTTCTTTTTTAGTCTCAGATGAGTCTGAAGCTGAGTCCGCCCAGAAAGCTCTTTGAAATTTCTTCTTGCCCTTCTTTACCATTGGTTTCTCCTCCACCTTCTCCTTGCTAGGAGTGGCCTTGAGTTTTGGGCAATCAGTTTTGATATGACCTGGTTTTCTACATTCATAACAAATTACTTCATTAGAAACCTTGTCATTTCTGTTAAACTTACCTCTGTTCCATTATTGGCGTCTCTTCTGCTTCCTTTTTAAAAAGCTTCTGAATTGTCTAGTCATCAGTGCAATATCATCTTCATCCTCAGGTTGTGAGTGTTCACTCTCTGACTCTTCTACTTTTAATACAATATTTTTCTCCTTTCGTGGTTCACCTGCATCAATCTTTCTTTGACTTACTCCTTGCTCATAAGCAATGAGTGAACCAAGAAGATTATCAATAGAATATATGTTTAGATCTTTAGACTCTGTAATTGCAGTAATTTTAGCATCATAAGCAGTAGGTAAACATCGAAGAATTTTATTAACCATTTCAACATTTGTTAATTCCCTACCAAGTGCATGCAAAGAAGTGACAATTTGTGTGAATCTTGTGTACATGTCAGAAATAGATTCATTAGGTTTCATGCGAAACTATTCATAGTCATGTAACAAGATATTGAGTCTTGATTGCTTAACCTCATTTGTCCCTTCATAAGTTATACAAAGTCTATCCCATATGTCCTTTCCACTTTTGCAAGTGGAAACCCGCATGTAGTCTTCAGATTTTAAAGCACAAAAGAAACTATTTAAACATTTGGCATTTAATTATGCTAAGTCACGTTCTTCTATAGTCCAATCTACAAAAGGTGTTTCTACCCTGACTCCATCAACTAATCTAGTTGGTTTTGTGTAACCTTCCTGGACTAGTATCCACATGCGATAATCAAGTGACTGTAAGAAAGTAGACATGCGTGTTTTCCAAAAATCAAAAAGAATATTGTCAAACAGTGGAGGTCTAGTGATAGAGTAACTTTTAGGTGTGTTTCGGTTTCCGAATGTAGCCATCTACGTTAATCAAAAAGTAGTTCAAACTTATGATTTTGAAATGAAGCTCTGATACCACTTGTTGAGTCTAGTAATTAGGTTGTTGAGCCTAAGTTAATGTCCCAAGGCTACCAAGAGGGGAGGTGAATTGGTAGTTTAAAAATTTTAAACCCTCCTTTTAAAATTATGTTGAACCGAAATGAAAATGTTTCTTTTAAGTTTTTGTATAAAAAGTTTTTCAACCACAGAGTTTTTAAGACTAAAAATAAAATGCGGAAACATAAAAAAAAGTAAAGTAAATTACACCAGATTTATAGTGGTTCGGTCTAAAACCAGACCTACATCCACTCCCCAGAGGCACCCTCTGAGTATTGCCCTAATACCAATAGTGACTCTCCTTTTGCACCCACAGCAAGGCAGAGAAGCCTTTACAACACACTCTTTTCACCACTACCCGGTGTGGCAGAGAACCGTCATCCTTTTACATAATCCCCAGTGTTGGCAGAGAACCCTTCGGCTATTTACACTCTCCTAGTGTGGGCAGAGAACCCTTTGGCTATTTACACTCTCCAAGTGAAGGCAGCAAACCCTTCGGCTATTCACACTCTCCAAGTGTCGGCAGCGAACCGAATCTCCTTGACAGATCTTCTCACAAGAAATCTAGAATGAAGAAAGAAAAGAGTGAAGTAATCCCAATTCACAAGTAGAGATTCTTACCTTTGAACTCCAAGTGAAGCCTTCACGCTCCAGTGGTAGGAATCCTCCTTTGAATGCACTCTCACACTCTCTCCTTAGCTATTCTCTCAAGAGGCACGAAGATCAAATGACAAAAAGATTTGGTGGCAGTCTAATTTGGACTATTTATACAAAAGACAAGAAAAACTGCCCAAAAACTACAAGTATTTAATTCTGTACGCAGTGGATCGTCCCGTACGATCGTGGATCATCCCGCACGATCGTGGATCGTCCCGTACGATCGTGGATCATCCTGGACGATTTTACTTAAAAGCCTTGAAACGAACCTATTTTCATATGTGTACGAAATATTTTCATACAAGCTGATCGTCCCGTATGAACTAAGTTTGTCCGGTACGAACAGTTATTACAAGGTCGGTTCTAGAAACTGCAAAAAACCGTCCTAAGTCGGTTGTATCATCTGGACGAAAATTTGTTCGTCCGGACGAAATTTTTACAGAGAACAGATCGTCCTGGACGATAATAAAATTCTTCTGGACGAAAATTTTACAGAGAGCAACTCGTTTTTGATGATAATTAATTTTATCTGGACGAAAATTTTATAGAGACCAGATCGTCCTGGACGATAATTAATTTCGTCCCGGACGAATAGGACTTAAAAAATTTTTAAGCCAGTTCCTATTCGTTCCATGTGCTCAATAGGAGATAACTATCTGATCGTCCCGTACGATCTGATATCGTCCCGTACGATCAGTATAAATTTTATATGATCTCCTTATGTGTGTGTGTATGTTTTTATTTACTCAATTACAATCACTCCCTTTCAAAATTAATTCAAAGAAAAGTACAAGCTTCAAATTTACAAAGTATTTCATGTTGAATTTGATTTGAAGTCTTCGTAGTCTGGAGTTAGATTTTCCTGAAATGTTAGTACACACAAGAGCAAATACAAATCTTCTAAAATTATTAGGAGATAACTACACATTTGAACAATAATATTTGGAATCATCAAAACTATATAAGTTGCAAAAATGTAAAGCATTCAAATAGCAACTATCTTAACAACTAGTTCCTTCGTACGTGATACACAGTCTATCCTAGATCTCCTTACTAGTAGCATAGGTAGATACTCTCATGTAGTCCTCAAATTTTAATGCACAAAAGAAACAATTTAAGCACTTTGCATTTAATTTTGCTAGATCCATATCCTCATTTCTCCATTCACTAAAAGGTACTTGAGTTTTCATGCCATTCACAAGTTTGAAAGGTACACTATAGCCTTCTTGAACTAACATCACATATGATAATCTATAGATTGTAAAAATGTAGACATTCTAATTTTCCTGAAATCAAATGTAATGTTATCAAACAGGGGTGGATGAGTTATAGAATAACCCTCCATAGTATTTCGATTACCAAAATGAGCCATGATCAATTTTTAAGGTTTTTAAAACACTATTTTTTGAAACCCCACTATGATACTAATTGAAACTACGAGATGCACCAAGAGGGGAATTGAATTGGAAATTTTTGTAATTAAATAACAATCCTAAACAGGAGTTCTATTTTTTTTGTTTTTTAAATTTTAAACAAGAAAATTAACCTGATGTAAAAGCAAATAATTAAAACATGATTGCAACAATAGATGGTGAAATTTTAACTTACACAATAAAGAAATAGAACAAGATTTTCACCAAGCAGTTATAACAAACGTAAAATGCAAAACATAACTAAAGTGCAGTAAATAGAAAAATCACACTAGAAGATTTATAGTGGTTCGATCACTTGACCTACGTCCACTTACGAAGTCCTCCACTCTGTGAATTTCACTACATAAAAGTAATTCTTCTTTTTCCCCCATAGCAAGGTGGAGAAGCCTTTACAAAACCTCACTTTCACCTTCCCGGCATGGTGAAGTACCAAATGCTATGTTACCCTCCCAATGATGACAGCGAACCTTCTCATTTTTATCCCTCTTAGAGAAGGAAGAGTACCTTAGAGAACATGAACCTTGAAGGATCCTCCCCTTAGAAAGCTTCCCACAAGATCTTCTTGGGTCATAGGAGAAGCAAGCATGCAGCAGGCTAGGAGCAACCATGTGATCTCCCTCACACTCCTTCTCCCTCACAAACTCACCATCTGCTTCCTCTCACAAATCCAAAATCTGCTCAAGTAGCTCTCTCTCAAGAAGTCCCTTCTTATCACGTTCCTCTCTCATTATCTCTTTTAAAAGATAGAAGATTTATATATAAACCAGGCTCCAAGAAACCCTAAATTTTCAATTTAGCCATTTCTGTTCATACAGTACGATCCAAAATCATACAGTACGATCAGCTTAAAATAGCCTTCATTCTAGTATGAAAGAGTACAAATATACAATTTTTCTGAACAATATTGTACAGTATGATACAATATCATCCAGTATGATATATTATTTTCGTTCTGTTTGTATATGATGAATGTTGGGATGATGAAAACTCAGCTATGTTCATCGTCTAGTATGATCAATTTTGTAGTGTATGATATGTTAAAAGCTTCATATCATCTGGTACTATTTTTGCATCATCCAGTACATTTAGTTCAAAAATCAAGGGATCATCCGGTATGATGTTCGAGATGATAAAAAATAGCCTCGATTGATTATACAATACGAACCATATCATATAGCATGATAACCAATTAGAAATAAATCATTATTTTACTGACTAATCATGGGGGTTAATTTAAGTAAGTATTCAAATTTTTATACTGTATGATTTGATCATATAGTACGATCAGTTCAAAATTTTTTGATTTAAGAACTTAAATTAATCTGGCGGCTAAGGTTTTTAATTTAAAATGCATCGTACAGTACGATCCTTATCGTACAGTTTGATTTGTTCATAGATAGCCATTGAGCCATAGCAGATCATATAATATGATTTAAAATCATACAGTATGATCTATAAAGAGTTAAAAAATAAATTTCACTTAAAAGAAAGCTCTCCACTTGTGTATATGCATGGTTGTTCAGTTTGCATACACTTTGTAGCTAGATTAAAGAAAAACAAAAACAAAAAATTATAGCATTACAGACTTTACATCTTACTCTATCCAGTCTTGAGTCTTCTTGTTGTCTTGAGTAATATGCGATCTCCCTGAAATGTTAGTACTCATAGTTAAGAGAAAAATTCTAAATATTCAATGAATAAAGAAGTGATTCAAATTGATATTATTTGTCATCATCAAAATCTCAGGCTAGGGGTCATGGACTGCTCCAAATAGAAATTTTAGGATTAGTAACACATTCAAGCAACAAATTGGAGATGTTATCTGGAAACCCAAAGTATTGTAAAATAAGCTTTAAAGTATCCCAACTCATACTATCATAAGCCTACTCCATATCTATTTTGATGGCCATAAACCCTTTCTTAGATTTAGAAAACCTGAATTTGTTGCAAATCTCTTGAGCAAGGAAAATATGATCAAATAATGATATACCTTTGATAAAGGCATATTGATCTTCAGAAATGATTTTAGGAATGATACAATCTAGCCTATTTAAAAGCATTTTAGCCAAAATTTTATAATTATATATGATGTTTACAATTATAATTAAAATTAATTATAATTATAATGATACAATTTAGAAATATATGATGTTAGTTAGATGTTGATGTATGTTTAAGAGTCTTGATTAAACTTTTTGAATTCAAAATTTTTAATTTCTTAGGCATAAAGCCAACCCATTTCGCCTTCATATGATGATTGATTATGTTTAGGATATTAGCTGACATCTTATTCCAGGAAAGCAAAAGCCCAGGTTGTACACACCTAAATATCTCATATTTAAGAGGGTTAAATGAATTATAGATTAAAATTAAATCTTAATTTAAATCTTCTCCTTGTTGGTAGATAGATAAACATATTTTTTAATTAAATCTTTATACATTTGAAATGTCTAATCCTCATTTTAATCAAGATTTTTCAAAATATTTATCTTAAGATGTAATTAAATATAGAGTCTTACCTCTATAGGAAGTCTAGAAGCCAAATTAAAATAAACCGTATCTTATTTCCTTTCTAATATAGGGGAAAAAGCATTGGACACAGACTAAATCATATTCATAGGTTAATTTCATTTTTAAAATAATAGGTAATGTTTTTTTTATCCTTCAGGATGAATTTTACATTCCCTATGCTTAGTTTGATTATGAAACAAATTTTTTTTTTGTCTCATTTCATGTCGATTATGAAGTATTAGTCTATCTTTCAAGGTAGTATAATGTGGATATACGAATTTGAATAAAAATATATAAAGCAAATTAATGGTCATCATTTATTTGTCCAGATGATTTTTCGGGCGACTCCACTAATGATATGCTCTTCTCTTCAACTTTAGTGAGGATTATAGCTTTTTTAAATATATAAAGATTTGATAAAAATTTTGAGTTTATTAGATATTTATCCTAAATTCTCAAATTCAAATCTAGAATCAAATCCTTAAACTTAAATAAAGATTTTAATCTACTTAAAAAAATATAAATTCCATTCTTTCTCTAATCTCCTCAGTATGGATTCTCTTAGACTAGTGACTGATTCAAATCCTTTTAGATAAAAATCTAAATTTGAAATTCAATGATTGAGTCTCTACATTTGATAAATTTAAAACTTGAAAAATTAAAGTAATGCTAATTTTAGAAAATAAGTACAAGGAAAATTTTTTAGCAAATTTTTTGAAGAGTAGTTAGTTTATTTTTATTAGTGGAAATTTATCTCTTTTTTCTTAAAAATATAAAGTAAGTTGCAATTGACTTCTCGAAACACTTGAAGAATAAAATCCATGATAATTAATGCTAAATAAACGTGTATACTCCCTCCCTCTCGCCACTTGTTTGGGGTGATCTCATTTATGAATTTAAATCTAAAACAAACTAAAATTGAACTTAGAAATTAAATTCTTATCTGTCTTCTTACTATTTTAGATCTCATAGGCATCTCTTGCATGTTTTAAAATCTTTTTCAAAATTTTCTTAATTAGGTTGTGTTGCAATCCAGGAATCCTAGCTTGTGATTTTGATGATAATAAATATTATTGATTAAATTTATTTCTCCTAGCGTATGTATTATATATTATTTTTCTGTGTGTATTAAAATTTCAACTACATCATACAACAGTCAAGAATGATCAAGGCTCAAGTTTGGGTAGAATAAGATATTTTTCAAAAGAGTCTACATTTTTAATTTCTTTCATTTTATATTTCTTGAGTCTGTCCAAGTAAGGGTATATGCTAAATTGGCTACCATGCACATACACATAAGGGAGTGAAAAAAGTGAGCTGGAATGTTTTTAAAAATAATCATACCGTATGACTCTGATCATACTATAAGATCATTTATATTGAAAAATCAATTTTAACGGCTATGACCTAATCATATTGTATGATTTACATTATGTTTGTTGAAACTTGTTCAATATGAATTAGGTTGTTAAACCTAAGTTTATGTCCCAGCGGCTAACTAAGAAGGGGGAGGGGGTGAATTGGTAATTAAAAAATTTACCCTCTTTTAAAATTTTATATTGAAAATTTACTTTAATGAATTTTATAGAAAAAGATTTTTAAACCACAAGTTAAACAATAAAATAAAAAGGCAGTGGAAAATAAAAAGATATAAGATTTTTAGTGGTTTGGTCAAACACGACCTACATCCACTCCCCGGAGGCACCCTCCGAGTATTACACTAATACCACTAGTGACTCTCCTTTTACACCCACAGTAAGGTGGAGAAGCCTTTACAAAATTCTCTTCCACCACTACCAGGTGCGGCAGAGAACCGTCATCCATTTACACTCTTCCCAGTGTTGGCAGAGAACCCTTCATCCTTTCACAGTCTCCCGGTGTAGGCAGAGAACCGTTCATTCTTTCACACTCTCCCGGTGTAGGCAGAGAACCCTTCGTCCTTTCACACTCTCTAAGTGTGGGTAGAGAACCCTTCGTCCTTTGACACTCTCCAAGTATCGGCAGAGAACCGGATCTCCTTGACAGATCTTCTCACAAGAAATCTAGAAGGAAGAGAGAAAAGAGCGAAGTAATCAAAAATCACAAGTAGAGATTCTTACCCTTGAGTACTAAGTGAATCCTTCACGCTTCAGTAGTAAGAATCCTCCTTCAAACACTCTGTCACACTCTCTCCTTGAGTCTCCCTTCAGTTGGCATGAAGATTAGTAGGCAAAAAGATTAAGAGACAGCTTTAATTGGACTTTATATAGGAAAGACACAAAAAATCGTCTAAAAACTGATGAATTTCAAGTCTGTACATAGTGGATCGTCCCGTACGATCGTGGATCATCCTAAACAAATTTACTTAAATCATTTGCATACGAACCCAATATATATTAGCATGAACTGACTTCGTACCCTATTATCGTCCCGTACGAATTAAGTTCGTCTGGTACGAACAGTTATACCATGGGTCGGTTTCAACAAACTGCAAGACATTATCAAAAAATGAAGGCATAGAGCATTTTCGTCCTGGGACAAATAGGAGTTCGTCTGGACAAAATTTTTACAAAGGGTATTTCGTCATGGGCTGGATAGGAGCTCGTGTGAACAAAAATTTTCTAGAGAGCATTTCATCCTTGGTCGAATTGTAGTTTGTCTGGATGAACTTTTTACAGAGAGCATTTCATCTTGGGCTGAAAATAAGATTTCATCTGAACAAAAATTTTTCAGAGAGCATTTCATCCTGGGATGAATAGGAGTTTGTATGGACAAAAATTTTCTAGAGAAAATTTCATCCTTGCACGAACAGGATTTTGTTTGAACAAAAATTTTCCAAAGAGCATTTCATCCTAGGATGAATAGGAGTTCGTCTGGATGATCAGAACTTAGAAAAATTTTCTCACTTCCTATTTGTTCTGTTGCTCTTCGAGGGGATAACTGACTTGATCATCCCGTACAAACCTGGTTCATCCCGTACGATCAATATGATTTTTTAAAGATCTGCTTAAGTGTATGTGTGCTAAGTTACTTAATTACAATAACTCCCTCTCAAACTTAATACAATGAAAAATACAAGCTTCAATTTATAAATTATCTCATGCTGAATTTTGATTTGAAGTCTTCATTAGTCTGAAGTTCGATTATCCTTAAATGTTAGTCCGCATAAGAGAAAAAATAATTCTTCTACAAAGTGTTAGGAGAAAATAAAACTTTAAAATAATAATATTTGGAATCATCAAAACTTTACAAGTTGCAAGAATGTAAAACATGCAAATAACAACTCTCTTAACAATCTCCCTCTTTTTTATGATGACAAAATAATTATTGTTTGTATAAATCTAAAATTCTAAGAATCTCCTAAACTCCCCATGAATTGATGAACATATAAAAATAAGGAGGCATTGCACAATAATTTTAACTTTTATTTTTTTAATACAAACAGATACGATACCAAGATACGAAAAAATATGATAAAATTAAAAAAAAATACTACGATACAAAATAAGCACACAGATACGATACGAATAATATTTTCTCCCCCTTTTTGACAACAGAAAAAAGAGAAAAAGAAAAAGAATAGAAATGTAAGCAGTCATATGATAATCCTTTGATAATTGATCCTTGAAAGTGATTGAAATAAATACTGCAAATAAAATCAAATCATTAGAAAAATAAAAATGATTCATAGAATTTAAGAAGAGATATAACATTGATAATTAAAAGTATATATCAAAAATATGAATCAATTTAGACACTAACATAAAGAAAATCATTGCATAAATGATGAATATAAAATTTGTAAATTTCAAATCTCAATACAAAATATAAATGTACAGAAGATCAATTTGAATTAAGAGATTAAAAGATTGTGGAAAGAAATAACTACCACATGTGGCGCTTTGCGCATCTGTTTCAATAGTTGTGGCACATTTCTGTGCATCTTTTTACTTGTGGACGTATTTTGTCTCTTTTTCAAATTACAAACCATTGCGCATTCCTTTTGATTTTTGTATATTTGTATTTTTTTTAGGAGTAATCTTGATCTTTCCAAAATCAATAATAAAAAATTTTAAATTTTTTTAAGTGTATCAAAATTTCTTGATAAGTGAAATACAAAATAAAAAAAATATCACAATTGCAATAATAATATTAAACATTAATGTAGTCTAATAAGATACATGAAATTGACAATCTTAATTATATCAAGTTATAAGCAAAAATCAAATTTAGAAAAATTAGATTTTCTAATGAATTTAATTTTGAGTTACAGTTTAAGTTATAGCACTTGTCGGATAAAAAATTTTAGGGATTTTCATATAGGCTAACACACATTTCAAAACAAGATTAAAAGCAAGACAAGATTAAAAGTTCGTTAGGGATATTAAGCCCTATAGAACTGGCTCAAGGCTAACCAAGAGGGGGGGGGTGAATTTGTATTTAAAAATTCTTTAGGCAAAGCACGTATACAAACCAAATCACCACAAAAAATAAGTACAGAAGAAAATAAATACGGAAGCTGTAAAAAACAAGAACACAAGGGTTTATAGTGGTTCGGTCAACTCGACCTACGTCCATTCCCCGGAGGCGCCCTCCGAGTATTGCACTACAATCGTGACTCTCCTTTAGCCCCCACAGCTAAGCGGAGAAGCCTTTACAAACACCTCTTTTTGCCACACCCGATAAGGCAGAGAACCTTCCTCCTTTTGCTTCCTCCTGAAGCAGGCAGAGAACCTCGATCGCTTGCTGAAACTTACCCCTTCAAACCCTTCCAAGGATAAGAGACTTTATGGAAGAAGAAGTAAAACAATGCTTAGAACAACCCTTTTGAATCCCCTCATAAGCTCCCCCTCACAAGATCCTCTCTCTCTCCCTCCCTCCCACTCTCTCTCCTTTAGGTTTTCTCAGGTCAAGACAGCAGCCAAGGATGATCAAAAATGTTGAACAAGAGCTCTTAAATAGAAGAGCTACAAAGGAGCTCATTAATTGCAAGTTGCCAACTATATCGTCCAGGACGATATGGACATCATCCTGGCCGATCAGTACAAATCTCACGAGATCGGTCAGAGCATCGCCCAGAATGCAAACTGGATGATTGAAAATTGGATTGATCGTCCAGGACGATCTCACGATCGTCCAGGCCGATCAGTTCAAATCAGAGAAAAATTGTCCAGAGCATCGCCCTGAATTTAAGCTGTCCGATCCCAATCGTCCAACACATCTTCCTGAATTTGTGCTGGCCGATATTTATCATCCAGAAGTAACTAAGATTTTTTTGAATAGATCATCCAGGCCAATCCTGCGATCGTCCAGGATGATGTGATCGTATCAATTATCCTTAATTACTTCCTTGATTTGTCTAATTTATTAAAGCATAATTGTGAATATCGTCCAGGCCGATTCAAGATCGTCCTGACCGATTGCCAAAAATACAGAATACTTTAATTATTTATGGCGGCAATTTCTTTCTGTTTTGATCCTATCATCTAGACCGATACACATATCGTCCAGGCCGATTTGCTAATGACGGCTGCTTTAATTAAGAACCCCTGATTAGATTTTCTGTTTTAAGCCCGATCATCCAGGACGATGTAGATATCATCCTGGCCAATTTGAGTAAAAACAGAAATTCTAAGTCTATCAAGTGTGTGTGTGTGTAGGGTTACTTAACATCAGTCACTTCAAACATTTACAATTGACTCAAGGAAAGGAAAAAAGAAGATTACTACTGACTCAACCCTAATCTACCCAATCTGTAGCTGATTTTGATTTTCGTCCGATCTTTGGGTCCTGAAAAGTCAATAGAGAAAAAGGCAGTTGAAGTGAACCAAGATTTGTTTGCTATCATCAAAATCATAATCCAAAAATAGATTTATAACAATTTCCCCCTTTTTGATGATGACAAATATATAAAAAATTAATTCTAAAAAGTAATGCAAAAACTAAACAGGCTTTTACCAGAATAAGTGCAAACATACTAAACAAGAGCAAGTATAAATACACTAATCAGGAGCAAGTACAAACACACTACTCCCCCTTTTGACATCTCAAAAAGGAGGAGGAAACTAAAAAAAAACTAAAGCAATGAAGGGAAAGAAAAAATACATAAAATGAAAGCAATAATAAAAAAAACTAAAACTAAAAGAACGAGGGATCCTGGTCATCAGATGGAGGTAGAGGTGGTGGGGCCTGCTGAAAGTTGCCAGCTAGCGTAGTAAACCGAACATTGAACCATGCTATATCCTAGTCGTGCTGCTGCTGCTGCTGGTGAGTAATGTAGCTGTCAAAACGGGCTAAGTACTCTATGCGGTGCTGCTCGTAGCGAGCCATGTCCTCAGAATGTTGCTACTCCTGTACGGCAGTGTAAGCGTCGAAAAGGATCTCCCAATGATCAAATCTCTCCACTAACTAGTCAAACTGTGAGTGCTGGCGAAGAGGAGCAGGATCAGGAATGGGAGCTGGAGCCTTCTCCTCCTCAGCCCCTGAGGTTCCCCATCCCCTAGGTGGAGACGAGTACTGTGAAGGATATTGAAAGAGCTGTTTGAGTAGCAAGGAGGCTGAAGGTCGTGATGAGCAGGATATTGAAGATTGTATTTGGTTTCAAGAATGTAGGCTATGAGATGTCCTAAAGAAAGGTTGGGTTTCCTCCTATGGCCTGGATCACGAATAGTTGTTAAATGATCAATATATCGAAAGATTTGATCAGTAGCATTAAATTCTCTCCGAGCCATGATAAAAAAGGTAGTCAGAGAAAGAAGAGGAGTGATGTGGATTCGGTCCCTAGCTTTTGGAATAATGGAGGTGCGAAGGACATGCTGAATTGTCCTAGGATCTTTGACTAAAGAGCTAGTCTCTCCAACATGAAAGGGTGTGTTGGTTTGGCGAAGAAAATGGTTTGCCGTGGACCAGTCAAAATCAGGATCTAAAACGATTATGTGTAGCTTATCCCCGGTGGTGGATAGTTGTAATAGTTCAGCACAGTCCTGATATGTGATCTCGACCGGGCGTCGATTCACATAGGAGGTCAGGGCTGTGAAAGTAGGATTTATACGAAGATTTGCATAAAATTCTAACAGAAGTTTTGAAGAAAAAGGGACGGCGAGGGTAAGAATGAAATAGAGAGAAGTGTGAGCAAAGAGATCCATTACCAGATATGAGAGGTAGGCAGGATTGATTGTTCTGGAAAGGGTGATGCCACATTCTTTGTAGCAACGGTAAGCTGCTTGATCCTCCACTACCCTGAATCGAGGGTCCAGATTGGCCCTCGAGGAACTTCCAGAAGCTTATCAAACTCGCTTCCCACCAGCCAAAGTAAGAAATCAGTAAGAAAACATAAGAGAAGAAGAAGGTTGAGGTGAAAACAATGGATGGAATGATTTGAATTTAAAGAAATGACCATATCGTCCAGGACGATCGCAGAATCGTCCAGGACGATCGCAGAATCGTCCAGGATGATTTGGTTCAATTATTGCGTACAAGCCGATTGGTCAAAAAGGCGGTCCGATCGGCCGGGCCGATCATATATCGGCCAGGACGATTAGACACAGGCGATCGTCCCGAGGAGTCAAGTCGGACAACCGTTGAAAAAGTAGATCGTTCGGGCCAATTAGGTGTATCGTCCAGGACGATGCACAATAATTGATCGTATCGGCCGAAGTTAAAACATTTTAAATCTATGGCACGTGTATCATCCAGGACGAACAGTGGATCGGCTAGGACGATTGTCCAATAATGGATCGTCCGGGGCCGATTTTAAGGATTTAAATGTGCTGACACGTGGATCGTCCAGGACGAACTAGTTTATCGGTCAGGACGATGACCATAAATGCATCGGGCAGGACAAAAATGGTATCGGCCAAGATGATCAAAAGAGATTATAATTGGGTTCGATCATATCATCCAGGACGATACGGGATCGTCTGGGATGATGAGTTACAGAAAAGCTCAAAAAAGATTTAGCAGATGGAATTTTGAAGAGAATTTGTCCTATTGTCGAGGACGATATTTGAATCGGCCAGGACGATGTGACAAGATTTTGAAAAACAAGGAAAGATGGATATGATCAGAGAGAAAACTTAAACGAAAATGAAAACAAAACAAAATAAAACAAAAACAAACACGAAAAAGAAACGAATTTTTTTTGTTTTAAGCAGAACAAGCATATGACAAATTTCCCAAATAATTTAAATTTTAAAGATTTGAAAGATCAATGAGTTAACAATGTCATAATCTAAAAATGGTAGAAAATCTGATCCTGTTTACCCTACCTCGGACTTCTTTCAGGATATATCTTTTGAAAACAAGAGGTTTAACTCAGAATAAATTGGATAAAAAGAAGATCCATTCAAAAACTTGGTTACAAACAAAATATCTTATAAAATAGTATACCAAAGTAATTTGTCTCTTTCATGGAATTTGAAATCAAGCCTTTAAAAATATCAAATAACCCATGAGTCTTTCTGAGTTTTAAAAGTTTTAAAAAGAGAGGATAGCTTGCATTTAGTGGGCTCATTTTATGCCTTTTGTCACTTTGATTGGCTCCTTTCAATCTCAGGATGCAATAGAGGAAGTTCTCAATGGAGGTCCATGGTATGTGGGTGGATTTGTCATTGGATTAGACAAATGGACTCCCAATTTTTCTCCCCATTCCTTGGATGGGATTTCTTCTCCCATCTGGGTTCGTCTTCCACACTTACCATTACACTGCTGGGACGAAACCAACATTTCGAGAATTATTTCTAGTATAGGGACTCCGTTGTTATTGGATGGAAACATGTTTAGATGGGGGAGAAGGGAATTCGCCAGAGCTTGTGTTCGGGTGAAATTAAATTCGAAACTCTCTACTGGTGTTTGGGTTGAAGGTATTCATGGCAAGTTCTTTCAAAAATTTGAATTTGAAAATTTATCTTCTATATGCTTCAAATGTGGAATTATTGGACATAAAGATGTTGTTTGTCCAAATGGTTTTCAAAATTTTGATCTTAGTAAGAAGGAAGCTACCAAAGAACCTCTATCAGTTGATGAGTGCTCTTATGGGCCTTGGATGCTTGTCAAATTCAAATCCAATAGAAATTTTAAAAATGTTAAGAGGGGTTCTCAATTAAATCAGGATGCAGATTTTCAGAAAGATCGCCGGCCAGTTTTTCAGAAAGTTCATCGGCCAGATTGTCTCCATCCAAAATCTGATTCAAATTTGGTAGAAAATACAGCTGGAATCAAGGGTAGAGATGAAGTGGTTGTTAGCATTAATTCAAATTTCTGGAGTAAACCAGATTTAGCTCATAATATAAATGTTGAATTTAATGTATCTAATTCGTTGGATATTACACCTGTTACTAGTCCAACATGTATGCCTAAAATAGCTGAGGTTTTGAATTTTCAAAAACCACAAGAGATGGAGTCTGTTTCGCAGGCGTGTGAGAAGGAGCTAAGTACAGTTTTTGCTCCTTCTTTGGTTACTGATCCGTCTAAGGAAGAAAGTTCTAACGGAACTCTTGTTAATATTGCTGAAAGTTTGGGTTCTCTAGATTCAAATTTTAAAATGCCACCAAGCATGGAGGCGGTTAAGGCAATTGAGATCCATTCTATTCCAGATGGTCTAAAATCTGATCCTCCAACGAATTCTCCTAAATTGGTGGAGAATTCAAATTTTCTAGTTCCTAACTTGATGGAGGCTGTTATGGAGAAGGGTATGGAAGAGCAAGTCACGGTTTTAATACCTTCTAAAGCTGATAATATTTCAGGATTACATGCTGTTAATGATTTGATTAGAGAGGGTTGTTCTAATTCCATTTCACCATCCTCTACAACCAGTTAAAAATTCAATAAAACTATTTTATTCAAAGAGAATAAGAGTACTCTGATTTCTGGTTCTAAACCCAAGCTATTCAAAGAATTTCAAGGGCTAGGACCTATGAAAGATCAAAATAGAAGAAGGATTGTTGATCATAAGATGAAGAACGGTTCGATGGGTTCTTCACAAAAGCTTTCAATATGATACCCGATTTCAAAGCAGTAAGAGACATGATGACGGGAATTCCTTTAGGAGAATTTTCCATTTATTATGCTTGGTTTTACAAATGTTTTTTCTTGAAAAGACTTCTAAAATACCTATTATTGGTTTTAATAGATATTTTGAGAATGTCTTATCTTTTTTGTAATTTTCCTTTGGTTTTTCTTTATAGCTGGTTTTATCTCTTAAGCTTTTTTGTTTTTTTAAACCTACTATTTTGGTTTATGGAATCGTTACTGGATTCTATTCTTTAACCGGATGGGAACTCTGGGATACTAATCAACCTTCGGGTTGTTTTAAATATTTGGTATCCCCTGCATCTCAACGGTTTCAAAATAGGAAACAGTGGGTTTCATATCAAACTATTAGGTTTAATGATAACAAATTTGCTTTCAATAAGGATCCTTTTCTTCAAGGATCATTTAGCTTGTATTAGGTTGTTTTATTTCCTTATTTAATGCATCTTTGCATCTTCTCAAAAAAAAAAAAAAAATGGGGCGTCATTGGCTTCTTTCCTTTTTAATTCTTACAAGCTAAAAACTCTTTAACAAATCCTTTAAAAAGTTTTTAGTTGTGATTATATCTTCTAGATATTAGAGAAGAGGGGCTCTCTTTCTAACATAGAGAAGAACAAGCCACAAAATAAAAATCAAAATCATATGATCAGTGCAACGACAAGATTTAAATTAACTTGAAGGATATATAAGAACTTTGGATCATATATATAAGATAGATTATTATAACAAGAAGGAAAAAGATCTTAATTTCAAAAACCATTTGTTAAAATGAGATAGACTTTTTGTTTTAGAAAAGAAAATTATATCACCAAAAGAGGTTAGAGGGAGGGAAACCATCAACGGTGTTTTCTCCCTTTAACCGATTTAGAAATGCTAATCATTGGCCATAAATCTCCAAAGTTTAAGAACAAGGAAAAATCATCATAAAGAAAACAAAAAGTAAAAATGACTAGAACAACTAAACAAAAACTATCACAAAAATAAAACATAATAATACTTCAAAATGCAATTCAAGAATTTGTTAAGCAGCAAATTTATGCAGTTATGAGTTGCGAGCCTCCGTTTATCCAAGTATCCTATACCCTCATGAGATCTTTGGTGAGAGCAATCCTGCAAGAATCAACAGCTGTCAAACTTAGGAACCCAAATAGGTTTGGGTCCCTTCTCATAAAAAGTAGAGTATAATGCATGTGTGCTATGCTGTGAATTATGCAATTTTGATCTCCATACCCAGTGTGTACTACGGTGAACAGTGCAAGTGTGTGAGATGTGTCCTAGCATGTCACATGAAAAACATCTAACTCCAGGAAAAGGATTTCTTAACTGACTTGGGTTATAATGCCTCTTCCTAGGTTTTGGCTTTGGATTCAAAGTGGGAGTCTTTCAATTTCCCTTAAGTGAGTCTAAATCATTTTTAAGCCTCAAGTTATCATTTTGAAAGACATCATTATCAACTCTCAAATCTTTTTCTATCTACTTTGATTTCTTAAAATTAGATTTAAGTGAGGTGTGTGAAACTTTTAATACATTATGTTCATAAATTAATTCCAAATGTTTTTTGTTTAAATCATTAAATTCATCAAGTAGAGTCATATGATTTGAATCAATCGTAGAATGATCTTTGAGAATAATTTCATATTCATTTTGTAAATTCAAAAGCTCTAACTTTAAACTAGCATGAGTCTTCTTGAGTTTTTTATATGAAGCATGAATTTTCTCACAAATTTCAAACAATTGATCATACGTTGGTTTACATACCTTTTCATCATCGCTTTGCTCAAGATGATCTTCCCCTATTAAGCACAGGTTTGTTGTCTCTTCCTCTGGTTCAGTCTCATAGGAATCTGATGCAGATTCTGCCCAGAATGCTTTTTGAACTTTTTCTTGTCCTTCCTGAACTTGGATTTCTCCTCACCCTTTTCCTTTTCTTTGCTCGAGTGATCTTGAAATGTAGGACAATCAGCTTTCACATGTCTAGGTTTCCTGCATTAATAACAAACAACATCTGAAGACCCTTTAGAATATTTGTTATCCTTACCTTTTTTCCAATGATGCTTTTGCTTCTTCCTTAGAAAGTTTCTGAATTGCCTCGAGATGAAGGCAACTTCATCGTTATCAGACCCGGAAGAATTGGAGTCAGATTTGTGTGCCTTCAGGGCTACCGTTTTCTCTCTTTTTCTCACCTGCATCAAGATTTCTTTGATTCACCCCTTGCTCGTAAGCAATAAGCGGGCCAAGTAAGTTGTCAATCGAATACATGTTCAAATCCTTAGATTCAGTTATAGTAATAATTTTTGCATCAAAAGAGGAAGGCAAGCATCGTAAAATCTTGTTTATTTTTCAAAATTTGAAAGCTCTCTTCCTAAGGAATGCAAGGAAGTAACAATCTGAGTAAACTCGTATACATTTTAGAAATTGAGTCATGAGATTTCATACGAAAAAGCTCATAGTCATGCAAGAGAATGTTCAAACGGGATTGTTTAACTTCATTAGTGCCTTCATAAGTGATACATAATTTATCCAAAATTTCTTTACCAGTTTTGCAAGTGGAAACACGCATGTAGTCTTTTGATTTTAAAGCATAGAAAAAATAATTAAGACATTTTGTATTCAATTGAGCCAAATCCCTATCATCTAAGGTCCATTCAGTAAAAGGAAGTGGAATAGTAATGTCGTTAAGTTTACCAGTTAGAGGTGTTTAACCATCCGTAACAAGCATCCACATGCGATAATCAGTAGATTGTAAAAACATAGACATGCGAGTTTTCCAAAAATCAAATGGGATATTATCAAACAAAGGTGGTCGGGTAATAGAATACCCTTCCGGTGTATTATGATTCCCAAAGTTAGCTATGGATCTAAATTCAAAAAGTTTTCAAACTTAGTTTTTATGAATTCCACTCTGATACCACTTGAAAGTTCGTTAGGGATGTTAAGCCATATAAAACTGGCCCAAGGCTAACCAAGAGGGGGATGAATTTGTATTTAAAAAATTCTTTAGGCAAAATATGGATACAAACCAAATCACCATAAAAAATAAGTGCAGAAGAAAATAAATACGGAAGCAGTAAAAAATAAGAACACAAGGGTTTATAGTGGTTCGGTCAACTCGACCTACATCCACTCCCCAGAGGCGTCCTCTGAGTATTGCACTACAATCGTGACTCTCCTTTAGCCCCCACAGCTAGGCGGAGAAGCCTTTACAAACACCTCTTTTTGCCACACCCGGCAAGGTAGAGAACCTTCCTCCTTTTGCTTCCTCCTGAAGCAGGCAGAGAACCACGATCGCTTGCTGGAACTTACCTCTTCCAACCCTTCCAAGGACAAGAGACTCTAGGGAAGAAGAAGTAGAACAATCCTTAGAGCAACCCTTGTGAATCCCCTCACAAGCTCCCCCTCACAAGATCCTCTCTCTCTCTCTCCCTCTCTCTCTCTCCTTTAGGTTTTCTCAGGTCAAGACAACAGCCAAGGATGTTCAAAAACGTTGAATAAGAGCTCTTAAATAGAAGAGCTACAAAGGAGCTCATTAATTACAAGTTGCCGACTATATCGTCCAGGACGATATGGACATCTTCCTGGCCTATCAGAACAAATCCCATGAGATCGGCCAGAGCATTGCCCTGAATGCAAACTGGATGATTAAAAATTGTCTTGATCATCTAGGACGATCTCACAATCGTCCAGGCCGATCAGTTCAATTCAGAGGAAAATTGTCCAGAGCATCGCCCTAAATTCAAGCTGTCTGATCCCAATCGTCCAGCACATCGCCCTGAATTTGTGCTGGCCGATATTTATCGTCCAGAAATAACTAAAGTTTTTTTGAATAGATCATCCAGGCCGATCCTGCGATCTTCCAGGACGATGTGATCGTATCAATCATTGTTAATTACTTCCTTGATTTGTCTGATTAATTAAGGCATAATTGTGAATATCGTCCAGGCCGATCTAAGATTGTCTTGGCCGATTGCCAAAAATATAGAATACCTTAATTGTTTATATCGGCAATTTCTTTCTATTTTGATCCTATCATCCTGGCCGATACACGTATCATCTAGGCCGATTTGGTAATAACGGCTGCCTTAATTAAGAACCCCTGATTAGATTTTCTGTTTTAAGCCCGATCGTCCAAGACGATGTAGATATCGTCCTGGCCGATTTGAGTAAAAATAGAAATTCTAAGTCTCTCAAGTGTGTGTGTAGGGTTACTTAACATCAATCACTTTAAACATTTACAATTGACTCAAGGAAAAGAAAAAAGAAGATTACATACTGACTCAATCCTAATCTACCCAATCTGTAGCTGATTCTGATTTTCGTCCGATCTTTGGGTCCTGAAAAGTCAATAGAGAAAAGGCAGTTGTAGTGAACCAAGATTTGTTTGCTATCATCAAAATCATAATCCAAAAATAGTTTTGTAACAAAGATAACTTATATTGATATCATTATATTGGATATTACAATATAAGGAATGATATCAATACCACATAAAACTCAATTACAAAAACATCAAATGAAACAAACACATAATGAAAGAAAAATACATCACAATGTAATACATCACAATCTACTACATCACGATCACATCAACTAAAAAAAAAAACATAACCAAGTACATAAATCACTCTGATGGTACCTAATCTGGAGGAGGAGGAGGAGGTACAGCACTGAGGAAGTTAAAATAACTGCTTATCATAGTATGTTGGAACTAATATCTTTCATCTACTTTCTTATATACCCCATGTCCTAATTGTATTGAGTATCCTGCTGCTGCAAATGAGTTTCAATTTGATCAAATCTTTGATCAAAATGAGACTCTAAGCGATCAAATCTCTGAACCAAATCTTGGTAATTTGGTTCACTAGCAGGTGCAGGTACAGGTTCATGTTCCTCCTCTGAGTCATTAATAACATGTGTTTTACATGGTTCATCTTTGTTGAAGATTGCTCTAAAAGATCCGTAGTTGTAGTAGAGAGGTTCTTCAAAATCTTGAACTGGATGAACCAATTCATACTTCTTCTCCAAAATGTAGGCAACAAGATGTCCTAAAGCTATGTTCTTCTTTCTTTTATGGGCGACATGACCAATTTCAGAAAGTCTATAAAGATAGTCAAGGATTAGTTAGGCTTCATCTATTGGTTGGCCAGTCATGATCAAGTAGGTTACTGTAGAGAGAAGAGGAGTAATGTTGACTATATCACCAGCTTTAGGAATTATGGAAGTTCGAAGAATATGCTTGATGATACGAGCATTGCGAATAAGAGTGGACACTTTAGACATATGCTCCTTAAAAATAATTCCTCTAATCACTTCATTAATTTCAGTCCAGTCAAAATCAGAAGTAGTGGTCATGGTATGAGCTCTAATTCCTTCAGTCCTTAAGTTTAAAAAGATTCCTAGGTCAACCTTTGTGATTTCAACTTTCTTCTTAAAAACATAGGACTTGATTACAGAATGGTCAGAGTTGAAGGACATGTTTGCTGGGAGATAATGAAAGGTCTATTTGTTGTAGAGGTGGACTAATGTGAGAATGAGTCCAAATTGAGTTGAAGCAAATAAGTTCATTACCTGAAAGGTCAGTTGTTCCTGAATAAGAACTCTAGACAGGGTGATCTTAGCGGAGACAAATCTAGAAAAAGATTCTTCATTGGCTTTGAATAGAAAATGATCGGAAGAGTTTCTGGGTGGACCCTTGGCTAGATCCTTTTGTCGTTTGCATGAACTTGCCATGGATAAAATCTAAAGGAAGAAAGGGTTCTGAAAGGGATGTGTGAGTGTGACTTTTCTATTCATAGCCAGTCGATTTAATGAAATACGACTGTTCGTACAAACAAAATTATTTTCGTCCCGTACGAAATTCTGTTCGTCCCATAAAAAATTTTTTTATGGACGAACGAATGAGTGCAAAATGAAATGGCTTTTCGTAATCACATAATTTACGAATAGTCCTTTCATACAGACTTTTAACCAAATGATCGTACAGACAAACAGGTGTTCATCCTAGATGATCAGATATTTAAGATTATTTTAATGGCAGTTGAAACCATCCCCCACATCGAACCGCCAAGCGTTCGTCCAGATGAACCAAAGGTTCATACGTATGAATATAGTATTAAAACGACCTTATCCATTTAACTATCAATCAATCATCCCATCGTTTGAAAATTTTGTCCAGATAATCATGACGAATACAGACGAAGTGAAAAATAAAAAAACTAAAAAATTGCACGTAAACGGTTCAAATCCGACAGTTGACACACTACACAATTCGTTCCGTATGAAATTAATTTCATCCTGGATGATTTTCACTTAATTATTCAAAAACATGCACTCAATCAAAACTAAAACACAAAAACAATAAAAATATAATTGAAAAAAGAAAACACAAACTCAAAATATAAAAAAATCACAAACTCAAAGGTACACACAAAAAATACTAAATAGAAACTCATATCAATGTTGCAGAAAACTTTTTAATTAAGCATTCAAGTCAATCACACCAAGACTTGTTCTTAATGTATTGAAAGTGTTAAAGGCTAGTGGTTTTGTAAAAATATATGCAAGTTGATTTTCTGTAGAAACATGAGTGAGTTCAATTTCTCCTTTGGATACATGATCCCTTATGAAATGACGTATGATGTCTATATGTTTGGTTCTCGAATGTAGAATAGGATTTTTAGAAATGCAAATAACACTAGTGTTATCACAATAAATCAGCATAGTGCCTATAGTTAATCCTAAATCAATCAACTATTATTTCAACCAAAGTACTTGTGCCACACAACTTTCTAATGCAATGTATTCAGCTTCAGTAGTAGATAGGACTACTGAATTTTATTTTCTACTAGACCAAGAGACTAAAAAATTTCCAATAATCTAACATGTTCTAGAAGTGTTCTTTTTGTCCACCCTACAACCTACAAAGTTAGAATATGAATAATCAATTATTTCAAAGAAGAGATAAACTAAGGATACCGAATTCTTAAGTCCTGAGTTCTTAACAGATATCTTAAAATCCTTTTTACTGCTGTCAAATGTGATTCTTTTGGATCTGATTAAAATCTAGCACACAAACAAATACTAAACATGATATTGGACTGGCTAGCTGTCAAGTAAAGCAAAGATCCAATTATTCCTCTAAATTTCTTTTAATCAACAGATATTCCCTTAGGGTCCTTATCCAACTAAATTGAGGAACTCATAGGTGTAGTAACAGGTTTAGCATTGTCCATTTCATACTTTTTGAGGATGTCCTCAACATACTTTGGCTGACTAAGAAAAGTACCCTCTTCAATTTGCTTAATGCAAAATCCTAGAAAGTAGCTTAAATCTCCCATTAGACTCATCTCAAATTCACTATTCATTATTTTGGAAAAATCATCACAAATATTTTTATTTGAAGATCAAAAGATGATGTCATCCACATAAATTTATACAATGAGTATTTCCTTTCCAAATCTCTTCAAAAAGAGAGTTGTATCCGCACTTCCTTTTTCAAATGATCTTTTAAGTAGGAAGGTGCTCAATCTCTCATATCAAGCCTTAGGTGCCTATTTCAATCCATATAATGCCTTTTTCAATTTGAAAGTATGATTTGGGTATTTAGAATTTTCAAAACCTGGAGGTTGTTCTACAAAACATCCTCTTGAATTACCCCATTTAAAAATGCACTTTTTACATCCATTTGGTACAGTTTAAATTCTCTAAAATAGGTAAAGGTTAACAAAACCCTAATTGCTTCAAGTCTAGCTACAGGGGCAAAAGTCTCCTCAAAATCAATCCATTCAATCTGATTATACCCCTTAGCAACTAATTTAGCCTTATTTCTAATGACTACTCCTGAGTCATTCATTTTATTTTTGAATACCCACTTAGTTCCAACTACACTTTGATCCTTTGGCCTTTTATTTAATTCCTAAACTTTATTTCTTACAACTTGATTTAACTCTTCTTGCATAGCCAAAATTCAAAATTCATCCGAAAGTGCTTGATCAATATTTGTGGGTTCTATGGTTGAAATGAAGGCTGAATGATTGACTTCTTTGTTTAGTCCACGCCTAGTCTTTACACCCTCACTAGGTTCACAAATTATTAATTCCTTTGGCTGGTTTTTAGAAAATCTCAAATCTCTAGGCAAAAGATTTTCTATATCCAAGTTTTCTTCCAAATTTCCTTCTAAATTTTCTTTCAAATTTATTTTATCAATCTTTTGGGAGTTAATCTCAATTTCATCTTCTACAACATTTTGCTCTTCCAAAATTCCAGATTCATCAAATACAACATGTGTGGTCTCCTCAATTACCAAAGTTCATTTGTTGAATACTCTATAAGATTTTCCAACACTTGAGTATCCTACAAAAATACCTTCATCTAATTTTGGATCAAATGTTTCTAAGGCAGATTTTCTATTGTTATGAATAAACACCTTGCAACTAAAAACATGCAAATGTGACAAATTAGGTGTTCTTCCTTTTAGTAACTCATAGGATGTTTTATTTAATTTAGATATCACATTCACCCTTTTTAGAATATAACATGCAATGCTAACCACCTCAGCCTAAAAATATTTAGGAAGTGAGTATTTTGCCAACATTGCTCGGGCGGCTTCTATTAATATTCTATTTTTTCTTTCGACTAACCCATTCTACTGAGAGGTTCTAGGTGCAAAAAAGTTGTGATCAATTCTTTTCTCCTTACAAAAATTCTCAAATCTTTCATTCTCAAATTCTGCTCCATGATCACTTTGTATAGTCATAATTTCACATCCTAGCTTTCGTTGAATCCAAGTCAAAAGTTTATAAATTCCTGAAATGGTTCACTCTTATGAAATAGAAATCTAACCCATGTGAATCTAGAGTAATCATCCATAATCAAAAATCTGTATACCTTCCCTCATAGACTTACAGTTCCAACTGGTCCAAAAAGATCCATATGCAAAATCTCCAATGATTTACTAGTTCTAAGATCCTTATTAGACTGAAAAGAAGACTTCACTTATTTTTCTATTTGACATGTATCACAAAGGTGGTCCTTAGTAAAGTCTAGTTTTGGTATACCTCTTACTAGGTTCTTTTGGGTAATCCTCCTAAGGTTTTTCAAGCTAGAGTGATAAAGTCTCCTATGTCAAAGCCATAACTCATTAGAAATAGTTTTTAAACAAAAATTAGTTGGAGTTTAAATGCAATTAAAATCTAGCATATACACATTATTTACCCTTATATCATTCAAAGCATCATTTCCATTTAGGCTTAATATGTAGCTAGTAGGAAAAAATTTTACACAATACCCTTTGTCACATAGCTGGCTTATACTTAACAAATTATGCTTTAAGCCTTCTACCAATAATATATTTTCAATGTAAAAATTCTTAATATTTCCAATTATACCTAATCCAACCACCTTCCTTGTGGTGTTATCTCCAAGTGTAACCTAGCCTCCACTCGTGGCTTCCAGTGATATGAATTGTGTAGTATCTCCAGTCATATGCTTTGAACATCCACTGTCCAGGTACCATATGCTCTCACAAGGTCTTGTGTGAGAGTGACTCTCTTCTTGATCTGACTGATCAAGATTATCGGCCATTAAGCACAGATTAGTGACTTCCTCTTCCTTTTCCATTTATGTTGAGTCTGAAGCTGAGTCCGCCCAAAAAGCTCTTTGGAATATCTTGTTGCCCTTCTTCACAATTGGTTTCTCCTCTACCTTCTCCTTGCTAGGAGTGGCTTTGAATTTTGGGCAGTCTGTCTTAATATGTCCAGGTTTCCTGCACTCATAGCAAATAACATCATTTGAAACCTTGACATTCATATTAAATTTACCTATATTATATTACTGGTGTCTCTTATGCTTCCTCTTTAGAAAGCTTTTGAATTGTCTAGTCATAAGTGTAATGTCATCTTCATCCTTAGGTTGTGAGTGTTCACTCTCAGATTCCTCCACTTTTAGTGCTATGTTCTTCTCCCTTTGTGGCTCACCTGCATCAATCTTTCTTTGGCTAACCCCTTGCTCGTAAGCAATTAATGATCCAAGAAGATTGTCAATAGAGTAAATGTTTAGATCTTTAGACTCTGTAATTGTAGTAATTTTAGCATCATAAGAAGTAGGCAAACAATGAAGTATCTTATTAACCATTTCAACATTCGTTAGTTCCCTACCCAAAGCATGTAAAGAGGTGACTATTTATGTGAATCTTGTGTACATATCAGAAATGGATTCATTTGGTTTTATACGAAATAGTTCATAATCATGCAATAAGATATTAAGTCTAGATTGCTTAACCTTATTAGTCCCCTCTTAAGTTATACAAAGTCTATCCCATATATCCTTTCCACTCTTACAAGTAGAAACCCACATGTAATCTTCTGATTTAAGTGAACAAAAGAAACTATTCAAGCATTTGGCATTTAGTTGTGCTAAGTCACGTTCTTCTACTGTCCAGTCCAGAAAATGTGTTTTAACTCTAACTCCGTCAACTAGTCTAGTTGGTTTTGTATACCCTTCTTGAACTAAGATCCACATACGATAATCAAGTGACTGTAAAAATGTAGACATGCGTGTTTTCCAAAAATAAAAAAGAATATTGTCGAACAATGGAGGTCTAGTTATAGAATAACCCTCAGGTGTATTTCAATTTCCAAATATAGCCATCTATGTTAATCAAAAAGTAGTCTAAACTTATGACTTTAAAATAAAGCTCTGATACCACTTGTTAAAACTTGTTCAATATGAATTAGGTTGTTAAACCTAAGTTTATGTCCCAGCGGCTAACCAAGAGGGGGTGAATTTGTTATTACAAAATTTACCCTCTTTTAAAATTTTATATCAAAAATTTACTTTAATGAATTTTATAGAAAAAGATTTTTCAACCACAATTTAAACAATAAAACAAAAAGGCAGCAGAAAATAAAAAGAAACAAGATTTATACTGGTTCGGTCAAATATGACATACATCCACTCCCTGGAGGCACCCTCCGAGTATTACACTAGTACCACTAGTGACTCTCCTTTTACACCCATAACAAGGCGAAGAAGTCTTTACAAAACTCTCTTCTACGACTACCCAGTGTGATAGAGAACCGTCATCCTTTTACACTCTTCCAGTGTTGGCACAGAACCCTTCATTCTTTCACACTCTCTCGTTGTAGGCAGAGAACCCTTCATCCTTTCACACTCTCCCGATGTAGGTAGAGAACCCTTCATCCTTTCACACGTTCTAAGTGTGGGCAGAGAACCCTTCATCCTTTCACACTTTCCAAGTGTGGGCAGAGAACCCTTCGGTTATTCACACTCTCCAAGTATCGGTAGAGAACCGGATCTCCTTGATAGATCTTCTCACAAGAAATCTAGAAGAAAGAGAGAAAGAGTGAATTAATCAAAAACCACAAGTATAGATTCTTACCTTAGAGTACCAAGTGAATCATTCACGCTCTAGTAGTAAAAATCCTCCTTCGAACACTCTCTCACACTCTCTCCTTGAGTCTCCCTTCAGTTGGCATGAAGATCAGTAGGCAAAAAGATTAAGAGGCAGCTTTAATTGGACTTTAAATAGGAAAGACATAAAAAATCATCCAAAAACTGCTGATTTTCAAGTTTGTACATAATGGATTGTTCCGTACGATCGTGGATCATTCTGGACGAATTTACTTAAATCAGTTGCTTAGAAACCCAATGTATTTTTGTACGAACTGGCTTCATACCTGATTATCATCCAGTACGAACTAAGTTCGTCTGGTACAAACATTTATACCATGTGTCGGTTTCGACAAACTGCAAGATGTTATCAAAAATTGAAAGCATAGAGCATTTTCATCACAGGACGAATAGGAGTTCGTCTGGACAAAATTTTTATAGAGAGCATTTCGTCCTGGGCCAATAGAAGCTCATTTGAACAAAAATTTTCTAGAGAGCATTTTGTCCTGGGATGAATTATAGTTCATCTGGACAAAAGTTTTATAGAGAGTATTTTGTCCTGAGCCGAATATAGGATTTCTTCTGAACAAAAATTTTCTAGAGGGCATTTCATCCTGGGATGAATAGGAGTTCGTCTAGACGAATATTTTAAAATATTTCGTCCATGTACGAACAAGATTTCATTTGAATGAAAATTTTCCAGAGAGCATTTTGTCCTAGGACGAATAGGAGTTCGTCTGGACGATCATAACTTAGAAAAATTTTCTCACTTCCTGTTCGTCCCATTGCTCTTCGAAGGGGATAATTGACTTGATCGTCCCGTATGAACCTGGTTCATCCCGTATGATCAGTATGATTTTTTAAAGATCTCCCTAAGTGTATGTGTGATAAGTTATTTAATTACAATCACTCCCTCTCAAACTCAATACAATGAAAAATACAAACTTCAATTTACAAATTATCTTATGCTGAATTTTGATTTGAAGTCTTCATTAGTCTGGAGTTCGATTATCCTGAAATGTTAGTCCACATAAGAGCAAAAATAATTCTTCTATAAAGTGTTAGACGAAAACAAAAATTTAAAATAATAATATTTAGAATCATCAAAACTTTACAAGTTGCAAGAATGTAAAACATGTAAATAGCAACTCTCTTAACAATGTTGTAATGATTTGTTTCCATCAGGAAAGCCTAGCTACAAGATGATTTAAGTAAGTACTTTAAAAATTGACTTTTTGAACTAATAGTATAGTACGATGTTCATTGTATTACACAAACTAATAAAGTTTGAACTAAACATACAATACGATGTGAATTATACTGGATGATTAATAGAGACCATTTTGAATCATCCCGGTAATCTACTTATATGAATAAAAGAAAATTGAACTAATCGTACCATACTGAGTTTTGATCATACTATACAATAAATATATAAAAAATGAATAATTTGTTTGAAATACTATTTGATCTTATTGAATAAACCCCTATTTTGAACTAATTATACTATGTGAACCCAGATCTTACTGCGCAGAATAGTGATGGATTAATTGAAAACTTGGGGTTTTCTTAAGCCTTGTAGTTAAAGGAATTCAATCTTGTCTCATGAGAGGCTTTTAATTATTTAAGGAACATTGAGGAAGAATTCATGAGAGAGCTCTTAGGCTTGGAGATGGAGAAGGTGAGGTGGTGCATTAGGGAGAAGGTGTGTGAAGGGTTTTCACATGATTGCTCCAAGAAAGCTTACACCTAGCTTCCTCTAGTTACCTTGGTGAGTTCTTGAAGTTGCTCTAGGGAGAGTAGCTTTAAGCTCAAGGGTCATAGGTACTCTGCCCATAAAGAGGGTGAATAAGTATTGAAGGTTTGCTACCATCAGTAGGAGGGGTAGAAAGATTTTGTGAGTTATTTGCCTTTACTAAGAGGGTGAAAAAGGATTAAAGTTTCTCTACCATCACTAGGAGAGTGAGTAAGATTTCAAAGGTTCGCTATCATTATGAGGAGGCTAACATAACTTTTGGTTCTCCTATGCATCGAGTTTGGTGGAAGTGATTTGTAAGGGCTTCTCCACCTTATTGTTGGGGCTAAAAGAGAGATACTATAGTGTTAGTGAAATACCCAGGCAGGAGAACAACGGGGAGTGGACACAGATCAAGGTTGACCAAACCATTATAAAATTATGGTGTATTCTTTCTAAATTTTTACTATTTTATTTTAGGTATTTTAATTTTTTTATATGAGTTTATTTTTCATTGCAAACTACAATTGAATTATTAATCTTACATGGTCAGATTTAATTTGTGTTAGTAAAAAAAATATTCCTCTTGATTTATTTGTGTTACAAAACTTTGAAAAAGAAAATCAAGGTTTTTAATTTCCTTCCACTTGTGTTATGCACTTGACAATAATTTTTCATAAGTTATGATATTGGTTAAATTTATAAGTGTTTATGCTCCTCAAATAGGTTTAGATATGAGTTCAAAATTAAAATTTTAGAATAACTTAGAAGAATTAATACAAAAGATACTTCTTGAAGAAAGAGTTTTTATTAGAGGAGATTTAAGTGGACATGTTGGTAGAGTGGTAGATGATTTTAAAAACATTCATGGTGGCCATAAGTTTGGAACGATAATTGAAGGAGGTAAGACCATATTAGATTTTTCTTTAGCTTATAATTTTTTTAATAGCTAATACTTTATCTAAGGAAAGAGATGAGAATCTTTTCACTTATAAAAATGGATATAATAAATTATAGATTAATTATTTTCTTATAAGAAAATTAGATTGTTTAGATTGCAAAGATGAAAAAATTATTCCAAGTGAAAATTTGTGTGCCCAACATCGATTATTAATTTTGAACTTCAAGATAAAGAGGCAGAAAATAAAAAAATAAAGTAAGATGATATTCTAGGATTAGATGGGGGCATTTAAAGAATATGAACAAATATATTTTTGAGAGTAAGATTTTAGATCTTATGATTTTATCTGTGCATTAGAATGTTAATGTTATGTGGAAAAAAGTTGCTTGTGATATTAAGAATATTGCAAAAAGATATGCTTGGAGTTTTGAAGAGAAAAGCTCTAAATTGTAAAAATAGTTGGTGTTGGAATCCAAATGTGCAGAAAAAGATTAAAAAAATAAGAAGATTTGCCATAAAAATTAATTTAGATGTAAAAATTTTGATAATTGGGAAAGCTATATAGAGGCTCGTAAGGAATATAAGAAAGCTATTTGTGATACAAAGAGCTTAGCTTTTAATGATTTATATAATAGGTTATAAACTAATGAGGGAGAAAGATATATGCATAAGTTAGCCAAATAAAGAGATTAGAGTAGTAATGATTTAGTTCAAGTGAAGTATATTAAGGATGAAGATAAAAAAGTACTTTTCTTAGAAGATGATATTCAATAAAGGTGGATGAGATATTTTGCTAAATTTTTTTATAAAGAATGTGAAGATATGATTAACTTTAGTGACTTTAGCACCCTAAATGAACATAAAGATTTTTGTTTTTATTGGTGTATTAGTAAAACTAAGTTAGAGAGGCTTTAAAGAAAATGAAGTGTGGAAAAGCTATTGGACTTGATGATATTCCAGTAGAGGTATGGAAATGCTTAGGAGAAGAAGGAATTTCTTGGCTTACTAAAATTTTTAATACTATTTTGAAGAATAAAAAGATTCTAGATGAGTGGGGAATGAGTGTGTTAATTCTTATTTTTAAGAATAAAGGTGATACATAGGAATGCACAAATTATAGAGGATTTAAGTTAATATGTAATACTTTAAAACTATAGGAGTTGTTGCAACTCGAGCTTATGAGCTTATATTTTTGATGATAACAAATATTATGACTCACTTTCTATTGTCTACTTGTATTTGCAATATATATTTGTTTGTGTGTATACAAACATTTCAGGAATACCATGCAACATCATTACATGTTTTAAGAAAGGAGTTTTCAAACTTTGAAAAAGTCAATAAAATTCTACATTGTCTACTTGATAAGTTTGATGCTAAAGTTGTTGCTATTTATGAATCAAAGAATTTGAATGAATATTTTTATTGATAATTTGATTGGCTTACTCGTTGCCTACGAGCAAAGTTTGGGTCAAAGACTTTTGGATGCAGGAGAGATGATAGTGCTAAACGCTGAAAATATGGAGGAAAGTGGCTTAGTTGGTAATGAAAGCGATGACTTGTCAAGAAAATTAAAAAGCTCACCAAAGCATAAGCATCAATAAAAGTGGAATAAAGGTAAAAATGGTAAGAATATTAAGATTTCTTCTGATGTTATTTGTTTTGGATGTAGAAAGCCTGGACTTATGAAAAATTAGAGCCCAAATTTGAGAACTCTTCCTATAAAAGAACATGATAAAGCTGAGCAAATTATAAAAATGGAAAATAATGAAAAGCAAAAAATCTCTTGGGCAGACCTAGATTCTGAATTATTAGACCAGGAGCAAGATAATGTTTAAACCATTATTTGTGTGAATTATTTTTCTGTTTTTGCATGTTTTGTTCGTTTTTGTGTATTTTCTATGTTTTTTTGGATTTATTCTTTTTTAATTTCATTAAAATTTTTAATTTTGTCTTTATTTTTTTCTTCTTTTTATGTAGTATTTTCTCTCATCAACAGACACATCATCATCTTTTCAAAAATTAAAAAAAATATTATTGAAAATGAAAAATCTACCTCCTATTTTTCTTGAATTCTTATGTAACTTGTGGTTGACTTCTCTAAAAATAGTCAAAGGAAGAAAACTCATGATTTTGCCTCTCAATCTCTATTTCCTAAAAGAGGTTATTCTACTTTTGATTTAAAATCTTCTTTATATTTTAAGTTAGATTTTGAAACTAAACTTTTTCATCTCCCTGCATTTTATATATCGCATAGGAATCTTTTGCAAGTTGTTGAATCTACCTCATAATTTTCTTAATCAAGTAGTTCATTGTGTCAATAGATTGGGTTTACTTTTATTTTTAAAATTTCAAAAAGGTAGCATATTAACAAAAAAGGCCAATGACGCCAAATCAAAAGATATGTAATGACGCCAAATTAAGAAAGATACACAAAGTGTATCAAAAAGTAAAAGATGCGCAAAGTGTCCCAAAAACTGATAAGAGGCATAAAATGAGCCCACAAAGAGTATGCTTACTATTTTTGTATTGCTTAAAGCTTAAGAAAACCCTTGATATTTTTGATACTTGATCTTCAAAAATCATGATTCTTGATTCTCCAATTTTTGTATTAATCTTCCATAAGATATGTTTTATGAAAGGAGGAATGCATAAGGCTTGTTGTGAAATAAAAAAGTCCCCCTCAAACTTAAGGGAAAATTTTATTAGATGGTGTTGAGATCTACAATGCTTTATGGTGTCGAATGTTGGACATTAAAAAAGAAGCATACTACTAAGTTAAGTATTACAGAGATGAGGATGCTTAGGTGGATGAGTGGCTTTACCCTTATAGATAGGATAGGAAATAAGCATATACATAAAAAGGTTGCAGTAGCTCCAGTAGAAGATAAGATTAGAGAGAGTCGCCTTAGATGGTTTGGTCACATTAAACGAAGGCCTTTTGATGACCCATTTAAAAAATTTGAGGTATTATATTTGACTTATGCTAAGAAAGGTAGAGGTAGACCTAAAATGACATGGTTAAAATATATTAGAAATGATCTTTCTTTATTATATTTAAATGAGAATTTGACTTTTAATCAGACACATTGGTGAAAAAGGATTCATCTAGCCGACCCCACATAGTGGAACAAAGGCTTAATGATGTTGTTGTTGTTATATGATATTGGTTAAATAAAAAAGGGTTTTATTTTAGTATTTTTTAAAATTACAAATTCAACCCTCTTAGTGTGCTTAAGGATAGCTTAATGAGGTCTTACAACCTCCCTCGAATCCTCAAATGGTATCAGAGTGGGTCTTGATATTCATAATTTTAAAATCCCCAAGTAAAGATCTTTTGATGCATTTTGGAAATAGAACTAGTTTGGAGTGTTATTTTTTAAACTGCATACTTCTGTTTAAAAATATTTCATTTGTTTTTAGAAAATCTGCATTTCTACATTTTACCAATTTTTATAAATATTAGAATTTGGCACATAATTGAAATTGGTTATTCACTTCCATCACTTATAGTTAATGGAGCAAAACTAATGTCTCGTTTACAGAATGTAGTAATGATGATAAAGAGCTTGCTCAATTAATTGAAAAATGCTTGAATTTTTTTTTCCATGCATTAGAATCATAGGATTACATGAGTGTGCCTACATGTACTATGAGGAAGGAAATATGGGATAGACTATGCATAACATGTGAGGGTAATAATAAAGTTAAATAGTCTAAGTTAAACATTTAACTACATAACTATGAACTTTTTTGTAAGAAACCTAGCGAGATAATTTCTGAAATTTACAATAGATTCACTCGGATAGTGAAATCCCTATATGTATTAGGTAGTGGTCTTTCTAATCCTAAAAAGGTTAACAAAATTCTATGTTACCTACCTAGTGCTTATGATGCTAAGATCACTGGAATTTTTTAATCAAAAGATCTGAATGTGTATTCTATTGATAATTTTCTTGGCTCACTCAATGCCTACGAGCAAGCCATGAGTTAGAGATTACTTGATGTAGGTGACAGGAAAAAGGAGAAGACTATGGTTTTTAAAGGTAATGACTTAAAAAATGATAGCTCTATAGTTGAGGAAGATGTTGGCATTATATTGATGACTCGATAGTTCAAAAACTTTCTCAAAAGAAATTTCATCAGCAATAGAGGAAAGGTAAATATAGTAAAAATTTAAAGCATCATCTTACACAATTTGTTTTGAATGCAGGAAATCAGACCACTTATGAACTGAATGCCCCAATTTGAAAACTTACACAATCATGGAGAAAGGTGAAGAGAGGCAAAGTTCAAAAGTGGGAAGTAATAGAAATAAAAGGCTTTTTGGGCTGAGTTCACCTCAGAATCATCTAAACAGGAAGCAGAGGAGTATGTAACTAATCTACGTCCCATCGCTAATGATAGTCTTGAAAAGGAAGATTAAGATGAGGTATGTTAGTTATATTATGATGAACTTCTTATTATATTTGAAAAAAATTCTTGATTCATGAAGGTAGCTCAAAAAGATGTATGCTAACTTAAACTCAAAAATTTATACTTTACAAAAAGAGCATGATAGTTTGATAGTTGAACATTCTACTTTAGATAGAAAACACATGTCTTTTGTCAATGAGTTTGATACGTTAAAAAAGAAGCATGTTGATCTAACTAATGCACATGAATCCTTGAAATAAAAGCATCTTGAGTTAAAAGATTCATATAAACAGTTAGAAGCATTTGAAATTAAACTAGATCATAATGAGCATATATTGAAATTGGAAGTTATAAGTCTTGAAAGTGTAAATGAGTTCCTAAAAGAAAAATCCATGCACTTCAACACAATAAATCACCACCTACATTGACACAATGGCATAAACCTATATCACTACATGCACCATATACCCTTAGGAAGAGGTAAAATGCCCAACATAAACTAATTAATCCATTCCCTGGGGTTAGGTGTCATTATTTTGTCATGCTAGGCCACATAGCCCACACTTTCACAATACACCGTAAGACACATTTAGTGTGGAGGCCTAAATCACTTGGACCAAAGCATCACATGCATGCAAGTTAGTCATTAAAATATAAGGTGGAACCCTAACATACTTGGGTTCCAAATCTATACCTTGACTAACTTTATAGGAGTGCTCTCTTAAAAGGTCAAGTGATAGTATATAGTACCTAGAAAACTAGATGCTCAAGGAACATGACTGGAGATTTAAAGTAGTTCATCATTCTGGAGGCCAGGTCAAGAGGTAAAACAACACCAGAGGATAGCACCACCATGAAAGTGGTGGGCTCATGTATAATTGGAAACTCATAATTTTACACATTATGGAGATCGACATTAGAGACTAAAGGTTTTCGCTTTAGTAGATCTAAAATGGAATATATGGAGTGAAATTTTAGTAGTAATAGACCTAGTGAGGGGATTGTGACTTTGGGCGATCAAGTCATTAATAAGAGTACACATTTTAGAAATCTTGGATCTATTGTTCAGAGTGATGGTGAAATTGATGGAGATATTATCAGTAGAATTCAAGTTGGATGGTTGAAGTGGAGGAATGCATCGGGCTTGTTGTGTGATAAAAAAGTAACCCTCAAACTTAAGAGAAAATTCTATAAGATGGTAGTGAGGCCTGCAATGCTTTATGGTGCTGAATGTTGGCCACTAAAAGTGAAGCATAATACTAAGTTAAGTGTGGCAGAGATGAAGATGCTCAGGTGGATGAGTGGCTTTACCCTTTGAGATAGGATACGAAATGAGCATATACATGAAAAGGTTGGAGTAGCTCCAGTAGAAGATAAGATTAGAGAGAGTCGCCTTAGATGGTTTGGTCACATAAAAAGGCGGCCTTCCAATGACCCGAATAGGAGAGTATAGGTACTAGATTTGACTTATGTTAAGAAAGGTAGAGGCAGACCTAAAAAGACTTAGTTAGAAAATATTAGGATTGACCTTTCTTTATTAGATTTAAATGAGAATTTTACATTTAATAGGACACAATAGAGAAAAAGGATTCATGTAGCCGACCCCACGTAGTGGGATAAAGGCTTGATGTTGTTGTTGTTATTGTTGTAAAGTGCATGATTAGCTTGAATGAGAAATTTATTCTAAAAGGACAAAAGAGTTAATAATGTGTATATGCTTGATTTGAATTGTATTGAATACTCTAATTCTTTGTGTTTGAAAACCACTATTGATAAATCTTGGATATGGCATAGGAGACTATGTCATGCAAGAATGAAGACCCTTAAGAAAATTACCTAGAAAGACTTAGTTAGAGGTATACCCAAGTAAGATTTCACTAAGGACAACCTATATGATGTATGCCAACTAGTAAAGCAAATTAAGTCTTCATTCCATTCAATTGAGGACATCAATACCTCTGGGCCACTAAAACTTCTTCATGTGGATCTTTTTGGATATGTTAGTACATATAAAGTAGGAGGGAAGTCATATGGTTTTGTGATTATTAATGATTACTCAAAATTTACCTAGGTTAGATTCCTAACATAAAAGAAAGAATCTTTAAAGAATTTAGAACCTTCTCCACCTAGATATAGAGGAAATTAGGTTGTGAGATCTTAATTATTCATAACAATCATGACAGAGAGGTTAAAAATGTTAAGTTTGAATCCTTTTATTAGGAGGTAGGGATAGAACATAACTTTTCTACACCTAGGACCCCTCAACAGAATGGAATAGCAAAAAGGAAGAATATGACTTTAGTAGAAGATACTAGGGCAATGTTATATCAATATTCTCTATTGCAAATCTGGATTCAAATACTTTGATTTTGATGATAATAAATATTATTATTTCTTTACCACTACAATTATGACATATCTATTTTGTTTTCCCTACTTACTAACCTTTCAGGTCCATAAAGATCACTTACAATGAAAATCAGCTCAAGATCGGGTAGATTAAAATTAAGTCTGCTTGTAATTTCATATCAATGTATTTTTACCTTTCTTGAGTCAAATCTTAAATATGTAGGACCCCAAGCTAAGTAACCATGCACACACACACTAAGGGGGAGAAATTTGGTAAGTTAGAGTATTATTTCTATTTTTGACCTAATCGTACAGGTTGATATTAAATCATACTAGACGATCAGCCAAAAATAGTAACCTTGATTAGGGAATCTATACTAATCTCGAGTAATTCAACTAATCATCCAAGATGAACCATATCATCCAGGACAATCATATTAGATGATGAAAAGTAGCCTCCAATCATAACTTAGGTAATGTTTTATTTTTAAATTTTTTTCTAGTCATATAGGATGATGCATATCGTATTGGATGATTTGTAACAATAATGCCAAAATTGATCCGATAATTATGGGAATAATTATGGTTAAATTATTTAATTATATTGTACAGGATGATTCATTTGGATCGTATTAGATGATTTATTATATTTCATAGGATGATCCCATATCATCCATGATGAAAAACCATAAATTTCTTTTAATCATCCAAAGGTATCATCATGGATGTTACGAGACATTTGTGGGTTAATATATAGATCACCATCCATCATCCTATGTTATGCTGGACGATCAATATAGTATATACAACTAATTATCCTGGACGATCACAAGATGGTATTGAATAATATGTATAAATACTTATACTTATCGTACAAAGCAAAGGTGATCATCCTAGATGAAAGGGCTATTTTGTACTAATTATATAAGATGATTAGTTGTGTAGAATTCAAAATTAGGGCTTCTTTAAAGGCTCTCTATTTAAGAAATTATATTAACCCTTGAGTAAATCTTTTAATGTGGAGTTGATTCAAGAGGGAGCTTAGAGAAGGAAGAGGGAGAGATCCTTATGAGGGGGAGTTTGTGAGGGAATCACAAAGGTTATGCTGAGCAAGGTATTCGTTGTCTTATTCGAGCTGCTCCATTAGTTTCTTAGTTGCTCCGAAGAGATCACCTTTAGCATTAGATTTAGGTTCTCTGCCCACTCTAGGAGGGAGTAAAATGAATCTTGGGTTCTTTGCCTTCACCTGGTGGGGAAAAAAAGGATTCAAGTTTCTCTGCCGCACCATGTAGGTGAAATGATTTTGTAAGGGCTTCTCCGCCTTGTTGTGGGAGCAAAAGGAGAGTCACTTCAATTTTAGTGTAATACTTGGAAAGGGAGTCTCTAAGGAGTGTACGTAGGTTATATTTGACCTAACCACTATACAATTCGATGTGTTCTTTCTTATTACTTTTATTGCATTTTAGTTTTGCACTTTTCTATGATTGAAAAATCTGATTGTATTGTTATCATGAAAATTATTTTATCTTAAAATATTTATAAAGGTCAAAAAGTTTTTTTTTTGTTTAAGATTTTTTAAAACTACTAATTCACAACTTCTTGGTTAGTCTCAGGCTAGTGGAAGGTTATTTAATAACTCATGAACTTTCAAATGGTATCAGAGAAGGATTCATAAAATCAAGTTTTAGAAAAGTTTTGAATTTTGATCCATTGCTAACTTTGGAAATAGAAGCACCGTGGAAGGTTATTTAATAACTAGACCACCTCTTTTGGATAATATACCTTTTGAGTTTTGTAAGACTTGCATATCCACCTTTTTATAATTAATTGATTATCGTATGTTGATGCTTATTTTGTACCTTTTATATTAATAGATGGTGTTAAAAATGAAATTCCTCATATTGATTGGACTATTGATGCTAGAGATCTAGCACAACTAAATGTTAAGTGCTTGAACTATTTTTTGTACCTTAAAATATGAAGACTATATGTGTGTTTCCACTTATTCCACTTGAAAAGAAATTTGGGACATATTATACATAACATATGAATGTTCAAATGAAGTTAAACAATCTAGATTGAACATTCTCTTGCATGACTATGAACTTTTCTGCATGAAAACTAGCAAATATGTTTATGAAATGTATACTAGGTTTACACAAATCGTTATTTCTCTACATGCCTTAAGAAGAGAATTAATAAACTATAAAAAAGTTAAAAAGATTCTTAGATGTTTACCCTCTTTTTTTGATATAAAAATTATTTTCATGACTGAATCTAAGGATTTGAATATTTATTTAATTGATAACTTATTTGGATCACTCATTGCTTATGAGTAAATAGTGAACCAAAGGAAGCTTGATGCAGGTGAGAAGAAAAAGGATAAAACTATAGCCTTAAAGGCTAATGATTCTGATGCTGATTCTTCTGGTTCTAAAAATGATGACATTATTTTAATAGCTAGGAAACTCAAGAGCTTCTTGAGGAGAAAGAAAAAGCATCATCATAAATTGAATAAAGATAAGAATAATAAAAATTCTAAAGTTTCTTTTGATGCTATTTATTTTGAATGCAGAAAGCCATGGCATCTGAAGTATGATTACCCAACTTTGAATGCTCACCAAAGTAAGGAGAAGGGTGAGAAAAAACCTAAGTTCAAGAAGGACAAGAAAAGGATCTAAAAGGCTATCTAGGTGGACTCAGTATAAGATTCGTTTGAAACTAAAGTAGAAGAATTTTGATGGCTAATGAACATCTTGATTAATCTGATCAAGAAGAGGTATGTGAGCTTACTTATGATAAATTACTTAAATTTTCTAAAAAAATTCATTCTTCATATAGGAAGCTTAAGAAACTACATACTAGCCTTAAAACTAATTTTTGAACTTAGCAAAAGAGCATGAATGCCTGAGAAAAGATCATTCCACTTTAGATAGTAATCATATAATTTTATTTGATGAATTTAATGAATTGAGTAAAATATATATTGATTTAGCTAATGAGCAAGATTCCTTTAAAAGTTTACATGTTGAACTAGGAGATGCGTATAAAAGACTAAAAAGTCTTGCATTTGAAATTAATAATGAAGAGCATGCTTTGAAAGTTGAAAATTCAAATCATAAAAGTTCAAACTAATTTTTATAAATCAAAATAAATGCTTTGAATAAAAATAAAAAAACCACATTCAATTGAAGAGTTTTACAATCCATCACAACAACATGCATCATTCAAATATATGAAGAGGCACCATAACCTAAATAGATTAGTAAATTCTTTTTCTGGTGTTAGATATTTTTCTTATGGAATGCTAGGACATATCTCCCACACTTGCACCATTCATCGTAGAACACATTTAGTATGGAGACCTAAAGTTCAAAACTTAGCGTAGCATGTATGCATTTCATTCTTAGTTTAAGGCATAGGATTGAAGATACAAATCAATTAATTTCACTGGAGGCCAGGGTAGGAGACAAGGTAACACTTGGAGATAACACCATCAAGAGAGTGGTGGGGTGAGGTATTATTAACAACTATAAGAATTTCATAATTGAAATTGTTTTACTAGTTGATGGCTTAAAAAATAAGTTAATTAGCATCTGTCAGCTCCGTAATAAAGGCTTTAGTATAAATGTTGTCTACCAGCTGCATAATAAGCTTGAATAACAACATTATTTTGCGGGAAATGAGGATCAACAATGTCTATATGTTTGATTTAAATTGCATTAAATCTGACACTGCTCTTTACTTAAAAATTGTTACTAATGAATCTTGGTTGTGGCATAGGAGATTATATCATATAAGTATGAAAAATCTTAGAAAGATCACCCAGAAAGACTTAGTGAGAGGAATTCCCAAACTAGAGTTTACAAAAGACCACTTGTGTGATGCACGTAAATTAGGGAAATAAGTCAAATCTTCTTTCCACTCAATTAAAGATATTAGCACTAGCAAACCTTTAGAAGTCCTATACATGGATCTCTTTGGACCTGTCAGCACTGCAAGCCTAGGAGGAAAAGTCTTTGGGTATGTGATTATTGATGATTATTCAAGGTTTACTTGGGTTAGATTCTTATCTCAAAAAAGTGAATCATTCGAGGAGTTCAAGTCTATTTCCATTTGAATTTAGAGGAAGCTAGGTTGTGAAATTCTAGTCATTCATAGCGATCATGGTGGAGAATTTAAGAATGAAAAATTTGAATCATTCTATAAGGAGTAAGGGATAGATCACAATTTTTTAGCTCCTATAACCCCTCAGCAGAATATGATAGATAAAAGAAAGAATAGGACCCTGGTAGGAGATGCTAGAGCCATGTTAGTTGAATACTCACATCTAAAATACTTTTGGGTAGAAGTGGTGAATACAACCTATTATATTCTGAATAGGGTGAACGTAAGATCCAAACTGAACAAGATACCCTATAAAATTCTGAAGTGTAGGAAACTTAACCTTTCTCACTTCTATGTCTTTATATGTAAAGTGTTCATTCTGAATAATAGGAAGTCTCAACTATGAAAGTTTGACCCAAAATTTGATGGAGTGTTCCTAGGTTACTCAAGTGTTGGGAAATCCTATAGAGTCTTCAATAAAAGAACACTAGTAGTTTAGGAGAACACATATTATTTTTGATGAATTTGATAATTTTAGAGGGTCTAAGGTAGAAGAAGAGGAGGTAGTAGAAGTCACCCAAGGATTAGAATCTAAAAATCTAGAGGAAAGGGTAGAACCTGAAAACACTTTTCCTAAAGAATAGAGATATTCTTTGAGTCATCCTAAAGAACTGATCTTAGGAGACCCATTTGAAGGTGTTAGAACTATATATAGACTTAAAAAAGAAGTAAACCACTCCACCTTCATTTTAATGACTGAACAAATGAACCTAAATTAAGATTTATTTGAAGAATTATGGATCTTATCCATGCAAGAAGAATTGAATCGTAAGGAATGATATGTGGGAGCTAGTTGAAAGACCTAAGGACAAGAGTATGATTAGAACTAAATGGGGTTTCAAAAATAAAATGAATGATTCTGGGGTAGTAGTGAGGAATAAGGCAAGATTAGTGGTTAAGGGATATAATAAAAAAGAAGTGATTGATTTTGAAGAAACTTTTGTCCTTATAGCTAGATTGAAAGCTATTAGAGTGCTACTAAATTTGCTTGTTTTAAGGGATTCAAACTATACTAAATGGATGTCAAGAGTGCCTTGCTGAATGGGGTAATAAAAAAGATGCGTATGTTGAACAACTCTAATGTTTTAAAAACTCACAATTTCTTAATCATCTGTTCAAATTAAAAAAGGAGTTATATGGACTAAAATAAGTACCGAGGGCATGGTATGAAAGGCTAAGCACATTCCTACTAGAAATATCTTTTGTTAAGGCGAGCATAGACACCATCCTATTTCTGGAAAAGGTAGGAGATGAATTTCTGATTGTTCAAATTTATGTTGATGAATTTTTTTTTGAATCTTTTGATAAAAAATTATATGATGAATTCTAAAAAAATAATGAGTAAGGAATTTGAAATGAGTATGATGAGAGAACTGACTTACTTTTTAGGGTTTAGCATAAGGCAAAAGGATGATGGAACTTTTCTTAGTCAATCAAAATATAATAAGGACATTCTTAAGAAATATGAAATTGATAAAGACAAGCCAAACAATACTTCTGTGAGTTCCACTTTTCAGTTAGACAAGGAATCAAATAAAAAATCTATTGATAAAAAGAAATATATAGGAACAATTAGATCACTTCTTTACTTGACTGCTAGTAGACCTGATATTATATTTTGTGTTTATCTCTGTGCTAAATTTCATGCTAATCCAGTTTCACTTAACTATTGTTAAGAGAATTCTTATGTATCTCTTAGGAATCTCTGACTTAGGAATCTGATATTCTAGGCATAACACCTCCTTTGAAATCATAAGATATTCTGATTCAAATTTTGTGAGATGCTGAGTTGATAAAAAAAGCACTTTAAAACTTATCAATTCATTGGACAATCCTTAGTCTATTGGTCCAGTAGAGAATAGAACTCAGTTGCCTTGTCCATTACTGAAGCTGAGTACACTGCCTTAGAAAGTTGTGTGGCCCAAGTCCTCTTGTTAAAGTAATAAATTATAGATTTAGGTTTACCTGCAGGAACAATTTCAATCCTCTATGATAATATTAGCACCATTTGTATTTCAAAGAACCCAATCCAACACTCCATGATCAAATACATTGACATAAGACATCAGTTTATTAGGGACCATGTTACAAAAGGAGATATAGAGCTACACCATGTAGCCACTCAAAACCAACTTGCTGATATCTTTACAAAACCACTGGCCTTTGAAACTTTGAGCATCTTAAGAACCAGATTAGGTTTCATAGATATTAATGCTTAAAATGTCTGCTATCTATTTTTGATGTTTTTGTTTTATTTTATTTGTATATCTGTTTCTGTTTATGTACTTCTAGTTTTTATTTTTTATTTTTCTGTTATTTTTCCCTTTAGTTTTTTTTTTATATCAGATCAATGTTCATTGCTACTTTTTCCTTGCTTTTGTTTTTGAAAATTTGTAAGAGATGATTGACTACCCTAAATCTGTTAAGGAAAGAAACATCGATGATTGTGTCTCTTCCTCTAACTCCTTTAGTGGATATTTTTCTTTTTGAAGAAAAATCTATTTCAAATTAAAAGTTGGACTCTAAAGTTGATATCTTTTCTATCTTCTTACAGTAATCTATCTCATATGAATAATGCTCAAAGTCTTTAAATCACTTTCAAAGTTTTTTGATCAAGTTATTATATTTATAATTTGGATATGATTCTGATTTGTGGTTTATTCTTCCTTATATTAAAGAGTGAGTATTCTTCTCTTATATCTCGATGATAATATCACAACTAAGAGTCTTTAAAGGTGTTGAAAGGAAGTCAGCTTGCAAAAATTGACAAAAAACATAAAATGAGCCTAAAAGAAAAATGAAAAGATGCGCAATAATCGCCAAGTAATTGAAAGATACATGAAAATGTATCACTAATCAAAAGATATGTAAAGTTCTCTATATAATTAAAAAAGAGACACAAAATAAATGCACAAAAATAAGCTTCCTTCTCTTTTAAACCTTTAAATCTTAGAAGAATTCATTTGCTACTTGATATCTTTAAACATATGTTTTTTTAAACTCATGATTTTGAGTGATTACTTTGCTATATTATTCTATCATATATTTTTTTGAAATAAGGTTTTGAACAAATAACTTTTCTTATATGATTTCTTTTTTGAATTAGATTTCTGTCTTAAAAAGATTTTTAACCTAAGAGAAATCTGAGCTAGGGTTAACAAGATCGATTTTATACTCTTACTAAGCATATTTTTTTTTATTGTTTTATATTCTTTATGAATTTTTATTTTTGTCTTAAAAACTCCTTTGCATCACTTTCCATATTCTGAATTTTTTTCTATTTTGCTCACATCGTCCATGATGATCCACATCGTCCTGTATGAATTGAACAAAAAATATTCTTATATGATTACAACATAATCAATGATTGATCTACACTAATTATTAGTAACCATCCCATACGATTTGAACATCATACTAGATGATCCATATGGCAGAAATGGTTAGACGATTTAAATGTTGTTAGGCAATTCATTATTGCACATCATCCTAGAAATACACATGTTCGTCCTGTACAATCTATTTATTCAATGATCATACAAGATGACCCCACAGGATGATCGTCCTATATCTAATCATCTAGTATGATATCTGATTGTCCTAGATGATAAGATCAAATTTTTTGACCGATCATTTAGATGACATTATTGTGCCTAATATTTTGGATGATCTCACAATCATCCTTGATGATATGCTGAACCCTATATAAACTACCCAAATTTAAGGTTTTCTACACACCAAAATTTTCAACTCCCTTCTCCCTCATTCAAGCTTTCAATTTTTAATTATGGTGGGTGGTAAATGATCTCATGCCATCACCAGCAGCTCTTCAAAGATTACTATCAATCTTCACTTTATTAAAACAGCTGATGAACCTACTTATACTCGCTACAAGCATGTAGGGATTAATCCATCAAAGGTTATTAATCAGGAGGTGTTGAATTTTTAGGTACTTGACCTCTTTTCCCACAACACTGTTGGATTCATTCTTACACTTGCTTTCCCTTTTAATTTTGAACTCCTTTTTGAATTTTTTGCAAGTCTTTGTTTGAATTTTGATTGTACAGCATTTCAATCTTATGTTAATCGATGCCCTGTCGAAATAACATATTAAAACTTCTATGAATTTCTCCACCTTTTTGCCACTAGAGACAAACTTCATTTTTTGGCTTCAGATCCACACTTTAATTAGGGCCTTATAAATACCCTTCTTTGAGAAACCAATGCCCACCTTCATGACTCTGAAACTAGTTCCTTAGTGAAAAATTCCCAAACCATCCAACACATTCTTCGAATCTCCATTATTCCTAAAGTTAGGGATAAGATCCATATTACCCCCATCCTGTCACTCACCACCTACTATTTTATGGCTCATTATGATTTTAATGACACCTATCTTATAATTTGACACGTTGAAATCTTGCATGCATTAGGGATTCAACCACAAAAGAAAACAAAATCTAGCCTTAGAACATATCATTATATATGTCCTTGAATCCAAGTACAACCTTAAGTATACAAACCCACCTAATCACCTCCCTATTTTCTATTCAAATAGCTCCTTTTGCATACTTCACATTACTCATCATCACCATATGCTTGATAAGGCTGTGGCAGAAGAGGAAGGACATATTCCTTCTCTTGACCAAATCCACCAACACTCCCTGATTGATAAGCTTGTTCATAGGTTTGACCAGTGGGAAGCTATAATTGAGTCATATGTGACCAAGTAGTAGTAAATACATGATTAGGACATAGCTCAATTTGAGGCATATGCAACCCAACAACAGTGGCAGTACGACCAGGATATGGCCTGGTTTGGGGAGTAGTTTTCTTTTCTTCACTGATACTTTTAGCGGCGAGCACCACCACCTCCACCTAATCAGGAATCCTCTTTCTACTAGTTTCTTAGTGTTTGGTTCTATGTTTGTATTGGTTCTCTTTTATGTATTTTATACAGTGTAGTGTTTTTCCTATTTCATATTTTTTATGATGTCAAATGGGGTAGTAGTTATTATGTTGTTTGCTTTTATCTTTTATGGAATCTATCTTATTTTACTAATGTAATTTTTATGTTTAAAAAATTTTCTTTCTTTAATTAAAAAAATTATTATTTCTCGCTTGAATTGAAAATTTTAACAATAATGTTCATCATCATCAAAAAGGGAGAGATTATTGCAAATCTGGATCCAAATACTATCTTTTTGATGATAACAAACATTATTATTTTCTTACCACTACTATTATTACATATCTATTTTATTTATCTTGCTTACTGACCTTTATGGTCAACAAAGATCACTTGCAATAAAAATTAGCTCAAGATTGGATAGATTAGGATTGAGTTTGCTTGTAATTTCATATCAATGTATTTTTTACTTTTCTTGAGGATAATCTTGAATATGGTGCACCCCAAGCTAAGTAATCTTGCACACACACTAGGGGGAGAAATTTGGTAAGTTAGAGTATTATTTATATTTTTGACCTAATCATATAGGATGATGTCAAATTATACTGGACGATCAGCCAAAAATAGTAACCCTGATTAGGGCATCAATGCTAATCTTGAGTAATTAAAATAGTCATATTAAACGATCCATATCATCCATAATGATCAGTTTATATGATGAAAAATAGTCGTGAATCACAATTTAGATAATGTTTTATTTTCATATTTTATTTTAATTGTACAAAATGATGCATATCATACTGGACGATTTATGATAATCATGCCTAAATTGATTCGGCGATTAGGGGAATAATTATAGTTAAATTGTTCAATTATATCATACAGGACAATCCATTTGGATCTTACTAGATGATTTAGTATATTTTATAGGATGGTCCCTTTTCATCAAAGATAAAAAACCATAAGTTTCTTCTAATCATCTAGAGGTATCATCATGGACGTCCCGAGATGTTTACGTGATAATATATAGATTGCCACCCATCATCCCATGTTGTCTAGGACAATTGATATAGTATCTTGAACTAAACATCTTGGATGATCATAAGATCATACTGGATCATATATAAAAATATTTTTACTGATCGTACAGAGCAAAGGTGATCATCCTGGCTGAAAGGGCTATTTTGTACTAATCATACAGGATGATATGCCAATCCTCCTAGATGAACACTTGTGCAGAATTAAAAATTAGGGTTTCTTATGGAGGCTTTCTATTTAAGCAATTGTATTAACCCTTGAGTAAATATTTTATTATGGAGTTGATCCAAGAGGGAGTATAGAGAAGGAAGAGGGAGAACTTGAGAGGGAGAGATCCTTGTGAGGGAGAGTTTGTGAGGGAATTACAAAGGTTTCTCCAAGAAAAGTGTTCGTCATCTTCATCGAGTTGCTCCACTGGTTCCTTGGTGGCTCTGAGGAGATCATCTTCAACATTAGATCAAATTCCTCTTTCTACTCAAAGAGGGATTAAAGGGATTCTCGGGTTCTCTGCCTTCACCTGGTGGGTGAAAAAGGATTTAAGGTTCTCTGCCTCATAGTGTCAGTGGAAAGATTTTATAAGGGCTTCTCTGCCTTACTGTGAGAGCAAAATGAGAGTCACTTCAATTTTAGTGCAATACTTGAAGAGGGAGTCTCTAAGGAGTGGACGTAGGTTAGATTTTACCGAACCACTATTAAATTTGGTGCATTCTTTCTTATTACTTTTACCACATTTTATTTCTGCACTTTTTTGTGATTTATTCTATGATGGAAAAATCTGATTGTATCATTATCCTAAAAATTATTTTTCTTCAACATCAAAGGTTATTGTTTTGTTTTAAAATATTAAAAAAGATCAAAATAAATTTCTTTTTGTTTAATATTTTTTAAAACTGCCAATTCACCCCCCCTCCCCCCCCCCCCCCCCCCCCTCTTGGTTAGCCTCGGGCTAGTTCTTTATGGTTTAATACCCATCACAAACTTTCATTCTCTCCCTATATACTTTTGGGAAAAAGCAATATGTATTGAATAGGGTCAATGTTAGATCCAAGTTAAATAAGATATCCTATGAGCTTCTTAAGGGTTGGGCACACATAATGTCTCACTTGGATGTCTTTAGTTGTAGATGCTTTGTTCTGATTAATTGAAATTCACCTCTAGGAAAGTTTGATCCCAAATTTGATGAAGGAGTTTTCTTAGAATATTCATATGTTGGTAAAGCCTATAGGATTTTTAATAAGGGTACCTTAATAGTAGAAGAGTCTACCCATATTATATTTCATGAATCAGATTAATCTTTTGAGCTTGAGTTAGATGAAGAAGAATAAGTAGAGTTTACCCAAGGGGTAGAATCCATTAACCTAGGAGATAGAGTAGAACCTTAAAAGCCTTTGCTTAGAGATTGGAGATACTCATCTATTCACCTTAGAGAACGCATCCTAGGAGATCCATCTATAGGTGTTAGACTAGACATAGACTTATAAAGGAAGTTATTCATTATGTATTCATCTCCATGGTAGAACCTACCAATATAGAGGAAGCCCTAGCCAATAAATTCTAGATCCATGCTATGTAAGAATAATTAAATCAATTTATTAGGAATGTTATATGAGAATTGGTTAGTAGACCTAAGAACCAGAGTGTTGTAGGAACTAAGTGGAATTTCAAGAATATAATGAATGACTCTAGTATAGTGACTAGGAATAAGGCTAGATAGTAACTAAGGGGTACAACTAGATTAAAGGAATTAATTTTGAGGAGACCATTACCCCTATAGCTAGGTTAAAAGCCATTATAGTATTATTAGCATAAATTTGCTTTGGATGATTCAAGTTATATCAGATGGAAGATGTAGGGCTGCAAGCGAACCAAACGTTCGTCGAGCTACTCATTGTTCGGTTTGATTTAAGCTCGTTTGTGATCATTTTATTAACTAAAAAACAAACTTGAACAATATTTTATATACTCGATTCTTAAATAAACAAACTTGAACACTAATGCGTTCGGCTCATTTATGTTTGCGAACAACATCATTTGAAGTTCATGAATAAGCTTGAAATTAAGCTCGATAAGAAGCTCGATTCGTGTTTGATTTTGAGCTCGTGAATAAGCTCGATAAAAATAATTAATATTTGATTATAGAATTATTATTAAATAAAAAAATTTAAAGTAAAAAATATTATATTATATGTTAATTAAGTATTTTTATTAAATTTAAGTGAATGATAGAAATGTCAAAAAAAGAGCCTCAAATTTAAGCTCGATAAGTATTTTTATTAGGGATTTTATCAGAGGAAGGTTGGGTCTCCACTGAGCAAAAAGCCTCAAATTTACTATTTGTCATAATAACTTTAAAAGAGATGGGAGAAGGTTGCATTTGGGAAGAGTGAGAAAGAGCAAGAGCATCTACCATAAAAAAATTCGTTAGATATGTTCGCGAACATGCTCGATGTAATCGTTTGTTAGGAAGCTCGATAAAACTCATTTGTTAAGTTCATGATCATCTAAAAGTAGAGCTCATTTATAGCTCATTCATGTTTGTATGTTTAAAGCTCGATAAGCAATAAATGAACGAACATGAACTGAACATGAACCGAACATGAACACTCATTAATTTAAATGAACCAAACATGAACACAAATAATAAAGCTCGAAACAAACATGAACCAAACTTGAACAACCTAATATTAAATGAACACAAACATGAACACTCATATACTCGGCTTGGCTCGATTCGTTTGCAGCCCTAGATGTATATGTTGAGCACCCACATATTTTGCAAATTCTTAATTTTCCAATCATGTATTAAAATTAAAAAAGATTTTATTATGATTGAAGCAAGCACCTAGGGCCTGGTATAAGAGGCTGAGTAAATTCCTCCAAGATAGAACCTTTGTTAAGGGTAGTGTGGACACCACCTTATTCCTTAATAAAGTAGGAGAATATCAACTCATTGTTTAAAATTATATCAATAATATATTTTTTGGATCCATAAATAAGAATAGATGTGATGAATTTTCAAAAATAATGAGTGAGGAGTTTTAGATGAACATGATGGTAAAGCTTACATATTTTCTCTTATTTAGTGGGTGAAAGATCATTAGGGATGTTAAGCCCTTATAAACTAGACCAAAGCTAACTAAGAGGGCGAGAGGGGGGGGGGGGGGGGGGGGGGGGTTAATTGGTATTTTAAAATTTCTCAATAAAAAATACAATCTTAATCCAGACCAAAATTCACCACAAGAATAACTAAGTGCATAAAATAGTAAGAAAGAAAACACAAAAATTTATAGTGGTTAGATCAACTTGACCTACGTCCACTCCCTGGAGCCTATCCTCTAGGTATTGCACTAAACTCAGTGACTCTCCTTTTGCTCCCATAGTAAGACGGAGAAGCATGTACAAACCTCCTTTCCACCGACACCAGTGAGGCAGAGAACCTAACTCTTCTTTGTTCCTCCTGAAGCAGGCAGAGAACCCGACTCCTTTCATTTCCTCCTGAAGCAGGCAAAGAACCTTGATCAGTTACTAAAGTAGACCTCTCTAGAACCACCAAGGAATAAGGGACAATGACCAGAGAAAATGACTCGGATCCTTACTTGGAGAAACCTTTGTGAAACCTCTCACAAACTCCCCCTAATAAGATCCTCTCTCTCTCTCTCTCTCTATCTTACTCTCCCTCTCCTCTTGGCTCTCTCAGGTCAAGATAGTAATAAAAGATACAATCTTGAGTAAACAATAGGTCTTATATCGAAGAGCTCCAAATTTGTTCTTAATTGCAACAAACTGACATTATCGTCTAGGGTGATCAACATATCGTCATGTACAATTAGTTCAAATTATTGAGTATCATCCAAAACATCACCCTGAATGCATGCCTGGATGATGGAAAAGTAAACAAATTGTCTTGGACAATTTCATGATCATCCCAGATGATTAGTTTAAAAAACAATATCATCCAGCACATCGCCCTATTTGCTTGTCTGGATAACGGAAAAATAACTGATCGTCTAGGATGATTTGGGAACATCCTGGATGATTAGTGCAAAAATAATACACATCATCTATAATATGATTCTGGTCATCCAAGAAGAAACTAAGGTTTATTTTACTGATTGTCCCAAACAATCTTACGATTGTCCTAGACAATATGATCATTCAATCAAACCTTAATTGCATTCCTTAATTACAATAATAATTTATGAAATTACTAGATCACCAAGAGGGGGGTGAATAGCAAATATTTGTTGCAATAATTAAAATCCTAAGCAAGAGTTCTAATATTTTTTGTGTTTTTAAAATTTTAACAAGAAAACTTTAACTAATATGAAAGCAATTAATTGAACTCAACATGCAACAATGAAATTCTTTTTCTTTCACAATTATCACCGAACAAATATAATGAAAATAATGTGCAAGCAAAAATTAAAAGCGATAAGGAAAAAGCACACCATTATTTTATAGTGGTTCGGTTAAACCATAACCTACGTCCACACCCTGGAGTCCTCCACTCCGGGAATTTCAATACAAACTATTGTTCACCTTTTTCCCCCTCGGCAAGGCGGAGAAGCCTTCACAAGACTCACTTTTACCAACGCAGCCTGTCGGAGTGCCAAGCGCTTTTCTCACCCTCCTGGCGACGGCAGCGTACCTTCTCATTTTTCTCCCTCCTGGAGAAGGCAGAGTACCTTCGATGTCACGGACGTAGAAGAGTCTCCCCCTCAGAGAGCCTCCCACAAGTTCTTCTCAGGCCATAGGAGGAGCAAGATGCAGCAAGAATGGAGCAACCATGTGATCTCCTTCACACTACTTCTCCCTCACCAAGCTCACCCTCTCCATTCTCTCTCAAACCCCAAAAACTTCTCAAGAGCTCTCTCCCAAGGATTCTCTCTCTAATCATGTTCCTCTCTTTTTGTCTCTTTAAAAAACATTACTATTTTGATACTTAAAACGGGCTCCAAAATCCCTAAAATTTTCAAAGTAGTTGTTATTATCATACGATACGATTTACCATCGTATAATACAAATTTTATAACAGGCTTCATCATGGTACGAAGGTTTACGAACAGTTCAAAAACTTCTAAATATATTCATATAGTACGATTTACAATCATACAGTACGATCATCAACTCTTTTGTTCGTACAGGATGATAGTTGGGATGATCAAAATTCATCTTTATATATCGTAGGGTACAACCTACTTCGTCCAGTATGAATTGTCAAAATTAAGGCATCATCCAAGATGAATTTTGGGATGATTGAAACTCGTCTATGTATATCGTATGGTACGATATACATTGTACAGTATGATTAAGCAAAAATAAGAGATCATCCAGGATGAAGTTCGGGACGATCAAAACTAGTCTCTGTTCATCGTATAGTACGAACATGTTCATACAGTATGAGTACCAATCAGTGATTAAACCTTGATTTACTCACTAATCACAGGTTAATTTAAGTAAGTATTCAAAATAAATCGTAGAGTACGAACATGTTCGTACAGTACGAATGGCTAATAGAACTTACTTAAACTAGTCTGGCGGCTAGGGTTTTGGATTTGTAACACATCATACCGTACGATATGGTTCGTATAGTACGATCTATTCACAGAAAATCATTTTATAACATTAGATCGTACAATATAATATAAAGTTGTATAGTACAATAAACGGAGAAAAATCTTCATCTTTTTTTCTTTTAAAACCGTCTCCCCCTGTGTGTGTGCATGGTTGCTCAAACTTACATACAGTTTGTGGCCAGACTCAAGAAAAGAAAAAAAATATAAAATTACATTTTTTTAGACTCACACTCCTACTCTACCCAGTCTTGAGTCTTCCTATTATCCTAAATAACTCATGATCTTCCTGAAATGTTAGTACTCACAGTCAATAGCAGAAATCAAAAGATATTCAATGAATAAAATTTAAGATGACATTATTTGTCATCATCAAAAGCTCAGACTAGGGGTCATGGATTGCAACAATTTAGGCATAATTGCTCTCCATCATCCAGGATAATGTTAAAAAAATAAAATATGCCTAAATAAATCTAGTGGCTGATTCTTTCTGATTTGACCCTATCATCCCGGACGATGCTAATATCATCCAGGATGATTTGTTTAATTATAATTGCCTTAATATAGATGTCATAATTAGGGTTTTTATTTTTAACTTATCATCCAAGATGATTTACGATCATCTCAGATGATGTGATCAAAAATAGAAAACTCTAAAATCAGACAGAATTTTTCCTTGAGTGTGTGTACAAGGTTACTTAGCATCTGGACCCACTTTGTTTACAATTGACTTAAGAAAATGTTAAAAATAGCTTAACTATAGTTTATAGATAGACTCAGTCCTAATCTACCCAATCTTGAGCTGGCTTGATTTGTAATTTAGCCTTGTGGACCTGAAATATTAGTAGGCAAGGCAGTTATAGAAAAATAGAAGTATAAGAAATGTTTGCTATAATCAAAATTATAATTCTTGAATCCAAATATGTAAGAATCTCCCCCTTTTCTATGATGGCAAACAAAAATAATTTAAGTAGTTTGACACCGAAATTCAAATTTTACTAAAAAGCAAACTAATGGTATAAACAAACACTAAACATAAACAATACAATGAAATAACATAAAACAATACCATTTCTCCCCTTTTGACATCTCAAAAAGAAAGAAGGAACTATAAAATAAAAAAATAGAATAAAAACTACCAAAAAAGAAATAAACTACAACATAGAAAAAAAACACAAGAAATTTTTTTTTGATCAAAGCATGAATATGATTTCTCCATGTGATTGAATTAAAAATTTGTAAAATTCAATAAGTTAACATCATTGAAATTCGAAAAATGATAGAATAGGTGATCCTGTTAGCCCTAGCTCGGGCTTCTCTTAGGGCAAATCATCTTTTGAAAATAAAGATCTAACTCAAAAAAAAGCAATTAGATCAAAAAAAAAGAGTTATGTTCAAAACCTGGTTCTAAAAAAATATCTTATAGAATAATATATCAAAGTAATTAGTCATAATCATAAATTTTGAGCATAAGCCTTTGAAAATATTAAGTGATACATGAATTCTTCTAAGTTAAAAGGTTTAAAAGAAAAGGAAGCTTGCTTTTTATTGGCTCATTTTATGCCTCTTGTTAATTCATAGGCACACTTCGTGGTTTTTCTTCTTTTGATTTTTGATACACTTTGTGTATCTTTCAATTTTTTTTTGCTGTCATTGCGCATCTTTTTAGTTTTTCTTCTTTTGGGCTCATTTTATGCCCTTGTTGTCATACATTTTTTTTGAAAACTAGATCCCTTTCGAAACTCTTAAATACTCTTAGTTGTGAGGGTATCTTCCAGATATTAGAGAAGAACAACTCACTCTCTAGTATAAAGAAGAATAAATCACAAAATATAATCAAATTCATATGATAAATGCAATGACAAAATTTCAAAAATTTGACAGTAATATAAAGACTTCGAAAATTATATATATATATATATATAAGATAGATTATAATAGCAAGATCGAAAAGATCTCAATTATAAAGTCCAGTTGTTAATTTGAGATAGACTTTTGTTTAGAAAAGAAAATTTCACCTAAAAAGAGGTTAGAGGAAGGGAAACAATCAATAATTTTTCTCCCATTAACTGATTTAGGGATGTCAAAACATTGACTACAAATTTTTAAAAATAAAAACAAAGAATAAAATATCATTTCAGCAGTGACCATAAAGGAAAAAGAAGAAAAACTAAAAAAATTGAAATGAAAAACAAAAAAAAAATAATATCAAGTAAAAAGTGAAACAAACAAGCATAAAATTCAGAATACATTAACATCAAATTCATGCATTTATATCAATCACACCCAATCTGGTCCTTAAGATACTGAAAGTGTCAAAAGCCAGTGGTTTAGTAAAAATGTCAGCCAGTTAATTCTCAGTTGTTACATGGTGTAGCTCAATGTCTCCTTTGGTCACATAGTCTCTAATAAAGTGATGTCTTATGTCAATGTATTTAGTCCCTGAATGTTGAATAGGATTCTTAGAGATGAAGATGGCATAAGTGTTATCACAAAGGATTGAAATTGTGCCTACATGTAATCCTAAATCTAGAATTTATTGCTTCAACCAAATGACTTGGGTCACACAACTTCCTAAGATAATGTACTCAGCTTCAGTAGTGGAAAGTGTAACAGAGTTTTATTTTCTATTGGACCAGGAGACTAAAGACTCTCCTATAAATTGACAAGTCCTAGAAGTACTTTTTCTATCCACCCTACATACTACAAAATCAAAATTAGAATATTCAATAATCTCAAAAGAAGTGCTATGCCTCGGATACCAAATTCCTATGTTTTGGGTTCCTAAGAGATATCTAAGGATTCTCTTAACTACACTCAGGTGGGATTCTTTAGGATCAGCTTAAAATCTAGCATAGAAACAAACACAAAACACTATATCAAGTTGGCTCATAGTGAGGTAATGTAAAGATCCAATCATCCCTCTATTCTTCTTTTGATCAATAGATTTTTCATTTGGGTCATTATCCAACTGAACACTGGAGGTCATGAGAGTATTTATTAGCTTGGTTTTATCTATTTCATATTTCTTCAAGATGTCCTTTATGTACTTTGATTGATTTAGAAAGGTTCCATCATCCAATTGTCTTATACTAAACCCCAAAAAGTATGATAACTCTCCCATTATACTTATCTCAAACTTCTTACTCATTATTTTAGAAAAAACATCACATAACTTTTTATCATAAGTTCTAAAAAGTATATCATCAACATAGATTTTAATAATGAGTAACTCTTCTCCTACTTTCCTCAAGAAAAGGGTGGTGTCTACACTCCCCTTAATAAACTCCATCTCTAGTAAGAATTTGCTAAGCCTCTCATACCAAGCTCTAGGTGCTTATTTTAATCCGTATAAGACCTTTTTTAATTGGTAAACATGATTTGGAAATTGGAAACTCTCAAAACCTAGGGGTTATTCTACGAACACATTCTCTTTTATTACCCCATTTAAAAAGGTACTCTTGATATTCATTTAAAAAAGCTTAAATCTCTTATAACAAGCGAAGGCTAGTAGCACTCTAATGGATTCCAATCTAGCTACAGGTGAAAAGTTCTCCTCAAAATTAATCCCTTCTATTTGGTTATACCCCTTAGCCACTAATCTCACCTTATTCCTAACCACCACATAAGAATCATTCATCTTATTCTTAAAGACCCATTTGGTTACAACTATACTTTATTTTTTTGGTCTTTCTGTAAGCTCCCAAACATCATTCCTAATAAATTAATTTAATTCCTCTTGCATAGCTAAGATCCAAAACTTATTAGATAGGGCTTGGTTGATGTCGGTGGGTTCAGTCACTGATATAAAATAGAGTGGTTCACTTCCTTCCTAAGTCCATGTTTAGTTCTAACACCTTCAGAAGGCTCTCTTAAGATCAGTTCTTTAGGATGACTCCAAGGATATCTCCAATCTCTAGGAAAAGTGTGTCTAGGTTCTACCCTCTTTTCCAGATTTATATTTTCTACTCCTTGGGTAATCTCACCCACTCCTTCAATATTTTTGGGCTCTACCCTCTACTCTAAATTTTTAACACTTTAGGTAATTTCTCCAACTCCATCTTCATCCTTAACTCTATACTTCTTTAGATCATATTCATCAAACACTACATGAGTAGTCTCCTCCACCACCAATATCCTTTTATTAAACACCCTAAAGGATTTTCCAACACTAGAATATCCTAAGAAAACTCTTTCATTAGATTTTTGGTCAAATTTTCCTAAGTGTGACTTCCCATTATTAAGAATGAAAACCTTACATCTAAAGATATGGAGGTGGGAAAGGTTGGGTATCCTACCTTTAAGAATCTCATAGGGTGTCTTATCTAGTTTGGCTCTAACATTCATCCTATTCAACACATAACAAGCTGTGTTTACCGCTTCATCCCAAAAGTATTTTGGAAGTGAATACTCAGCAAGCATGGCTCTAGCGGCCTCAACTAAGGTCCTTTTCTCCCTTTCAGCTACCCCATTTTACTGAGGGGTCCTAGGAGCTAAGAAGTTGTGGCTAATTCCTTTATCCTCATAAAAGTTTCCAAATCTCTCATTTTCAAACTCTCCCTCATGGTCACTATGGATGGTCAAGATCTCATAACATAGCTTTTTATGAATCTAAGTGAAAAAGGATCTAAACTCATCAAAAGACTCAATCTTATTAGATAAAAATTTAATCCAAGTGAACCTCGAGTAGTCATCGATAATCACAAATCCATAGATTTTCCCTCCCAAGATGGAAATGCTAATAGGCCCAAACAAATCTATATGAAAGACTTATAACGGTCTAGAGGTGCTAATATCCTTAATGGAGTGGAAAGAGGATTGGACTTACTTCCCTAGTTGGCTAGCATCTCACACGTGGTCTTTAGAGAACTTAAGCATGGGAACACCTCTAACTAGGTCCTTTTGGGTCACTTTCCTATTTCATACTGGCATGATATAACCTCCTGTGCCACAACCATGACTCATCAATAATAGTTTTTAAGCAAAATGAAGCAGCACATTCAATATTATTTAAATCAAATATGTAAATATTATTGATCTATTTTTCTTACAAAATAGTGTTGTTATTCAAACTAATAATACATATATTTACCAAAAAGTTTATGATGAAGCCCTTATCATTAGCTAACTGATGCTTAGCAAGTTGTATTTCAATTTACCTACAAGCAAAACATTTTCAATCATAAGGTTCTTAGAGTTTCTGATTATACCTTTTTTTTTGAAAGAAATGCAGTAAATTGCAATAAAAATAAAAGAGGAAGCTAAGTACAAGTAATAAGGGGATCACACTCTTCCTTAATTAAGTCTAGCATCAAGGAAGGAATATGATCAAAAGAAGAGCTATCAAAGAAAAAACTATTCTCCAATGCCATAGTAGCACAACAATTTGCTACTCTATTACAATTTCTAGAGGCATGGAGAAAAACAACCTTATTAAAATCATGTAAAAAACAAAGATTTTGATGCATCCACTTACCCACATTCTCCTTATTATTCTTCAAAGAATTCTGAATGAATTTGATGATATTCACATTATCACTTTCTATGATCAGCCCTTTACATTCCAGCATCCAATTCTTCAAAAATTCTCTAACCGTGATGACAGCTTGTAATTCAAGATGGCCAATATCCCAATGCACTCCATTTTTTCCAAAAGCACTAATAAATCTTCCTTTGTAGTCCCGGAAGATGCCTCCAATGCTAGCCAAATTAGAACTTGTCAAGTTTCATATTATACCTACGCCCACCACTTTTCTAGTGGTATTGTCTCCAAGAGTGACCTTGCCTCAAGCCCTGGACTCCAGCAAAATGAATTAGTTGGCATCTCCATTCATGTGTCATGAGCATCTGCTATTCTGGTACCACATGCTCTAATGAGGCCTTTTATGAGAGCAAGCCTACAAAATTATCAAATGTTAGATTTAGGAATCCAAATAAGTTTGGGTCTTTTCTTATGCAAAGAAGAATGCAATGCATGTGTGTTATACTGTTAATCATACAATTTGGGTCTCCATACCCAATGTATACTACACTGAATGATGCAAGTGTATGAAATGTGACCTAACAAGCCACATAAAATACATCTAACACTTGGAAAAGGGTTTACTAGTCTACTCGGTTGGTGATGCTTCTTCTTAAAATTATGTGATGCATGCAATGATGGTTTATCATTTTTAAATACTTTAAGTCTTTCTAATTTCCTAAACTCTTTTTCTAACTTAACATGAGATGACTTCAAGGAATCATGTGCATCAGTTAATTCAATATGCTTTTTATTTAATGCATCAAACTCATCAAGTAATGTCATGTGATTGCTATCAATTATAGAATGATCTTTAAGTAAAATTTTATGCTCTATTAGCAAATTTAAAAGTTCTAATTTCAAGCTAGCATAAAATTTCTTAAGTTTCCTATATGATGCATGAATTTGTTCAGAAACTTCAAGTAATTGATTGTAGGTTAGTTCACATACCTTTTCTTGGTCAGACTGACCAAGATGATCATTCACCATCAAGCACAAGTTTGTAGTTTCATCCTCAGCTTCAGTCTCAAAGGAGTTAGATACAAAATCTGCCCGTAATGCCTTTTAGAATCGCTTCTTATCCTTGTCCTTTCTAAATTTGGGTTTCTCCTCACCCTTCTCCTTGTTTAGGTGAGTCTTAAGTGTAGGACAATCAGATTGTACATGTCCGAACTTCCTGCATTCAAAATAAATCATATCAGAAGAACTTTTAATATTTTTGCTACCCTTATCTTTATTCCACTTCTAATGGTACTTTGGCTTCTTTCTTAGAAAGCTTTTAAATAATCTAGTGATTAAGGCAACATCAACACTTTTAGACCCAAAATAATCAGTATTCGTATTGTTAGATTTTAGCACCATAGTTGTTTCCTTCTTCTTCTCACATGCATTAAGTTATCTTTGGCCCACCCCATGCTCGTAAGCAATAAGTGATCCAAGTAAGTTATCAACAGAATAAGTATTTAAATCATTAGATTCAGTTATTATAACAATCTTAGCATCAAAAGAAGAAGGCAAGCATCTCAAAATTTTATTCACTTTTTTTTATTGTTAGTTAGCTCTCTTCCTAAGGCATGCAATGAGGTGATAGTTTGAGTAAACCTAGTATACATGTCAGAAATTGATTCATTAGGTTTCATATAAAAAAATTCATAGTCATGCAATAAAATATTCAACCTAGATTGCTTAACTTCATTTATTCCTTCATAAGTAATACATAATCTTTCTCAAATTTATTTACCAGTAGCACAAGTTGAAACACGCATGTAATCTTCCAATTTCAAAGTACAGAAAAAACAATTCAAGCATTTTGCATTAAGTTATGCTAAATCCCTATTATCAAAAGTCCATTCAGTAAAAGAAAGTTCAATTTTAATATCATTAATTTCATGTGACGGAGGTGAATAACCTTCTTGAACAAGCATCCACATATGATAATCAATCAATTATAAAAATGTAGATATGTGAGTTTTCTAAAAATCAAAAGAAATGTTGTCAAATAAAGGTGGTCAAGTAATAAAATACACTTCCACAATATTACAATTATTAGAGTAAGCCATGGATCAAAATTCAAAAGTTTTCAAAAACTCGATTTTATGAATCTGGCTCTGATACCACTTGAAAGTTCATTAGAGATGTTAGACCCTTATGAACTATCCCAAAGCTAACCAAGAGGGCGGGGGGTGAAGTTACTAGATACACAAGAGGGGGGGCTGAATTGTGAAAACTTTTTGACAATAATTAAAACCTAAGCAGGAGTTCTAATTTTTTTTATGCTTCTAAATTTTTAACATGAAAAAAGATTTAAACAACTTTTCTTTCACAAATTTTCCCAAGCAAATATTATGAAATAAAATGCACGCAATAATAAAAAGATAATAAGGAAAAATCATACCGAGATTTTTATAGTGGTACGGTCAAACCATGACCTACATCCACTCCCCGGAGTCCTCTGCTCCGGGTATTTCACTACAAGCAATAGCTCTCCTTTTGCCCCCTTTGGCAAGGTGGAGAAGCCCTTACAATACTCCCTTTCACCAACTCGGCGTGGCGGAGTGCCAAACTATAATTTAACCCTCCTGGCGATGGCAGAGGACCTTCTCATTTTTCTCCCTCCTGGAGAAGGCAGAGTACCTTGAGGTTACGAATGTAGAAGAGCCTTTCCCCTTGGAAATACTCCCACAAATTCTTCTAGGGCCACAGGAGGAGCAAGATGCAGCAAGTTCGGAGCAACCGTGTGATCTCCATCACACCTCTTCTCCCTCACAACACTCACCTTCTCCTTCCTCTCTCAAACCCTAAAGAACTTCTCAAGATCTCTCTCCCTCGGAATCCCTCTCTAACCACGTTCTCCTCTCTGATTCACACACCCAAAACATTACAATTTTGACACCTAAAAACGGGCTCCAAAATCCCTGAAATCTCAAAGTAGCTGTTACCATCATATAGTACGGTTTCTAATCATACCGTACGATCTGTATAAACAGACTTTGTCCTGGTACGAAGTGGTACGAATAGTTCAAAAACATTCGTACAGTACGATTTAAAATCGTACGGTATGATCCATAATAATACTGTTCGTACAGGACGATATTCGGGACGAGCAAACATCATCTCTATTCATCATATGGTACGATTGACATCGTACAGCACAATGAAACAAAACCTAAGAGATCATCCAGGATGATCTTCGGGATTATTATAATTCATCTCTTTTCATCGTATTGTATGAATGGGTTCATACTATACGATGTTCAAATTATAATTAAGCTCGGATTTCTTGCACTAATTACGGGTTAAACTAAGTAAGTATTTAAAATTAATCGTACAGTACGAACATGTTCGAACAGTACGAACGACGTAAAATAACTTATTTAAGTTAAAATGACGGCTAGGGTTTTGGATTTGAACATATCATACAGTACGATTACATTCATACGATACGATCTATTCACAGAATCGTCCTACAAAGCTCTGATAGTACGGTATGAAATAACATCGTATAGTACGATCTACAGAGAAAGAAAAACTCTAAATTTTTCATTTAAAAACACTCTCCCCCTGTGTGTGTGCATGGTTGCTTAGACTTTTATGCATTTTGTGCCCAGACTCAAGAAAATAAAAATAAAATAAACAACAAAATACATTGCAGACTCATACTCCTAATCTACCCATTCTTGAGTCTTCCTATCGTCCTGAGTAGCTTTTGATCTTCCTGAAATGTTAGTACTCACAGACAATAGCAAGTAAAATAATATTCAATGAATAGATAATTCAAACGACATTATTTGTCATCATCAAAATCTCAAACTCTGTGTCATGGGTTGCAACAGGGGGGGGGGAGGGAGGGTGAATTGGTATTCTAAAATTTTTTAATCAAAAATATAATCTTAAACCAAACTAAAATTTACCACAAGAAAAGCTAAGTACATAAATTAAATATGGAAAATAAAAAGAAAGAACACATAAAAATTTATAGTGGTTCGATCAACTTGACCTACATCCACTCCCTAGAGCCTCTCCTCCCTATATTGCACTAAACTCAATGACTCTCCTTTACTCCCACAACATGGTGGAGAAGCCTGTACAATCCTCTTTTCCTCCAACATCGATGAAATAGAGAACCCAAGTCTTTTTGCTTCCTCCTAAAGTAGGTAGAGAACCCGAATCCTTTCAATTCCTCCTAAAGAAGGAAGAGAACGTCGATTAATTGCTAAAGTAGACATCTCTAGAACCACCAAGGATTAAGGGATGATGATTGGAGAAGATGACCCGTATCCTTGCTTGGAGCAACCTTTATGAAACCCCTCATAAACTCCCCCTCACAAGATCTCTCTCTCTCTCTCTCTCTTTCTCTCCCTCTCCTCTTGGCTCTCTCAGGTCAAGACAATAGCAAAAGATATAATCTTGGGTAAATAAGAGATCTTATATAGAAGAGCTCCAAATTTGCTCTTAATTGTAACAAACCAACATTATTGTCTAGGATGATCGACGGATCATCTTGTACTATTAGTTCAAATCATTGAGTATTATTTAAAATATTACCCTTAATGCATGCCTAGATAATTGAAAAGTAAACTGATTATCCTAGATGATTTCATGATCATCCCAGATGGTTAGTTCAAAATGATAAATATTGTCTAGCACATCGCCCTGATTACATGTCTGGATGATGGAAAGTAACTGAATGTCCAGGATAATTTGAGATCATCCCAGATGATTAGTGCAAAAATAACACACATCATCTAGAACATCATTCTGGTCATCTAGGAAGAAACTAAGGTTTGTTTTACTGATCATCCTGGACGATCCTGCGAACATCCCGGACTATCCTGCAATCATCTCGGATGATATGATTATTCAATGAAACTTTAATTACTTTCATTAATTACCATACTAATTTAGGCATAATTGCACTTCATTATCTAGGATGCCCTAATTAGGGTTTTCATTTTTAACTGATCATCCAGGATAATTTATGATCATCTCGGATGATGTGCGGGATGATCATAAATTAGAAAACTCTAAAATTAGATAGAATTTTCCCCTGAGTGTGTGTGTAAGGTTACATAGCATCAGGACCCACTTTGTTTACAATTGACTTAAGAAAAGGCTAAAGATAACTTAACTATAGTTTACATATAGACTCAGTCCTAATCTACCTAATCTTGAGCTGGCTTATTTTGCAATTTAGCCATGTGGACCTAAAATGTTAGTAGGCAAGGCATTTGTAGTAAAACATAAGTGTCCGAAATGTTTGCTGTTATTAAAATTACAATTCTTGAATTTAGATTCACAATAGTATGAAGTAAAGGGATGATATTATATTTCTTTGCCAATCAAAATATATCAAAAATATCCTTAAAAAATATAAGATGGATAATGCTAAGGCAATTAATACTCTCATGAGTTATAACATTCAATTAGATAAGGATCCCAATAGAAAATTAGTTGATCAGAAAAAAAATATAGAGGGATAAATAGATTACTTTTTTATTTGATTACTATTAGACCTGATATCATGTTCAGTGTATATCATTTTGCTAGATTTTAGGCTGATCTAAAAGAATCCCATATATTACTATTAAGAGAATCCTTAAATACCTTTTAGGCACCCAAAACTTAAGTATCTGGTATCCTAGACATAGCTCATCCTTTGAAATCATAAGATATTTAGACTCAAACTTTATAAGATGGGGGGTAGATAGAAAGAGCACCTCATGAACATGTCAATTTAAAGGCCAATCATTAGTTACCTAGTCTACTAGAAAGTAAAATTCGATAGCTTTATTAACCACTAAGGCAAAATATATTATTGTAGGAAGTTGTGTTGCTCAAGTCTTATGGCTGAAGCAACAAATCTTAGATCTTAGAGTACCTATAAGCACTATTCCTATTATGTGTGAAAACAACAATGCCATCTACATTTCTAAAAATCTAATCCAATGCTCCCACACTAAGTATATTAGACATAAGACATCATTTCATAAGAGATCATTATTCAAGGGTTGATTTTTGTTTTCATTGTTTTATTTATTATGCCATTTTGCATTTGGTAGATGTTCCCTAATCTTCACATGCCTTTTACTTTTAATTATAAAATAAAATTAAAAAAAATTAAAAGTTAAAATTTGTTCACATTATTTTATATAATTATGTTTTTACTGTACGATATACACATCCCTACACAAATCTCTACCTTCAGTGAAATTAATGGTCTTGATCTTATAAACTATTGGTGATATTACTATACGAATACCTTTTTATACTAGATAATACACATGTTAAAAGTCATTGGAAAAATCTAAATTATCTTGTATGATATTAATTGACCTATCGTATTATATGAACACCTATTCGTATTGTCCATTTATTCAAAAGTTATATATACGACTCCTCAAGATGAGTGCTATTTCTTAAGATCGTGCTGATCGTACTGTCTAATTTGACATCTTTTTTTGACAAGTCCTCCAGATAATTTAAATTCCTGTTATTGTATTATACAATCACAAATCATATTATATGATTTGATAAATACTCTATATTAGAGGAATTTTTAAAGCTTAACTCATCTAATCCTTTGAATCTCTTCTTCCTTCTTAACTCATACCTTCAATTTCTCAAATGGATGGAGGAAGAAAGTGTGGTTATTTATACCAAGGAGGTATTCCCCTTGTTACCTTGTTGAAGAACACTTCTAGTTTGCAGAAGATGAAGCTGCATATTATCGGTACAAGAAAGCCCCCATCACTCCATCCAAAATGCTTAATCAACAAGACCTGAGCTAGGAGGTTATGAACCGCTTCGCATCCACCACTCTCCAATTCTTGCTTACCCTTTCCTTTCCCTTCAATTCTAAAGTCATGTATGAATTCTTTGCAAACCTAAGGGTTAGTGCCGCTGCTCCCATCAAGCAATCATATGTCTGTAGGTGACCCATAGAAATAACTAAGAAAGACTTAGGAGAATATCTCCACATATCACTAGAAGGACCTCAACCCCAATCAATTGCTTTTAGGAGAGACTTTGATTAGAGTGTGGTCAATTTAACCATTAGAAATATTACCCTAAATCAACATCAACCCTTGGACATTTCCTTGAATCAAAATGTAGGTATTATCCAGTATGTCCTTTGAACCTCAATTATTCCTAAAGTTAGAGATTGCAAAAATAGTACCCTACTTCTTTCCTTGGTTTTCAACTTCATTATATTTAAAATACAATTTAATAAAGGCTAAATGATCATTAACTACATTCAAAATCTTACTCTTATTTACCTTCCTTCTACTAGAAGGAAGTAAAACATTGGTCTTATTTATCTCATTGCCTACATTATAGACAAAAAATCTGAGCTTACCTATCCTGCTACCACTAATTTTCTAAATTATCTATACTTACATTTCCTTCCACATTCTTTTTTATCATCACCGGGAGAACTAGCAAGAAGAAGAACCTAATTTTGATAAGGAAGGGGGAGCTAGCCCTGTAGCAGCACCTGCATTAGAGCTTGCATTAGCACCAGTGCTAGCACCTATGCTAGCATACCATCCTTATCCCTATGAGGAGTTGATATAACATTTTGATCGATTGGAGTCCCGACTGGATATCTATATTCAGTAGCAAAAATAATAATAGAAAGCAGACATGGCTTGGCTTGGAAAATAGTTTTCATCCATTCCCAAGTATTTTAAGCCTCCACAACCACCACCACAACCGGATCAGGGGCCTTTCCACTTTTTTGATATATGTTTTATTTTTGTGTTATTTATTTTTCTCTATTTTGTAACTTTTTCTCATGTCTCTATTTGATCCTCCTCTTTATTAATTTCAAAAGGGGGAGCAGTAGTTTAGTTATTTATGTATTTGTTCATCTCTAATATATAGTTTATTTTGTGCATCTTATGTTTGTAGTGCACTTTTACTTCTGCATTTAGCATAAATATATTAAAACAATAATAATAATAATAATAATAATAATAATAATAATAATAATAATAATAATAATAATAATAATAATAATAATAATAATAATGATTCTCTTACCCTCATTTTCAAATCAATCATATAGAGAGGTGGAGATTAGGAAAAAATATTAACTTGCATTTTCAACAAAAAATATTTGTCATCATTATAAAGGGGGAGAATGTTGCAATCCAGGATCCTTATCTTATGATTTTGATGATAACAAGTATTATTGATTAAAATTCTATTTTTCCTAGCCTGTGTATTGCATATTATTTTTATGTATGTACAAAATTTTTAGGTACATCATACACCGCTCAAGAATGATCAAGGATTAAGTTTGGGTAGAATATGAGTTTTTTTTTTAAGTGTATATAATTTTAATTTCTTTTATTTATATTTCTTGAGTTTGGCCATGTAAAGGTGTATGCTAAATTGGCAATCATGCACACACAAAGGGGAGTGAGAAAAGTGAACTGGAAATTTTTTTAAACTTATCATATTGTACACTTTTGATCATACTGTATGATCAGTTATACAAAAAAATTAGTTTTAATGGATAATTTTATAATTAATGCTTATAAAAAAATCATACTATACAATGTAGATCATAATATATGATTCTTTTCCATCAGAAATCCTAGCTACATGATGATTTAAGTAAGTATTTTAAAAATCAATTTTATGAACTAATCTTATAGTAGAATATTGATCGTACTATATAAACCCTTAACATTTGAACTAAATATACTTTACGATGAAAAATGTACTAGGTGATTGATAGCGATAATTTCCATTCTTCTCAGTATTCATCGTGTATGAATATAAGGAAATTGAACTAATCATACTGTATAAAATTTTAATCATACTGTATGAAAAGTATGCAAAAATTGAATAATTCTTCAAAATAACTATTTGATTGTATTAGACAAACCCCTATTTTTGAACTAATCATGTTGTGGAAACCCAGATTGTACCATATAAATAGTGATGGCTTAATAAAAGAATATAGGGATTTTTTAAGCCTTATATTTACACAATTCAATCTTGTCTTAAGAGGGACTTTTGGCTATTAAAGGAACTATGAGGGATAATTCTTGAGAGAGCTCTTGGGCTTGGAGAGGGAGATGGCAAGGTTATCCATGAGGGAGGAATTTGAGAGGTTTTCACACGTTTCTCAAGGAAAGCTTGCACCCTTCTTCCTCCAGTAGTCTTGGTGAGTTCTTGGAGTTACTCTTGGGAGATAAGCCTCAAGGTCTAGGGTTATGGGTACTTTGCCATCACCAGGAGGATGAATAGGGATTGAAGGTTCTCCACCATCACTAGGAGGGTGAGAAATATTTCATGTGCTCTCTGCCTTTGCCAAGACGAATATATATAATATATATATATATATATATATATATATATATATATATATATATATATATATATGAGAACCATAATTTAACTTATGAGGAGGTTGAGTTGGGACTACAAAATTTAGATTCCTAACTTTTTCTATTTAAATGAAGTCAACCTCCTTTTCTTTGAAATTTTAAATCTATTCCCATTTGTTATTTTGACTAGATCCAATTGATTAAGAGGAAAAAATTCCAATGAAATGGATAAAATTTCCATTCCATAGTAAAAATATACAATATAAAATTTTGATCATTCTGATGTAACCACAAAAAAGCCATTAGTTGCAAACCCATATTCATTATGGCATCATAATTTCTTTGACTTATCTTAGGTTGTTAGGTGTAAACACATCTTCATCATGGTGCCCTCTATGCTCAATTAGCATTTAAAATATGTCATTAAGTGTAAACCCAATTTCATGGTATCCTATATGGTTTATGTCCCAAAAAATAGATGTTATGTTTAAGCTCATTTTCATGGCATCCTATATGCTACATCAAGCCCAAAAAAATAGTTGTTAAGAGTAAACCTATTTTTAGTATGGTTTCCTATATAATCAGACAAAAATGGCCATTAGGTTTAATCCCATTTTCATAGACCCTAAAAATAGTCAATATGTGTAAACCCTACTGTAAATCAGTAATCAAGATTGAGATTATATTATTTTATGATAACAAAATTTTATTGTTTTAATTTTATTATTTTTCTGATAACATATATTGGATGTCTTTAGTTATTTTTTTTAGTACTAACATTTCAGGGAAAACATATATTACTCCAAACTGTTGAAGACTTCAAGACAAGGTAGAATAGGATTTCATGTAAAAGAGTCTATATATCTTTAATTTTTTTATTTCTTGAGTCTGAGTAAGTGTAATTATAATTGGGTAACCATGCACACACATAGGGGGAGATAAATTTTTTAAGAGCTGATTGTATTGTACGATATATAATTGTACTATATGATTTGACTTAGTTTTTCTTTAGAATCTAGTTACTCAAACCATGGCTTGATTTTCTCAACTGATCGTACTGTACAATATACAGTCAAACAGATGATAAACAGTATATGAAATTTGGTTCATACCAAATCATATAATACAAACTTGTTCATTTTTTAACTATTCATATTGTACGGTGCAAGTCATAAAGATGACGGATAGTGTATAAAATTTGGTTTGTATCAGTTCATACTGAATAATGGATAGTTATTTTGAACTATTTGTACTGTATGATGTCAAGTCATACAGATGAAAAATAATGTACAAAATTAGGATTGTACCTGATTGTACCATACAAATTTGTTTATTTTTAAACTATTTATACAGTACGATATAAAGTCATGCATATGAGCCACAACATACGAAACTAAGTTTATCCTAGTTCATACTAAACGAAGCCCTGATTTTTTGAACTATTCGTATTAGATGATCTACGATCATACAGTACAAACCATGGATGGTTCTCTTGAAAATTTTAAATTTTGGACTTTTTTCATATGTTTTCTATAAGTAGAGTCCTATAACTAACATCCCTATCCTTTGGTCTGAATTTTCTCTTAATAGTGACTATTGGGAGTGTGTTTGAGAGAGATTTTGAGAATGGAGAGTGAGAGATCTAGTGAAAGGGAATTATGAGGGTTTCACAAGTTTGCCCAAGGTGAGAATCTCTTATTCTTCTTCTAATTTCTTCCCAACTTTTTTGGAGTCTCTTGAGAGAAGATCTTCAAGATTGGATCAAGGTTCTCTACCTTCACCAAGAGGGTAAAAAGATTTGATGATTCTCTGCCTTCACCAGGAGGGTGAAAAAGGATGCTTGGTTCTCTACCTGGGTGAAAAAGGATGTTTAGGTACTCTGTCTTCACCAGGTGGGTGAAAAAGGATAAGAAGGTATGCTGCCATCAAATAGAGAGTGTAAAAGGCAACAATTCTCTACCACTCTGAGTTGGTGGAAGAGAGTTTGTAAGGGCTTCTCCACCTTATTGGAGAAGCAATCTCCAAGGAGTGGATGTAGTTCTTGTTAGATTAAACCACTATAAAATTAAGTGTACTTCGATTACATTTTACTTTTCCTGCATTTTATTTCACTTCTCTTTATATTTGTGGTTGTATTTTTATCTGTGAAAGTAATTTCTATAATCAACAACATATTTTAATATTAGTATTTTTAATCTTCTACAAAGATTTTAAAAAAGGGGTTTTCTAAAATCTAAGCATTTTTTTAATAACCAATTCACACCCCCCCCCCCCCCCTCTTGGTTAGCCTTGTAATAGTTCTATAAGGTTTAACAACATACACGAACTTTCAAGTGGTATCAGAGCCAATTTTAATAATTAAGGTTTAGACTACTTTTTGAAAAATGATAATGGATAATTTTGGAAATTGAAACAGTAGTTAAGGATATTTGATCACTAGACCACATTTATTTGACAACATTCCTTTTGATTTTTGAAAAACTTGCATGTCTACTTTTCGACAATCACTTGACTATCACATGTGGATGTTAGTACATGAAGGTTATACTAAACCTGCTAGAATAGTAGATGTCATTGAATTGAAACACCATTTACTAAATAGACTATAGAACAAAGGGACTTAGTATAGTTAAATACAAAATATTTAAACAGTTTTTTTTGTGTCTTGAAATCTGAGGATTATATGCATGTTTAAACTTATAAAACCTAAAAGCAAATTTGGGATAGACTTTGCATAACTTATAAAGGGATAATTGAGGTAAAATCAGTTATGTTGAAAGGTTTATTACATGATTACAAACTTTTTCGTATGAAACCAAATGACTCAATTTTTTATATGTATACAAGGTTTACCCAGATTGTTACCTCATTGCATTCTTTAGGTAGAGAGCTTACAAATTAAGAAAAGTAAATAAATTTGCTGTTTGCCTACTGCCTATGATACAAAGATAACTGCTATTACTGAGTCTAAGGATTGAAATGTATATTCTATTGATAATCTTCTTAGATCATTTATTTCTTACGAGCAGGGAGTGAATCAAAGATAGATTGATGTACGTGACAGAAGGAAGGAGAGAAATATAGCTTTGAAGATTGATGATTCAGAAAGTGATCAATCAATGCCAAAAGATGATGAAAATATTGCTCTCATGACTAAGCATTACAAAAGCTTCCTTAAGAGAAAGCAATGATGACATCAACATTGGAACAAAGGTAAGTTCATTAAAAATCTAAGGATTACTAATGAAGTCAATTTTTATGAAAGCAGAAAGCTTGGACATATAAAGATGGATGGCCCAAATCTTAGAGTTAATCCTAACAAGGAGAATTTTGAGGAGAAAATTCATGCTAGAAAAGGCAAAAAGATAATGCAAAAATCTTTTTGGCCTGACTCTACTTCAGAATCTTCTAAAACAAAAGCGGAAGAGGAGGTTACAAACTTGTGCTTAATGGTACATAATCTTGATTATTCAGATCCTATGATGAATTATTTGATATTTTTCAGAAAAGTCCATAATGCATATAGGAAACTCAAAAAATTTCATACAAATCTTAACATTGAGTATCTAAATTTATAAAATGAGCGTGAAAATCTAAGGAAAGATCATGCAAACATATATAACAATCACATGACTTTGCTAGATGAATTTGATAATTTGAATAAGGAGCATTATTTATTAAAAACATCTTATAATTAAATTAAAAATGATTTTAAGGTGCTTATGGCTTAATCAAATCAAAGAGAACATGAGTTGAAAGTTAATAATTAAGTTTTAAAAAGTGTAAACTCATATCTTAAAGAAAAATTGAAAGCATTTAAGGAAGATAACACACCTCCCACACTTGAATAATTTTACAATCCTGATCAAAAGAATACAATTTTAAAGTCTAGGAAAAGATATTATATCTCACATAGATTAGTAAATCCTTTTCCTGGTATTAAATGCTTTTCATATGGCATGATGTGGCATATTTCACACACTTACACTATTCATCATTGAACACATCTAGTGTGGAGACTTAATATGCATCAATCATAGTATATCAAACATGTATCTAGATTATCATTGTGAAGAGGATAACTCAAATTTATTGGATTCTCAAGTCTAACATTTGATAATTGTATAGAAATGCTCTTATATAAGCCCTCATGAGAGCATTTGGTATGTGGTTAGCAGATGTTCAAAGTATATGATTGGAGATGCAAATTAATTACTACTACTGGAGGCTATGACAGGAGGCAAAGTGACACTTACAGATAATACCACTAGGAGAGTGGTAGGATCAGGTATGATTGGAAATACAAATAATTTTTTGATTGAAAATGTTTTATTGGTAGAAGGCTTGAAACATTATTTGCTAAGTATCAATCAGCTTTGTGATAAGGGTTTTAACATAAAATTTTTACCTATAAGCTGCATTATAAGCCAAAATGGAGTTGATGTGTTGCATGGCGATAGGGTAAATAATGTTTACATACTTGATTTAAATTGTGTTAAATATTCTAATAATTTTTTTCTAAAAATTGTTATTGATGAATCTTTGTGATGGCATAGAAGACTTTGTCATGCAAGCACGATAAATCTTAGGAAGATTACCCAAAATGAATTGGTAAGAGGCATACACAAATTAGTTTTCCCTAAGGATCAATTGTGTGATGAATGTCTATTAGGGAAACAAGTCAAGTCCTCCATTCATTCAATTAAGGATGTTAGAACTATCAAACCCTTGGAAGTCCTTCACATGGATCTCTTTGGACCTGTTAGCACTATAAGTCTAAGGGGGGAGACTTTTGGGTATGTGACTATTGATGATTATTCAAGGTTCACTTGGATTAGATTCTTATCTCATTAGAGTGAATCATTTGAATTAGAAACTTTTTTAATTTGATTCATAGGAAGCTAGGTTGTGAAATTCTTGTAATTCATAGTAATCATGGTGGAGAATTTGAAAATGAAAATTTTAAAGTTTTCTATAAAGAACAAGGGATAGACCACAACGTTTTAGCCCCCAGGATTCCTCAATAGAATGGGGTTGTTGAAAAGAAGAACATAACTTTAGTGAAGTCACAAGAGCCATGTTGGTTGAATATTAAGTTCCTAAATATTTTTGGTCTAAAGTGATTAGTACAACCTATTATGTTTTGAATAGGGTAAACATTAGATCTAAGTTGAATAAGACATCCTATGAACTTCTTAAAGGTAGAACACCCAACCTCTTGTACCTATATGTCTTTGGATGTAAAGTGTTCATTCATAATAATGGAAAAACTCTTATTGGAAAATTTGATCTTAATTCTGATGAGAGATATTTTTTGAGATATTAAAGTGTTGGCAAATCCTATAGAGTTTTTAATAAATGGACTTTGGTAGTAGAAGAAACCACTCATGTAGTTTTTGATTAATCTGATATTTATGGAGAGTCTAGGTTTGAAGAAGAAGATATTGAATAGAATACCTAAGGAATTGAAAATGTAAATCTTGAAGAAAAGGTTAAAACATAAAATAAGTTTCCTAGAGAATGGAAATATCCTAAAAGTCATTCTAAAGAATTGATTTTAGGAGACCCGAGTGAAAGTGTTAGGGTTAGGCATGTGCTTAGTAAAGAAGTGAACCACTTAGCATTTATTCCAATGATTGAAACCGCTAATATGAATCAAGCACTTTCTGATGAATTTTAGATTTTAGCTATACAAGAAGAATTGAATTAATTTGTTAGAAATTATATTTGGGAATTGGTTGAAAGACCAAAAAATCATATTATTATTGGAACTATGTGGGTTTTAAAAAATAAGATGAATGATTCAGGTGTAGTGGTTAGAAACAAGACAAGATTGGTGACTAAGGGGTATAATCAAATAGATAGAATTGATTTTAAGGAGACTTTCACCCCTATACCCAAACTTGAAGCAATAAGGGTTCTTCTAGATTTTAAATTTTTTAAAGGATTTAAATTATTTCAAATGGATGTTAAAAGTGCTTTTTTAATGGGGTGATAAAAGAGGTTGTTTATGTTTAGAAACATCTAGGTTTTAAAAATTCACAATTTCCTAATCATGTTTTTAAATTGAAAAAAGCATTGTGTTTACTAAAACAAACACTTAGGGCATGGTATAAAATGTTAAGTATTTTTTACGAGAAAAATATTTTGCCAAAGGAAGTGTGGACACCACTCTCTTCATAAAAAGGGTATAAGATAACCTTCTTATTATTTTAATTTATGTTGATAATATCTTGTTTGGATCCACTGATAAAAATCTTTGTGATGACTTTTCAACAACAATGAGTAAGGAATTTGAAATGAGTTTGATAGGAGACTTGAGCTACTTTCTTAGCTTTAATATAAAATAGAGAGAGGATGACACCTTTCTTAGTCAGTCAAAATATGTTAAGGATATTCTTAAGAAATAAGAAATGGATAATGTTAAACTAATAAATACTCCCATGAGTTTCTCAGGTTAGTTAGATAAGGATTCTAAAGACAATTCTATTGATTAAAAAAATTTAGAGGGATGATGAGATCATTACTTTATTTAACATTAAGCAAGCTTGATATCATGTTTATTGTTTATATGTATGCTAGATTTCAAGCTGATCCAAAAGAATCTCACCTGTTTCCTGTTAAAAGAATTCTAAGATATCTTTTAGGAACTCAAAATTTAGGGATTTGGTATCCTAGGCATATCACGTCTTTTGAAATCATTGGATATTTTGATTTAGATTTTGCAGGGTGTAGGGTTAATAAAAAGAGTATTTTTGTAACTTATCAATTCATAGGGAAACTCCTTAGTCTCCTAGTCTAACAAAAAATAGAATTTAATAGCTTTTTCTTCTATTAAAGAAAAATACATAACCTTAGGAAGTAGATTTAGGTTTTTCAATTAATACCATTCAAATTTTTTGTTCTAATATAAGCTTCATTTGCACCTCAAAGAAACCAATCCAACACTCTAGGACCAAGCGACTAAGCATATAGACATAATAAAACACTTCATTAGAGATAATGTTACCAAAGGAGAAATTAAGCTACATCATATAGAAACATAAAATGAACTTGCAGATATTTTTATAAAACCACTGGCTTTTGAGACTTTCAATACTTTGAGAACCAGATTGGGTGTTGTTGATATTCATGCTTGATAGTTATAGTTCAACAAATTGAAATTTTATTGTATTTCTTTTAATTTTATGATTGTGTTTTGTTCTTTGTTTTTGTGGTTTGACTTGGTTATTTTTTCTCTATTTTGTGTTTGATTTTGTGTTTTGATTTTTTATTTATTTTTATTTTATTTTATTTATTTTGTGTTTAATTTTTTTTTCATTTTATTATTTGTTTTTGTTCTTTCATGAATTTTGTATGAATTAGTTTTTGAAGAGTATCTTGATCAGCATGTGAAAAATTAAATTTCTTGTTCCATTCGTACTGTATGAATTCTCTAATTTTAAATGATTTCCTTTTTGTAATAGGCTGGCAAAAAATATTTTTTCTATTATTGATCATATAGTATGAACACATGTTCATTTGTGCAACCATCAATTTTTTGTCTGTACGATCCTGGTGGGCATTCTAATGTTAGTTATTTTTCAAACATCGTATGTACGAACATTTGTTAGTCTGTACGATCCAGTTGTTAGTTTGCATGTGGATGATCTCAATCATTAGGTACAAACATTATTAATTGATCGCCCCATATAAACACCTATTCGTATGTACGATCAATTTGGTCAAAATATCATACGAAATGTTCCATCATAAAATAGATTTACAAAAAGATTGTTCCGTAACATTAACTATTTTTTGACCATTTTCATTCGTATATATGAACCAAATATCGTCTCATACGAGATCTAAATCATACATACAAATGTAATTTCATACTATATTAAATAGGTTGAATTCTATAAATTAGTGTTTGTTCTTTGAATTTTTTCAGTCATTTTCATCTCCAATCCCTTTCAATGCTTATGTTAAAAAAAATTTCTCCAATGGAAAGCAGTAGCAAGTGATCTCAACCTTCCAAGATTGGTTCATCACATTCTGAATTAGATGAGAATTTTTTGTCTAGGGAGAACGAATAAGCTTTCGATAGGTTTGGTCAGGCTAAGATTACCCCTTCTCGTCTTCTGATTCAAGAAGACATTAGTTTTCAAATCATGCCCCTTTTCAACTCCACTCAATTTTCTTTCATTTTCACTTAATCTATGAATATCATTATGATACTTTTTACTATTTACTTGCCAATATGAGAATATAAGAAAATAACACAAAAATTACCTCCTATGTTTTTAATCAATGTGTTGAAATTACCAAGGAAGATTTGGGGACTTTTATTTTTTTTAAAGGGGAAACCCACAGAGGGGCCTAAGCATTAATTAAGCAAAAAGAATAAAGTCCTTAAAGGGATCACCAGCTCACTAATGCTCAAAAGAGATAAAAAAATTAAAATAAAAAAAAAAACCTACGAGCTGGAGTTCCCATCTACGGTGGACAAGAATGAGCACCCAAAAATGATGAAAAAAAACCCTTTGAGATCCAGCCTCCTATCCAGCTCCTTCTCCAGATTGTCACCACCACAAACACCTGCACGAAGATTGACTTACACAAAAGGGTGATAACCACAAAATCTAGCAGTGTAAAAGTTCCAAGAGCCCATCATCCTATAGTAAAAAAAGAGCCAACAGGGAAAATTAATAAAAGACCCATCTTTATTGGCAGAACAATCCGAGAAACCAACATCCACCTTATAAACCACACCACACTTGTTCAGCTCCATAGAATAATAAGCCAAAACATCAATTAAAACAATTAACCTGGCACCATTAATCCCAACAGAGGAAAACATAATCTTGAAGAAATTGGGGCAAGAACAAGCAGGAGAAAAACCCAACCAGCTGAGAGAGATGGTAGAGTAAGGAAAACATGGAATTAAACCATCTCGAAACCAGGAAATCAACTATCCAAAAATAGCCCAGAAGATAATAAGGGACAAAATAACTTGATGAAACACGAATAACTAAAAGGAGAAACATCACAAAAAAAGAGCAAGAAGCCAGGAGAAGTCCTACGAAAGCACGGGAGAACAAACCCAATAACCAAACCCATAGTCACCAATATAACCAAAATACGCATAAAATTCCAAGACGTGAAAGAGATAGGGTACTCCAACATAAATAAGAAACCACCAGAGGGAAATAATCTTAGAACATTAAGCAGCAAGCAAGATAACCAAACTAAAATAGCAATAGACATCCCCATACCCAAAAAAGAGGAGAAACAAACATCAGGGAATAATTCCTACCAATGCCTACCAACAGTAATAAAATTAACTCCTAGGTATAGACAAGGACCCTCAACTAGTAGCAAAAAGAAATAACCAAGAATAAAATAGACCAACAAGCCAACTCCTTCCTCGCATACAAAATCACAGGGCTGCCCAAAAAACACACAAGCCATACAATACTGCAACTAGAATAGAAACAACACAACACCAAGAACATATAACATAGGAAATGACCCCAATAGAAAACCATAAACCAAGGTCCCAACCACCAACACAAATTAGTTTCTAATATAAGGCATATCAATCTTATATAACCTTAAAAGACCCTTCAGAGTGACAAGTAAATTAGTAGCAATAACACCAATCATACAATCCATCTCTTTCCCCTAATTGGAAAGCCAATTAGCATTGGCATTGCCAACCATATGAACAAGTGAAATAGAAAAATTCATAAAAATTAACAAATTCTTAAGTTCACTTACCAGATAAAATAGAGAAGAGTTGTAAATTGAATCTTCAGCGCCAATTAATAATTAAAAACAAAATTTAAAATCCACTTCAATAATAATGTTAGTTAAATCTAAAGAGATGCAAAGCATTAAGCCATAAAACAAAGCCAGAGTGACCGCTTTGTTATCATCAAAATTCTGCAAAGGACTAGTAAAAGCCATAATAAAGTTACCAATATCATCCCTGATAACCCCACCATAGGCCGAAGAGAGCCCAACACAAACACCATCCACATTAAGCTTATAAAATTAAGAGGGGGTTTGGTCCAGAAAATAAGCCTAAGATTGTTGGGAGAAGGATCTCCCTCAAGAATAATACCTTAAGCGGGGCCAAGAGAATACAAGCTATTAAAATTCTTTTTAGAAAGTAATTTAATCAAATAAAGAACAGCAATCTTATCTTTCACAATCTGAATAATCCTTTGGTGGTTCATACCAACACCATTAAACATAGAATTATTTTTATCCAACCATAAATACCACAAAATAAGAGAAGGAATCACGTTTTTGATATGCCCTTTAGACTTGATCAATCAATAATTAAGTAAAGTATAATAGACATATTAGCATTAAAGAAGTTCAAATGGAACATATCATCAAAATAAATCCAAGTTTTGATAGCAAAAGCACCCAATAGAAAAATATGATGCATGGTCTCGTGATGATAACAACATTGGCATTTGGAAGGTAGAATGAATCCTCTTTTAAAGTTATCTTCCATAGGGATAAGCTTATGTAAAGTTCTCCAACTAAAGATAGCCACAGTGGCAGGAATACTTTTATGCCAAAGTAAGGAAAGAATATTAGTAACCTCATTCTTGAGTCTAAAGCACCATCTTTGGATAAACCACATAAACGAACATCATGAGCTTCAATATTAAGAGGAAGATTCAAAATTTGTTGAATAATAGAATCAAGAATAACATTAACAAGATTGTAAAAATCCTAACAATTATCAAAAAAGATAAAGTTCACCTTAACTGCCATATTGGAAGAAGTGTTAGTAAGGGAATCAATAGATTGGCCACCCAACCAACGATCCTGCCAAAAGAAAACTTCACCACCACCAAACCCCAAATTGAGAAAGGGTTCGATAAACATTGAATTTTTCATAATCTTTTCCAAAACTTAGAGTCACCTTGATTAAAAGAACAATTAGTCGGGTGTTTACCCACACAATACTTGTCAAACATAAATTTAGCCCAAAAATTCACTTTAGCATGAAAATTGTACCAAAACTTAAACGAGAAAACATAAGCCAAAGAATTCATACTCTTAAAACCCAAAGCCCCTTCCTTCAAAACACCACAACATTTATCCAAAGAAGACCAAATGATTTTGGAGTTGTTACTAACTCCTTTCTAGAAAAATTTGTTAAAAAGTTTATCAATCTTGTTGCAAATAGCCTGAGTAGGAAGAGGTGTTTGAAAAATATAAATCAGCAAAGAGTAGAGGACACTACGGATTAAAATGAGATGACCCCCAAAACTTAGGAAATTAGAATCCTAGGACATAAGTTTGTTCTGATCATTAGTAATTAAATCATCCAAAAGGTAGGACTTCTTTTTACCTTTAAAAAGAGGCACCCCAAGGTATTTAATAGTTAGAGAGAAGCTCCACAAAATTAGGAGGATTTTGAAGGAGCATTTGAAGATTTGGGGGCAAGCTTGGAGATGGAAGAAGGTGGCCGGTCATCCATGGAAGACCGGATCACCAAATCTATTCTTTCTACCGCGAGTCCAATTATGTTGGATTCAAAAGGTAGAATCTCCTTCAAACACATCTCCCCTCACAATCTTTAGGTTTTGGAATCTCCTCTTGTCATCAAAGAGGGAAGTTTGATTGCTAAACATAAGCCTTTGCCAGAGTCAGGTAAAGGGAAAGAGGTAATTTCAGTTTTGGGAAAGATTCCAAAATCACCTTTATCGGTTATTATCTCTAGAGCTAATGACAAGGAGGCTTCTTCTTCAAGGAGCAGTTTTATTGATATATTGAAGAATGATAAAAGTTTTGACAATGGTAATATCAATATCAAAAATCTAATTATTTCATCTAGACTGGATAATTCTAATGTGTGGATTAAAAAACCACACATTAAAACTAATTTGAATAAAATGCATGATGAGATTGAAGAAGCAAATATTGTTAAACTTGACGTGGAGAAGGAAAAATCCAATATTCAAGTTTTGAGTAAATCGTTGGTGGTAAAAATTCTTGGGAAAAATTTACCTTTTTCAAAATGTGCTATTGAATTGAGGAAGCAATGGATGAAGTATGGTGGTTTTCATATAACCTTACTTGGTCTTGATTGGATCCTTTGTTCCTTTGAGTCTCATGAAGCCATGGAAGAAGTTCTTAAAGGAGGTCCATGGTTTGTAGGAGGATTCGTTGTGGGATTGGACAAATGGTCTCCTAACTTTTCTCCTAATTCCTTGGATGGAGTTTCTTCTCCGATTTGGGTTTGTCTTCCTCACTTACCTCTACATTGTTGGGATGAATCCAACATCACTAGAATTATTTCTAGAATAGGGACTTCTTTATTGTTGGATGGTAACATGTTTAGATGGGGGAGAAGAGAATTTGCTAGAGCCTGCGTTTGGGTAAATTTGAATTCTAAACTCCCGTCTGGTATTTGGGTTGAAGGGTTGCATGGTAGATTTATTCAAAAGTTTGAATATGAAAATCTATCATCAATTTGTTTCAAATGTGGGAGAATAGGACATTTTGATTCTGTATGTCCTAATGTTAAAGATGTCCCTGCCAGTTCAATTCAGACTGATAATCCTTATGGACCTTGGATGCATGTGAAGTTCAAAAGAAATATTAGGAAAATTTCCATGAAAATACAATCCAAAGTTTTTTCTGCCAAGGAAAAATCTGATGCTTTTTTCCATAACTTCAAAAATGCAAAATTTGATGAAGGAGGTGAAGAAGTTGTTATTGCTAATTCAGAAGTTATAATTGAACCATTGGCTGATCGGAATACTAATATTCAAAAGTTTGTGGTCGACACATTCATTGCTGCAGAAATTAATTGTCAAAATGAAGAACATGCTGAAATCAAGGAAGGTGGTGAAGATGTGGTTAGCCATAATTTGATTTTGAATAATGAACAACTTGTTGCTTGGAATTCAAATTTTGAATTCAATTCTTCACAAGATTTGGCTGCAGTTGATAAAGTTGTTGATGCTGTTACCAGTGTGATGAATGATCCATGTGAGGCAGCAGCTTTTTTAGTGAAACATCAAATTCTAGTCTAGAATTTGAAATTCGATTTAAGTGCTGATCTGTTGGAAGCTTTTAAGAATGTACCTATTTTTTATGCTGGTCTAATGGAAGCTCATGAATCAGCAATTGGATTAATTTTAAATTCAAATTCTGAATTCAAATATGCTAAATATGTGGATGATGATAAGGGAGCTGGTTGTAATAAAGCTGATTTGTTGGAGGCAGTTTCTAACAAACCCAATATTGTTGCTGATTAGTTGGGAGCTTTCAAATCTGATTTTAAATTAAAAAAAAAATTGAATATTCAGTAGGAGGAAAAGGGTTCCACTAATTCTGTAACTGAATTGGATGTTATTCCTATTTTAAATGACTTAGTGGCTGAATCTCCAACCACTAACTCAGCTCATTTATCTGAAATGAAAGAGAAGATTAAAGGTATGAAAGATATTTCTCCTCCTTCTGAGATCAGTTTGAATTTTAAAAAAATTGTTTTTAAGAAGAGAAAAACTCTCTGTACTAAGATAAGTGATTCTTCTGGATCTAAACACATATTGTTCAAAGAACTTCAAACTTTAGGACCGGTGAGAGATCTACCTAGAAGAACGTTGGCTGAACTCAAAATGAAGAACAATATTAAAGGTTCTTCTCTTTTATCTCATTAATATGCAAGCTACTGTTCTCTTTCCTATCAACAAAGTGGAAAGATACTTGAAGATGGAGCAATTTTTCAAAGTATTAGTCATTACACGAGCTTTGGATTGCAACTTTGGAAGATGGGAATTGCATTTGGAAAATCTATCAGTGATATTCTTGGTTTTTGGATATCATTGATTTATTGTTTTTTCCTTGTTAACTTTTATTACTTCTTTTTTCATTTAGTTTATTATTTGTTTTTTAAACCTATTCTAATTGATTATGGGATCGTTACTAAATCTTATTCTTTAACCGGCTGGGAACTCTGGGATACTAATTAACCCTTGGGTTGTTCTAATCTTTGGTATCCTCTGCATCTCAAGGGTTTTAAAATAGGAGTTAGTGGGTTTCATTTCAATAATAATAAGTTTAATTTAACAAATATGCTTTCAATAAGGTTCCTTTTTCATGTTGTTAAAGGAACCATTAGTTTCTTCTTTTTAGTTTGCATTTAGGTTGTTTTTTCTTTCATTTTAATGCAAATTTTGCATTTCTTCAAAAAAAAAAAAAGGGTATTTAATAGGCAAATTACCATGAACAAAACCAGAAGCATTCTTAATGGCCAAAATACGATCATTAGACACTTTATAGGAAGGAATAAAATAACACATTTGTTTGTTCAGAGAAAGACCACTAACCATTTCAAAACGATCAAAAAATTCCATAAGTTTCTTAATCCTATTAACATAAGCATTAGTAAAGACAATAAAATCATCAGCAAAATAAAGATGAGAAATAAGGAAGCCACCAAAAGTTCTAAAATAGAGACTAGAAGAATTATCAAAGAGTTGAGCAAGGCCTCTAGATAAATAATCAACAACAACAATAAAAAGAGCAGGTGATATGGAATCACCATGTCTAAGACCATGAGAAGATTTTAAAAAACCATTACTTTTACTATTAACAATGATAGAAAAGTGAGTATCCTCAATGAAATTCTTAATAAGGTTAATAAAATTCATGTCAAAACCAAACAATTTTATAATATTATAAAGTAAATCCCAATCAATGTTATCATAAGCCTTGGCAATATAAAGTTCTAAAATTATATTGCCACCTCTTACCTTAACTTCTAGATCTTGGCAAAATTATTGGGCTAGAAGAATATTCTCAGCAATGCCCCTACCTTTAACAAACCCAATTTGATGAGGAGAGATAATTTTAGGTAAGAAACTAGTTAAATAATTTATAAGGATTTTGGAGATCAATTTATTAAAAAAGTGCAAAGACTAATAGGTCTAAAGTCATTCAAGTGATAAACATGATTCTTTTTGCGAATAAGCACAATAGAGGTAGAAGTAAAGAGCTTAGGAATAGAATTACGAGCAAAAAAATCCTTAATAGCAGAGTAAAGGTCATTACTAATAATTTGCCATGTTTTTTAAAAGAATTAAGTGGTGAAACCATCTGGCCCCTCCACAGAGTCACGATTCATACCAAGAACAATCTCTTTGACCTCCTCAATAGAAGGGGGTTTATAGAGGAACTCATTATATTCAAGAGAAATAAAATTAGGGATAATATCTAGGTTATCAATATGATTAGGTATAAAATCTTTATTGAGATGTTTATGAAAATGATTAATATCAAGATTGGCAATTTCCCAAATGTCCTTAGAAATAGAGCCATCATCACAATTAATTTTAGGAATAGTGTTTTTAGCATGCTTCCACTTAACCAAAGCATGAAATATTTGGTATTACTATCACCTTCAACAAGATGTTTCACAACCTCTTTTTCTTTCCAAAAAATCTCCTTCTGAGCTTATAATTTATAAAGACTATCCTTAGCATCTCTCAAAAGTCTGAAATTATCATCAGAAGGAGTAAATTGACATTGAGACTAAATAATATTAACAAACTTTTCAGCATTTAAGATATTGGAAAGTAGATTTTTAAAAACATTATGATTTCACCAATTCAAAACTTGCTTAATCCTTTTAAGTTTAAATCAAAACCTCCTCATACCAAAGATAGAGTTATCCAGATGTAAAGGGGCCTAACCGTTTACCTGAACCATATCCATAAAGGATTCATGGAGCAACCACATATTTTTAAATCTATATTGAGAAGGAGAATTAATGTGCCTAGTCTTAAGCGAGATAAGCAGGGGGAGTGATCAGAAAGACTTCTAGTCAGATTTTCAATATAAGTAGAATTAAAAACATTAAGCCAGCAATCATTAAACAAAACTCGATCCAACCTTTGCCATAAAATAACCATGGTTCCAAGTGAACTTGTTACCAGAAAAACTAATATACACTAAGTTATAATCCATAATCATGTTATTTAAGTCTTCCATAGAATGGTATATGGGGGAGGAGCCTCCTAAACATTCAGAAGCAAAAATAGTATTAAAGTCCTCTCCGACAAGCTAAGGCCTATTGCATTTACTATGAAACTGAATAAGTTGCTCCCATAACAATTTCCTCAAATAATGGGAAGAAGCAGCATAAGCAAAAGAAGCATAACAATGAGAATTTAAAATATCAATATTATAATTTAAAACTTGATTGAAATCTCTAATAAGATCAATATGAACAGATTCCTTCCAAAGAACCCAAATCTTATAAGCAAAATTAGAAATAGCATGTTTAAAACCCCAATATCTAGTCGTACTACTCAACCTAGCAGAATAAATAAAAGGCTCTAAAAAATAAGAATAGAGACATTATAAATATGACATAGATTCTTAACACATAACTTAGAGGAGTGGCATCTAATGCCCCTAACATTCCAGATGATATAGTTAAACATAAAAATTGGGTCAATAATTAGTATGTGATCGAGTAGTTCTAGGAGTTTGTATAATAATATTCTTTTTTTCTCCCTCTCCTACTATGAATCTCTATATAATTAGTGTCATTATCATCTTTAGCAAAATATTTAGCCATAATGTCTATATCCTCAGTATCAGTAAAAGCATCACTATGATAATGAGTACTTAAGGAGAAATTACTCACATTATTCATACTTGACTGCCTCTCAACCCGAGGCAAATCACCCTCCTATAACAAAGTAACTTCTCCTTCATAAGTATTATTACTCGCTCATTATCAATATTAGTCTCCATTAAACTGTTTAGACCAGCCACATGATCATTCATAATAATATGAGATTGCAACACATTTGTACAAGTTGCATCTAATAAGATCACCTCCACAAATTTTGATTTATAACACTAGGATTAGAAGAAGTATAAGGGACATTATTTATATTAGGAATGATAGCCAAAGTTTGTTCCTCCATGCTTTGAAAGGCACAAGGTAAATTAGCCTTCAGGTTGAGATCAACATTTTGGTCAATTGAGGGAAGACGATTCAATCTTAGATATAGTAGGTTATATAGAAATAACAACATTACCCTGTGCCTTAGAACCAATATCCCCAGTAATAAATGGATTAGAAATAACATTTTCATGATCAGTCGAGTGATCTTCCTGAACATTGGATGGTTTAGAAAGCTCTTTCTCCCTCTTAAGATGAGGATGAAGCTTGTAACACTCATTTAAACCATGCCCATGCATCATATAATGAGAGCAGAAAATAGGTAAATTTTTAAATTCCACTTATGAATTAGCCATTCAATTCAGATCCAATCCAAATCTCATTAAGGTATTTTTTTAGATATCTAACTCAACTAAAACACGGGCCATAGAGGGACGAGAAATAGAAGTTGTTGCTTGATTAGTTTGTAATGGCCTACCAAGAATTGAAGTAAACCAAATAGAATTTATGTGTTAAAAAAATGAAGCCTTAGATTGGGAAAGAAAATCCACATAGGGGCAATCGGATATTCCTCATGGACATCAAAATCTGGTGTCCATTTGAGTAATCTCATTTGGCAAGCTTGAATATAGTAAGATTTTCCAAAAAAAAATATGACTATAATCCAAATCATTGGTCAATTGAATCTCAACATGTCTCAGATCAAGTAAACCAATATGGAAAGATCCCGAGAGCTTCAGATTAGTGAAGAACTTATAGATAACATCCATATTTGAATGCTTGAGCATAATTTTTCAACTAAAGTAAGAGCAAATGGAGCAGACAGTTGTGACACAACAGAATCGTCAATCATCATAGCATGACACCCCTTAAACGACATATGAACAAACTAAAGCTTAGGTGAAGAAGAGGAAGAACCAGCAAGCATGTCCTTAAAGGAGCGAGGCTTGCCATTAGGAACCACAACATTCGGAGGGTAAGATGATGACGGAGTCGTCATCTCCCTGAGTAGAAAAATTGAGGAAATGATTAAAATAAAATGCAAACCCAACACATAAAGAGAAAGAGGATAAAATAAAGAGAAGAAAATCTATAAAACCACACTAGGAGCCATGAAAGAGGAATCGGATGGAAGAATCCTAGATCACTACAAAATTGCCCGAGAGCACTAGCCATTACAATAAGTCTATTTCTAGATTTGGGGACTTTTCTACACCGTAGGACTGAAGTGATTAGGGCTCATTCAATAAGATCTAGAAGTGATTTTGATTAAAGCATTGTTAATAACACTCTTAGAGGAACAACTTTAATCTCTCATTTACCCCTAGTTTCTACTTTGAATCAAAATACTAGGATCATCCATCATGTTTAAAGGACATCTATTATTCACAAAGCTGGTGAACATCTCAACATCACTTCTTTATTGAGTATTGTCACATATATATTGTCAAACACTCCATTTGATGAAGTCCAATTCATTATGGATTACATCCATAATCTAATTGATATTAGACTCCCTGCTACCAAAAGAAAAAAGAATGTAGCTCTCGAACACCTGGTTGCCTATGTTCTTGAAAAAAAATTACAACTTCACTCATCCTAAACCCCCAAATAACCTACCTTTTTATTTCACTGATGGCTTATTTTGAATTATTTCTCACCGGGATCAGGGGGATGAAGGAGAAGAATTTGATGAACAAGGAGGACCAGTACCCGCACCTACACCTGCTCCTACTCCTGAACATGATCAACACTCTATCAAGACATGATATAGAGATTTGGTCACCTCGAATCTCATATATATCAACATTTTGATCAAGTTCAGACACATCTAGACCAACAGGATTTCATATATAACGAAGATATGGGCTAGATTAGAGGACAATTTGATTTTCTAAACACTCATGTAGATACCATCAATATCTACTTCATGCAATTTAGTCCTCCACAGCCTCCTCTAGATCAAGACCCTCCAAACTATTAGTTTAGTTGCAGTTTGTTGTATGTTTTTTTTTTTAGTTTCTATGATCGTATGTTTTGTTGCTAATTATTCTTGTTTTGCTTTTTAGTTGATTGAGTTTTTGAGTATTTTGCAGTTTCTTTTTATTTTAAGTTCATATAAATAAAAAAATGTGTGCTTGGTTATTACTAAGTTTGTATTTCTTTTTCAGTAGAATTAGTCATTTAATGAATTAATACTGACTAATTTAAAATGTTTTTTTAAAGAATTGAAATTTTACAATCTTTGCACCACAACATTATTTCCTTTGTAAATCTTTCTCTCTTTTTTATTTTAAATCAAATTATAATTAGATCTAGATAAGAAAATCTTTTTGATGTTCTGATAAGACATTTATCTCATAATAATTATTATTATTATTGCAAAAATTTAACCTTCTTATCTTATATTTTCTTATTCAATGTGTTGGGTTTATTGTTATCTATAAGATTCTATTTTGTGGTTTATTTTTCTTTATATGAGAAAGTTTTTTCTTTTATTTGAAAAATACTTAGACAAGCTAAGATTTACTGATTTAGGATAAGGAAAGAATAAAATGTCAAATGATGCACAAAGTGTGCCTAAACTGAAAAGAGGCATAAAATGAGCTCAACCTAAAAAGATACGCAATGTTTGTCAAATAAAATTCAAAATCAAAAGATACGCAGTGATCACCAAAATTGAAAAGAGGCATAAAATGAGCTCACACTTCATCTTGTTCTTTCCTTTCTATCTCTAATTCTTAGAAAAATCTGTACATTTAACAATAAAGCTCTATTGAATTTGAATCTATGTGATTTTTGTTTAATTTTTTCCATAATTATTCTTTTTGTGATTTCTGCTCTCTAGAATAAACATTTAATATGATCAACTTTTCTTATCTTATTTATTTTTTAGTTTAAAATATGAGTTTAAGAACAGTTTTTTCTTCATAAATTTAATCTTAGTCAAATATTTAAATTTCTATTCCTTATCAGCCTTTTAGATCTATCAATACCAACTTTCATATTCAGAGTTTTTTTTTTCTTTGCATTTTTGTTGATGTAAAAAGGAGGAGGTTATTAATTGTGTCTGTTTCAAGTCTTATGGTTTGTATTTTTGTGTTTTATTTTTAAGTTTATTTTGATTTTTAGTTTTATGACAAAATGCTCTTAGGGAGGGTTTATTTATGGTTATGTTTATTTGAAGTTTTCTTATGATTTGTGTTGAACTTATGTGTTTTAGGGACTTTTTGGTGTTTGTATTTTTTTTTATTTGTTTTGCTTTGTAGTTTGTTTATAAAAAACAAAATTAAAAAGAGGGGAAAATTTTTATTTATCCTCTTGATTTTTAGTTTTCATTCATTTAGGAAGAGTTTAGGAGAAAAGAACTTTAATTTTTTATTCAAACAATAAATATTTTTGCCATCATCAAAAAAGGAGGAGATTGCAGTAAATCAGTAATCAAGATTGAGATTGTAATTTTTGATGTTAACAAAATGTTATTGTTATGATTTTATTATTTTTCTCCTAACATATATTGGATATTTTTGGTTAATTCTACGAGTACTAACATTTCAGGGAAATCATATATTACTCCAGATTGCTGAAGACTTCAAGACTTCAAGATAAGATAGAATAAGATTTCATGTAAAAGAGTTTGTATATCTTTATTTTTTTTAGTTTCTTAAGTCTGAGCAAGTGTAATTGTAATTGGGTAACCATGCACACACACGGGCCAGGAGAGTGATAATTTTTTTAAAAGTTGATTGTATTGTAGATATATAATCATACTATTTGATTTGACTTAGTTTTTCTCCAGAATTTGGTTACTCAAACCATGTCTTAATTTTCTTCACTGATCGTACTGTACTACATATAGTCATACAGACTACTGACAGCAAATAAAATTTTGTTCATACCAAATCATACAATATGAACTTGTTCATTTTTGAACTGCTCGTACAATATGATATCAATTCGTACAGACGACTGATAGTGTATGAAATCAAGTTCAGACCAGATTATACCATACAAACTTAATCATATTTGAATTATTTGTAATGTACAATGCAAGTCATATAGATGACTTACAGTGTACAAAAATTGGTTCATACCCGATCATATCGAATGATGGACAGTAATTTTTAACTATTTTTGATATACGTTGTCAAGTCATACAGATGACTAATAGTGTATGAAATCAAGTTCGTACCTGATTGTGCCATACAAATTTTTTTATTTTTGAATTATTTGTTCTATATGATATAAAGTCATACAGATGACCCATTGTGTACAAAACTAAGTTCATCCCAGTTCATACTAAACAAATCCATGATTTTTTGAGCTATTCATACCATATGACATATGATTGTACATTATGGACCGTGGACAGCTCTCCTGAAAAATTCAATTTTTGGACAGTCTTTCATGTGTTTTCTATAAATAGAGTCCTAAAACTATCATCCTTGCCCTTTGCTTCAAATTTTCTTTTGAGAATGACTATTGGGAGTGTGTTTCAAAGAGATTTTGAGATTGGAGAGTGAGAGTTCTAGTTAAAGGAAATTGTGAGGGTTTCACAAGGTTACCCAAAGTGAGGATCTCTTGTTCTTCTTCTAATTTGTTCGCAACCTCTTTGGAGTCTCTTGAGAGAAGATCTTCATGTCTGCATCAAGGTTCTCTACCTTTACCATGAGGGTGAAAAAGATGTGATGGTTCTCTACCTTCACCACGAGGGTTAAAAAGGATGCGTGGTTCTCTACCTTCATCAGGTGGGTGAAAAAGGACATGTTACTACTCTACCTTCACCATGTGGGTAAAAAATGATGAGAAGGTATGCTACCATCACTTGAAGAGTGTAAAAGGCAATGGTTTTCTGCCACACCGGGTTGGTGGAAGAGAGTTTGTAAGGGCTTCTCCGCCTTGCTGTAAAGGCAAAAAGAGAGTCACTTTTAAATAATGCAATACTTGGAGGACTCTTTAGGGAGTGGATGTAGGTCTTGTTAGCTGAACCACTATAAAATTTGGTATTCTTCTATTACTTTTTATTTTTCCTACATTTTATTTCACTACTCTTTATATTTATGGTTGAAATATTATCTGTGAAAGTCATTTCTATAATCAACTGCATATTTTAATATTAGTGTTTTAATCTTCTAAAAAGATTTTAGAAAGGGGATTTCAAAAATCCAAGATTTTTTTTTAATAATGAATTCACTCCCCCCCCCCCCCCCCCCCCCCCCCCCCCCCCCCTCTCGGTTAGCCATGGGACAATTTTATAAGGTCTAAGAACCTACATGAACTTTCAAACCCATCTTCATCATGGTTTCTTAGATGCTCTAACTTACCCACAACTATAAGGTGTAAACCCATCTTCATTATGGTGTCTTATATACTCTATTATCATTTTAAAAAATAGGTCATTATGTGTAAACCAATTTTTATGGAATCTTATATACTCCATTTCCCTCAAAATAACCATTAGGTCTAAGCCCATTTAATGGCAACCTATATACTCCATCAGGACCCTTAAAATATTTATTAGGAATATACCAACTTCCATATGGTTTCCATTATTCTCTTACTATAAAATTTTGTTAGGTTTAAACCCATTTTCATGGTATCATATATGCTCCTTATTTTAGATAGATCTCCCAATAAAGTCTCTACTTTATTCTCAATATTAGTGTAAGAAACCACTAGGGACATCCTTTCTTTTAAATTTTGGTTTATCTAATTCTCCTTGTTTAGGATATATCTCCCATGAATGTCTAAATCTTAGTACTCTAAGGTTAGTTCTGAGTCCCCACACTTAATCTTCCTTTCCTTATGACTAAACCTATTAGTGCTGGAGCAAACCTCCCATGGCACCATCCTAGTTTAAATCTAAATCTTAGTCCTCTGAGGTTAATTGTGTGTCCCCACACTAAAGCTTCCTTTTCTTATGACTAAATTTGTTAGTGTTGGAGCATGCCCTCTATGGAACCATCCTAATTTAAATATTTTTTGCAAAGTTGTGGTGCAAGCCCCTTGTGGCACCACCCAAGTTGCACTACAAACCGTGGTATTTCAAGGTTAGGTGTGAGTCCCCACACTTAGGCTTCCTTTCCTTATGACTAAACTCACTATTGTTCGAGAATGACTTTTTATGCACCATCCTAAATAAACTAAAATCCTAAACCTTCCGAGCTTAGATGTAAATATTCTCATAGATTTCCTTATCTTAGAATATGTCCTCAAGTTTGTTGAGATAGGCATCAAAACCAACATGTTATGATTCTTTCTCTTTAACTATAATGAAGAATTGAGTCATGCTAAATCACATGCAAATCCCTACATTTATTGAACTCATACTTACATCTAGTTTTGCAAATTGTGCTAAATCTTTTAGTCGCTTTTTGGTATAGTCATCATCATCATCAACATCCAAATAAATCAAACAAAAATTCAAAAAACTTGAAATCAAAATACAATTTTCAAATATAAAACAAAATCTAAAATCCAAACCAAATTAAAATAAAAAACTCAAATTAAATCAAATTAGAACTCTTTTGGATTTTGTTAATTACCACGGTCAACACTAACTGATGTGATTTACTTTCCAAATTCATCACATATTTTGGGGATCCATTTACTGACCACATTTTTGGTAGTGGTCAAAAGTATTTTCAAAAGTTACTTTAAAAAAAAAATAAAAAATGCATGAATTTTCCCTTATTAAAACCTAAATTAAACAAACATATTAAATAAAATTTTTTAAAAATAAAATAGAAAAAATTAAAAGTATAAATAAATAAAATAAAATAATAGAAAATTAATAAATAACAAAATGCCACTAATTTAATTTAAAATCAAATTTAAATCAAATTTAAAATCCTATGAAAATCTAAAATGAATTATCATTAACAAATCAAGTCATAAAGTTTTAATCCATAAAGTAAAACATTAAAAAATAATTTAAAATATAAAACAATAGAAAAGAATATATGTGCATAAATAAATATCTCACAAAATTCACATAAATTCATCTCAAGTTAATTCCAAATGAAGCTCAAATTTAAACCATTTTAGCCGTTAAACATTCTTCATTTAAAACTAGCTAATCCTTGCCCTTCATTTTAAAAGAAATAAGAGCATGATCATCTTTTTTTTCATACCTAAAACTAACGGGTTACTATAGGCCATTTGATGCTAATAAACCCTCAAAATCGAGCAAATTTTCATCCAACAATTGAGGATGAAAGAAAGAATATTAGCGGGCTGCATTATTTAGCTTTTTAAAACATTATTTTAAGCTTACTTTAGATAAAAAATCGAGCAAGGTTAATAGGTTACTATTTTTCTTTTCATGGGTTGTAAACCTACTTCTAGCCATAAGACCATAAGATTAAGGGTTTTAGAGGGCTACAATGGCAATTATTTTCATGACTTCTAGAATTTATTCAAAGAGTTGGGGGGGGGGGGCACTTGATTTTGAAATCCCTGTAGTCAATCTCTCACCATTTTTGGCTCCCTCACATGCAAGAGAGCTGCTGCACTCCCTCTCCCTCTAACAAAAACTTAATCTAGCTCTCTTTCCAGCAACATTTTTTTTAGCAAGCTCTCCTTCCTAAAACATTTATAGGCCACCCCTCTTGTTTATAGCATTTGGGGAAAGGAAGAATGTGAGAATGGGAACTCTTCTTGCTATTTGTCCATCCACCCAAGAGAAAAAAATGAGACATGCTACTGGATTCTCTCCACTAAAGCTCTTTAAGAAAGGAAATAAAGTTGCTCTTCAAGAAAAAATCACTTACTTGTTTATTCTTCCATTGAGTTTTCTTTCTTAAATTTGAAAAGTATATCTAAATGTTTATTAAGTGTTATTTCTTAAATTTAAAATAGTATGTCTGAATGTTCATTAAGTTTCTTTCTTTAGTTTGAAATAGAAAGTGTATGTTTATTGAATTTTATTCCATGACATTAAGAAAGTATATGCAAATGTTTTCATGAGTTTTCTTCCATAAGAAAATAAGTTTAATGAGTTTTTTTCCTTAAGATTGAAAGAGTGTTAAGCAAATGTCCCCATGGAGTTTTGTCTCATGAGATTGAAAGAATAACTTCAAGTATTTTTATTTAACTTTTGTTGACCTCATTTTTATATGTAGTCACTAGGACCTACCTGGGTTTCTTTTGTGTGACCTAATGATTGGAAGATTTCCACTTCTCAATCATTTAGGTCCCAGTCAAATTCAAATCCAAGTATAATCAAATCCAGTTCCACCCTTCAATCCAATCTCTAGTCCAAACTTCCACCAACTTTCAATCAACCATCAAATTGTATCCAATCAATCCCAGTCATTCATTTAACTATCATTGATATGGGTAATTCAAACTCAACTAGTCAACTCCAAAATCCAATCCAAATCTAACATTTCTATCAAAATCCAAGGGTTAAGGACCTAGGTCTTGAACCCCTATCTAGGTGAAATTTTTGTCACCTGAAAACCAATTCAAATAACCTCTAATTTGGGATATATTAGCTGAATATTGTTTAGATATGACTCTAAGACCAACCCACCAAAGTTGAGCCCATTTTGACGTCTCTACCCTTAGAAACTAAATTGATTTCCAATGACTTCAAAACATTCAAATATTTATAACATATGCCACTGGACTTATTATTTAGTGGAATTTGACCTTGGGACTCTTCCCAAACCTTCTAATCATATCCATGACCTCTATTATGACTTATTGAGTAATAGTATACACTTTGTTGGACCCAATTTGGCCTAGAGTTGACCAGGGGTCAAAATGAATAAAATGACCTTAAAAGTGATTTTTGGTCTTTTCCCAAAAGTTCAACATGGACTTCCCATATCAATCTTCAAAACCTATCCCAATGGATTCTAAATATCATTAGGAAAACATTGGACCTAAACCAACTCTTTTAATTGACCTAGTTGACTAAGTCAACCATGGTTGACCAAAGTGGCCCTTAAGGTTTTAAACACCCATTTCCAACCAAATGAGCTCACCTTGACTTAGGACCTCTTCCATTGAGTTCATATGATCAATTTGAACTCAATGGACCTAACCCTTGACCCTAGGTCAACTTGGTTGACCAAGTCAACCAAATTTGATAAAACCTTCCATACACTTCCACCCTCTCAAGATTCTTGACCAAGACTTCTCCAAACCTATTCAAATATATAGAATGATCCATTTGTTTCCTTAAGAGACCACTTTTAAATACCCAAGCCTTGGGCTCACTTGGGATAGCTATTTGGAGAGGTCTCTCTTGAGCCAAGATCTAACCCCAACAAAATTAGATCAAACCAATAGTGGCATTGGGTCCCCCATGACCCAACACACCTTCCCTAGTTGACTTAGCCCTTGTGTCAACTTGGTTTTGAAATTAGGCTAACCCAAAGTGGTTAAAACCACTATGGGTTGAGACATTTCTCAACCTAGGCCCCACCAGCCCAATTCAACTCATGCATTAGCTTTCCCTAGACCCTCAGGAACCTACCCTAGTAAGTCCCACGCTTGGGTTAACTTGGTTCAACCTCTAGGCTAGCCCAAAGTGGTCAAAACCACATTAACCTGAGCCATATCCCACCACATGCCATATCAAAACCAATTGACCCTTGCATTGGTTGCCTCTTGACCCAATACATCTTCCCCATCAATCCCATGACCTGACTCAACCCAGGTTGCACCTGAGCTAACCCAAATTATATAGTTTTAGGTCAACATGAGCCAACTTAAACTATTTGGCTTCCCTAAGCCCAATTGAGCTCACCATTGTGCTCACCTAACCCCTAGAAACCTTTCCACCAAAGCCTGACCTAGCCAGTGGTTGGCGGAGGCCAAAATGAATGAAGATTTAGCTCTAGTGGCCCCCTATCCTCGAGTTCCACCCAAAGGCTTTCAGATCCTGGTTTTGCTAGGCTTGAGCTTAAGAGGCTCTGGGACGACATCCCATTCCACCAGGAAGCCATCAAGTGGCTATTATGATAAATCCCAACCATCCAAGCTTGCATCCAAAACTTGAATAGGGCACCCTCATCTAAAGCCCCTTATTTATTCCCATTATTTTGAAATCACTCCCCAGAGCCCTCTGAGCAATCTCATAGCATTCCTAAGCCTCCTAGTCATCCTCGATCATCATCTTGAACGAACTCTGGCAAAATCCCTCTAATCTCTACTTAAAGTTATGCCTCCAGCCATCTTCTGAGCTCGACTTTTAAAGGAGAAGTGATCTTCATCTCCCTCTTAAGCTTCCTGATAGTGAAGCTCATTCGTTGAGGCCTTCTTTATGGTGAGATTTCATTCATGAGCTCCATATATCAGTTTTCGATCAAATGTGAAAAAAACTTTCAATCCTATAAATTTCTATCATTGGATTGAAAGCTTTCACCATCCCGATCTTTATGAAATTTCATGGATGTTTGCTAACTAGATCTCTTGGATCACATTAAAGAAGCTTCATAGTTACAAAGCCTCACGGGAGTTTGAAGATAAAATCAGAGCCACTTATTTTAATGAATGGCTTTTATTTAATCCCATGGTTCCTAGATACTATTAATCATGATTGTTCAACCACCCATCCCATGGTCACGGTTAATTCCACGTTTGTTTAGTTAGCCACCAATGATCAGTTAGCTAATTAAATGGGGCCCGTGTGGAAAAGTGTGACATATTAGGTAATTTGATATTTAAAAAATATAGAAATTACATAGAACTTCAAAAATTTCTATCTCCCTCTACATTTCACCAAATTAAGACTTATTGGGCTAATTGAAAATTCCCATCTCAACTGATTGCACCCCCTCCCTTGCATTATGTAGTGACTTAGGAATTTTCTAAGGTAACTTAGTGGTTACCTTTGGTGGTTTGATTAACTACCTTAGGGGACCCTTCTTGGGCCCATATTCAGTGTCCTTAGGCCTTCAAACCAAGTGATCTCATGGCCCATGTTTCACTGGATTTGGTGCCCATTTGGTTTACTAATTAGGAGCCCAAAATCCCCTCCTAGAATTGACCCTTTCCCTTAATTAATTTATAATTAGTTCATATTAAATCCTAAAAATTCATATAAGCCCTCTAATTCACAATTGAACCCTTAAACCATGAAAAATAAAATCCCCAACATCAGACCTCTAATTTAGCTCTATTTTAATTTTGAAGGAAAATTAGCAATTAATTCATTTAATTATTTAAAAATTATAAATAAATTTGTTAAATATTTAAAACATCCCCTTATGTCACTCTTTACCTTTGGGAGTGATTCTAAGAGGTTTGGGACTGATTTGGATTAAAACTCCACTTAATCATGTAATTTTAGAAAATTAAAAAAATACCTAACTTTAAAAAATCACCAATAATTCTTGAAAAATCTAATTTAATCAAACTTAAAGCCATTTAACTCTAATTAAAATTTATTATTTTCTAAAAAGGTCAAACCTCTAAAATTAGGTCAAAGTCAAAAAGTCAACTTTCTGATTAATTATAGTTTAAAACTTAGTCAATTCTTGAAAAAATCATAACTTTATCTAAAAAGTTTCAAATGGAGTAAACTCTAAGTTTTATTACTCACCATAAGGTCTAAAATTTAAGAAAAATGCTACAAATCCAAAAATCACATTAATTCTAAAAGTCAACTTTCAACCCTTTGATTAACATAATTAAATTATCCTAATAATTTTAGAAATTCTAAAAATTCAATAATTCTCTCAAAATTTTAAAAGATTCTAATTTAATCATTAAAATTAGTAATCAATTAATCAAATTAAAATTCATTAACATTTAAACTTTGCAGTCTCGATGAGAAATAAAGGTAGTAATCATTTAACTATTAAAATATATCTAAATTAAGCTTAAATTCATTAACATTTAAACAAATATAAATTTTTTCTTCAACCTTTAATAAACCTAAATATTAGAAAACTTTAACTAATTACCCAACTTAGGATCCACCCCAGCCATATGGCCTTTTGCACACACTTTAGATGGTTTACTAGGACAACAAACTCTAGTCAGGCTAGGTCGGTGTTTACTTTCACTATTATATGTCGAGTTTTCTATGTTTTCACTGCATGCTATGATTGAAAATTGATTTATGTTAGTGTTTACTTACATTAACTACAATCAATGAATTAATGTGATGGGTAATAGTTTACCCTTCAATTAGAACCAATCTGGTTGCTCATAAAATTTTTTACAAGTGTCCACACTCGTGTACAACAATAAAAGGAGGCAAAACTAATAATTATTATAACCATTACAAGTGGTTTCATCTTCTTAGCCCCCAAATAAGAGTGTGGTCAAGTTTGATATACTTTTTTTTAAACATATATATATAAACTGCTTATGATTTATTTGATTTTAAATTCTTGGTATAAACCTCCAGGGGAGTTTATATTTTACATTTTAATATGAATGCAATTTATTTAAAATTAAGAATTATAAAAGTTAGATATTTTAGTATGGATATATTGATCCAAATCTGGATTATAAAAAAGGAAAGTATATCCCTCAAGGGAGGGTCCTTTATCCATTTGGAAGCCCAAATTTGAATCATTTTACTACCCAAAGTGAAAACAATAACCTCCCCTTTAGAGGAATACTTTTCAATTTCATTTGAGTATCTAAATACAATGGATCCAAGGAGTCTAAAGAAGATTAAGAAGAAGAGTTGAAGACAAAGCATATCCGACTCAAAGTCAACTTGTGTCAATTTTAGGATTAGAATATGGGTTTCTAGTTAGTGGTGCCTGACCACTTTTAATTTATGTAATTTTTTGGCTTGTAATAAATAGACAGATTGCCTATAGACATTTATTTAATCAATTTGATTTATTGATGTATTTGATTTAATATAATTGTTTATAGGATTTTCTACTTTTCTTAGTTTTTTGATGATTTACATACTATTTCTGTTTTAGCCTTGATATATAGAGGATCTTGAGGGTACGCTAAAATTTTTTTTTACTAAAATTAAAAAAATATATATATTTTAGGTTTACATAGAAACTCTAATGATCTAAAAAGTAAGCTCGATATTGTTAGGAGTCTGCATAATCATATTAATTGCTTCTCTTTCTTATTATGCACGTTCCGGCTTTTAGGTTATGACAGACCACCTAGCTTTTGTAGGTTTAGATCAGTCTTGGGGATGTTTTGTAATCTCTAATAAAATAATTTTCAAGCCTTTTCAAAATTGCTACATATTATTTTATGCATTTAATCGAGTTGATCAGTATTCATTGCAATAAAAACTAATTAAAAGAGTCTAAAATTTAAATTGCATTTATTTTCAAGCATTTTCACCCCAACATAAGTTAAGGGAAAAATTAGGATCTATTTTAGAAATCAGTCCTAATTCTCAAAAACTTTAATTATAATATCCCTACCACTTTTTCATAAAAATGATCAAACTCATGGATTTTAAATTGACTAGGAGGTTAACTGGCTCCCCAATCTAGGCCAAGATTAGTCCAGGTTTTGTACTACATTAGCTAAGTTCAAGTGTAATCCAGTGCCTAATTTAGGATCTGGAGTAGATTTTGGATCATAGGACCCCAAACTCTGAGAATATAATCCCAAATATCAAATAATTCGATCAACTCAAATAAAAAAGAATTCTCTCAATCTAAAATTTAAAGCCCAATACTTAGTTTAGGTTGCAACACTTCTGAATTATTTTGGAATCTCAAAGTGTATCCTACCCCTCCTTTGACTTCAAAAATAAGTGTTCAAAACTCGATCTAATCCTTATTCCAACTCCAAATTCACTTCCTTTGATATAACTCCTAAAAAATATCTAAACTGAATTTTTACCGTTATTTCAATCGAGAGTATTCGTAGGAGTCCTTTGTTGCGGATCAATGGTTTATGATTTTGATGATAGCAAACATTTTTATTTCTCTTCAACTGCCTTTTGTACTAATGTTTCAGGTTCACACGATCGGACTGCAATTTGCAATCAGCTCAAGATTAGGTAGACTAGGTTTGAGTCAGTTTGTATTCTTTTTTCTTTCTTGAGTCTGTTGTATTTGGTGTGGGATCTATTGATTTGTAACTTGGAAGATTTCCTGTTGTTCCCTATAAGATTTCTATTTTTGGTAATATCGTCCGGGATGATATTTATATCATCCTGGATGATATGTCCAAAATTAGAAACCTTAATTAGGGCATCCTCATTAAGGAAGCCGTCATTAACAGATTAGCCTGGATGATACCTGTATCGGCTAAAACGATAATCTCAATTAAAAAAGAATCAACCGCCATAATCAGTTTAGGAATTCTTTGTTTTAGGAAATCGGCCACGACGATAATATTATCGTCCAGGACGATCTAACTCAATTATGCTTAAATTGATCTGGTATCTTTGGAAAGCATTAATGGTTGATTGATATGATCATATCGGCCGGGATGATCTCCTGATCGGCCAGGACGATGTCCTGGACGATCTACATCGGACAGCTCGAATTCAGGGCGATGATCAGGACGATTGAAATCAGTTTTAAACTAATCGGCCTGGACGATCGTGATATCGGCCAGGACGATATAACCAATTTTCTTCTGATCGTCCCAAGTCGTCCCAGGCTGATGAACTGAATTTTTACTGATCGGCCAGGAGGATATGCATATCGTCCTGGATGATAATGTCGGCAACTTGCATTAATGAGATCATTTTGAGAGCTTCTATTTAAGCTATGGCATGGCAACTTTTATAAGTGTCTTTGGCAGCCATTGGAGCTTCGTTCTTGTGGGGGAGACTTGAAGAGAGAGCTTGAAAGGGAGAGAGGAAAGGGTGGAGTTTGAGAGGGAGAAGATCCTGTGAGGGAGGGAACTCAAGGGAGTGTGGAGGGGATTCCACACGGTTGCTCCGGCGAACTTGCACCTTAGTACCATCGGATTCAAGGCTTGTCTCGAGGTAAGTTCACCAAAGAAGAAGATCTCTTTGGTGTCAAAGGACCCGGCGACTCCGCCGCACCGGGGAAGGTGGAAGTGATTTTGTAAGGGCTTCTCCGCCTAGCCGCGGGGACTAAAGGAGAGACACTAGTTTAGTGCAATACTTGGGGGATGCCTCCAAGGAGTGAACGTAGGTCAAGGTTTGACCGAACCACTATAAATCTGGTGTGTTCTTTTCTTATTATTGCTTTCGCATTTATTTTTCTTCCGCACTTTGTTTGTGGTGTTTTTTGTTGGAGTTTTATCTTTGGTTTTAAGTTTTTCCAATTCACCTCTCTCTTGATTTGCTTGGGACTAAGTTCAAGAGGGCCTAACATGCCTAACGAACTTTCAAGTGGTATCAGAGCGGTTTTCATAAAATAAGTTTTTAAAAGCTTTTGAATTTTTGATCCATGGCTAATCGTAATGTTGCGGAAGGTTATTCAATCACCAGACCTCCTTTATTTGAAAATATGTCATTTGATTTTTGGAAAACTCGCATGCCTTTTTTCTTGCAATCGATTGATTTTCGTATGTAGCATATGATTTTAACTGGTTATTCATTACCGTCACGAATTGTTAATGGAGTTAAAATTGATGTTCCTTTTAGTCAATGGAACAGGGAAGAACAACTCAATGCTCAATTGAATGCAAAATCATTAAATTGTTTTTTCTGTGCTTTAAATTCTGATGACTTTATGTTAATTTTCACATGCACTACTGGTAAGGAAGTTTGGGATAAATTGCACACCATATACGAAGGCACTAGTGAAATTAAGCAATCTAAATTGAATTTGTTAATGCATGATTTTGAACTATTTTCCATGAAACCTTATGAGACAATCTTAGACATGTACACTAGGTTCATTCAAATTATAAAATCATTGCATGCCTTAGGAAAAGAATTTTCAAATTTTGAAAAAGTTAACAAAATTCTTCATTGTCTACTAGATAAGTTTGATGCTAAAGTAGTTGCTATTTGTGAATCAAAAAAATTGAATGATTATTCTATTGATAATTTGATTGGCTTACTCATTGCCTACGAGCAAGATTTGGGTCAAAGACTTTTGGATGCAGGTGAAACGATCGTTCTAAAAGCTGAAGATACGGAAAGAGGAAGCTTAGTTGGTGACGACAACAATAACTTGTCAAGTAAATCACAAATCTCACCAAAGCATAAGCAAAAGTGGAAAGGTAAAAGTGGTAAGGATGTCCATATTTCTTCTGACGTTATTTACTTTCGATGCAGGAAGCCTGGACATATGAAAAATCAGTGCCCTAACTTAAGAATTCTTCCTACGAAAGAAAAGGGCAAGGCGGAGCAAAATTTAAACTGGAGAAATAATGAAAGGCAAATAATCTCATGGGCAGACCTGGTTTCTGAAGAATCGAACCAGGAGAGAGATAATGGTTAAAATGCTTATTTTTATTTTATTTTTTTGTGTTGTGTTTTTGTTTTCGTGTTTTTTTTTTTTTAAATCTTTGAAATTTTTATACTCATGAAATTTTTTCTCTGATCAACACACACATTCACTTTTCTAAAAATAAAAAATCTGCTTCCTGATTTTTTTAAAATCTTTGGTAAGTTGTGTTTGACTTCTCTAAAACAGTCAAAGGAAGGAAACTCGTGTTTTTTACTCTCAATCTCTATTTCCTAAAAGAGGTTATCCTACTTTTGATTTAAAATCTTTTTCATCTTTTAAATTTGTTTTTGAAACAAATTTTTTTATCTCCCTACGTTTTATTTATCGCATAGGAATCTTTTGCAAGTCGTTGAATCTAACTCATAATTTTCTTAATCAAGAAATTCGCTTTGTCACTAAGATGGGTTTTCCTTTGTTTTTTAAGATTTAAGAAAGGTAGCATGTTCAAAAAATTGGCCAATGATGCCAAAAATAAAAGAAGCGCAAAGGGCCAAATTGAAAAATATAGAATACACAAAGTGTATCAAAAGATGCGCAGTACGCCAACCAATTGTCAAGAGGCATAAAATGAGCCCACAAAAAGTTAATGCTTACCATTCTTGTACTTCTTAAAAAGCTTAAGAAAACTCTTGATACTTTCGATACTTGACTTTGAAAATCTTGATTCTTGATTTAATAATTCGTGCATTGATCTTCTATTAGATATATTTTTTGGAAGGAGTTTTTTGAAAAATGATTGTTTCTTTCTCTAATTTATTTTATGATTTAGATATTGAATTAAAAAGTTTTTGAGCCTTTTAAAAGAACTTGAGTTTGGATTATCAAATTATGAATTTCTAACCTTTTCTGGGCTATGCGTTGTCAATCCAATTCTACTAAGTTTTTAATTAAAACCAAGAGGTAACTTTATCATTTTAAGAATATTTGTTTTTTCACTAGATCAGGAAATGTTTTTTGTCTTTTGTTTTATTTTTTGTTTGTGCCTCCTCTCTTTTTGATAATGCCAAAGGGGGAGAACGTATTGCTAAATTTTTGTACTGTTATCGTGTTTGTATCTTTGTTTCAAAAAATTAAAAACAACAAAAATATTTTTATCTCCCCTATTTCTTAAAAGGGTTTATTCTAGTGAGGGGGAGATTAGGAGAAATTGTTTTTTTTTTTAAATTCAAATTGAATTGTTTGCCATCATCAAAAAGGGGGAGATTGTTGCGGATCAATGGTTTATGATTTTGATGATAGCAAACATTTTTATTTCTCTTCAACTGCCTTTTGTACTAACATTTCAGGTTCACACGATCGGACTGCAATTTGGAATCAGCTCAAGATTAGGTAGACTAGGTTTGAGTCAATTTGTAATCTTTTTTCTTTATTGAGTCTGTTGTATTTGGTGTGGGATCTGTTGATTTGTAACTTGGAAGATTTCCTATTGTTCCCTATAAGATTTCTATTTTTGGTAATATCGTCCGGGACGATATTTATATCGTCCTGGACGATATGTCCAAAATCAGAAACCTTAATTAGGGCATCCTCATTAAGGCAGCCGTCATTAACAGATTGGCTTGGACGATACCTGTATCGTCCAGGACAATAATCTCAATTCAGAAAGAATCAACCGCCATAATCAGTTTAGGAATTCTTTATTTTAGGAAATTGGCCAGGACGATAATATTATCGTCCAAGACGATCTAACTAAATTATGCTTAAATTGATCTGGTATCTTTGGAAAGTATTAATGGTTGATTGATACGATCATATCGGCCGGGACGATCTCCTGATCGACCAGGATGATGTCCTGGATGATCTACATCGGACAGCTCGAATTCAAGGCGATGATCAGGATGATTGAAATCGGTTTTAAACTAATCGGCCTGGACGATCGTGATATCGGCCAGAACGATGTAACAAATTTTCTTCTGATCGCCCCAAGTCGTCCCGGGCTGATGAGCTGAATTTATACTGATCGGCCAGGACGATATGCATATCGTCCTGGAAGATAATGTCGGCAACTTGCATTAATGAGCTCATTTTGAGAGCTTCTATTTAAGCTATGGCATGGCAACTTTTGTAAGTGTCTTTGGCAGCCATTGGAGCTTCGTTCTTGAGGGGGAGACTTGAAGAGAGAGCTTGAAAGGGAGAGAGGAAAGGGTGGAGTTTGAGAGGGAGAAGATCCTTTGAGGGGGGGAACTCAAGGGAGTGTGGAGGGGATTCCACACGGTTGCTCCGACGAACTCGCACCTTAGTACCATCGGATTCAAGGCTTGTCTCGAGGTAAGTTCACCAAAGAAGAAGATCTCTTTGGTGTCAAAGGACCCGGCGACTCCGCCGCACCGGGGAAGGTGGAAGTGATTTTGTAAGGGCTTCTCCGCCTAGCCGTGGGGGCTAAAGGAGAGACACTAGTTTAGTGCAATACTTGGGGGGTGCCTCCAAGGAGTGAACGTAGGTCAAGGTTTGACCGAACCACTATAAATCCGCTGTGTTCTTTTCTTATTATCGCTTCCGCATTTATTTTTCTTCTGCACTTTGTTTGTGGTGTTTTTTGTTGGAGTTTTATCTTTGGTTTTAAGTTTTTCCAATTCACCTCTCTCTTGATTAGCTTGGGACTAAGTTCAAGAGGGCCTAACATCCCTAACGAACTTTCATCCTTAGTTTTTTATGATGTAATTAACTATAAGGGATTGCGCCCGTAGGGGATTTAAGACACACAAAATGTTTTCAAAAATTAATTTTCAAAACTCAATTAATCTTATTTGGGAAATACAAAATCAATGATGATCATTATCTTCATGTTCAAATAATCGATAATGAATGATATTTTCTTCCTTTTGGGAGGTATATCATTTGTTGCTAAAACTTTGAATATGAAATTAATGATAATTCATCTAGATTATAATAGCTAGATATTTGATCAAACTTCACATTGATTCTTCGGGGCCATATACAGCTCTTTTTTAAATTTGGCTATGATGTTTGAGATGGAATTTGCAATTCTAAATTTGAACCCCATTTTAAAATCTTATTTCCATCTCTTGAGGCGGTATACCTTTTCTAATGAGATGTTTGATTTCAGAATTAAATTTAAATTCAATTTCAAATTCCCAAAAGAAGATTAATCTTTCCAAAATCTCCTTTCAAATTCAACCCAAACAAATAGTTTTCTTTTGTTAAATTGAAATAAGGAATACTATAAATTTTCCTACTAATTTTTGTTACTTTATAAAAGTGCAATAGAAAGTGCTAAAACATTTCTTGTTGAATTCTCCTTCTCTTAATCAAAAAGATGAAGCACTTGGTGATGATTTATACAATTCTTGCTAATTTGAATGAGATCCCTATCATCTTTTTTTTCATTTATATTCTATCTGATAAATAAATATTATATCAAAAAATGAATATGTGAAGTTTCTTAAAATGCATATGAGTTTTGTGGTTTAGTTTATATTTTTTACAATCTAATTTTTATATGCAAAATTTTAGAGAAAATGTTACTTGATTCACATCTCATTTCATTCATATGCAATCTAATTTCTATATACAAAAATCTGAGAGAAAATGCAAGTTGATTCTTGGGTTATTTCATTTTTACTACAATCCAAGTCAAGTATGAAATTTGAGATGGTTCAAGTGAGATTTCAAAATACATCCTATATATTTGTGGTATAAAGTGGAGAAGTTTTTGAGTAATCATTTCAAATTTTAGAGAAGAAGTAGCATAATGTAATATAATGGATTTTATATGAAATGAGTATGACTAGCTAACAAAAGTTTTAATTGTATAAGAAGATGATCGTGTTTCAAAAAAATCATATATATGTATTCATTATTAAAAAAATTGATAAATTTTGGATAAAATTGAAGATCTTTAAATGCATATTTATTTTACAACATTGTATACAAATTTCACTCTAATGATTTATGGCAAGTATATTTAGGGGTGGCAATTTTTGACACGACCCAAAATCTGACCCGGATCCAACTCAAAAAAACCAGGGTTCAGTGATTAGCTAATGGGTCGGGTTTGAGTTTAAATTTTTACCAATTTTGAAAAATTGGTTAGGTTTGGGTTGACACCAAAACCTGAAATCAACCCGAAGTTGACTCGGGTCTAGGATCATTAGCCCTACCCTAGCCAAAAATATGGGTCCAGACTCCCAACGGACCCATTGACCCAACTCCCAAAGCACCCATGGCCCACCTCCCAACTTCCACAATTTGCAGTCCAAAGTGTTGTGAATATGGATTCAGGAATTATAATTTTGATTACAGCAAATATTTCTGACACTTTTATTTTTTTTATGACTGCCTTGCTTACTAACTTTTCAGGTCCACAAGATCAAATTACAAATTAGGCCAACTCAAGGTTTGGTAGATTGGGACTGAGTCATCCTGTAAGTGTACATCAAGGGTCTTTTCCTTTTCTTGAGTCAAATGTAACAAAGTGGGTCCTTATGCTAAGTAACCTTGCACACACACACACTCAGGGAAAAATTTTATCTATTTTTTAAATTATTTATTTTTGATCATTTCATCCGGGACAATCTCAAATTGTATTGGAAGATCAATTAAAAATAGAAACCCTAATTAGGGCATCCTGGTTAAAGCAGCTAAAATTAAGCTAATTATTATGGATGATATTAGCATGGTCTTGGATGATAGGCTAAAATCAGAAAGAATCAGCCGCCAACTCTTTTAGGCATATTTTTTTTTGGACATTGTACAAGACATCTTCCTGGACGATACATTACAATTATGTCTAAATTAGTCAGATAATTATGGATAGTAATTAAGGTTTGATTGCTCGATCATATCATCCTAGATGATCATAGGATCATCCAGGACGATCTATTAAACAAACCTTAGTTTCTTCCTGGACGACTAGGGCGATGTTCTGGATGATACTTGATATTTTCAACTAAACGTACAAGATGATCCATAAATCATCCTAGATGATCAGTTTTTTTTTTTCATCATCAAAACATGTAACCAGGGTAATGTTTTGAATAATATTTGATATTTTGAACAAATTGGCTAGGATGATCAGTTAAATCATCCTAGATGATTAGTTATTTTTTTATCTTCCAAGCTAGGTAAAGTCTAGACGAATAGAGCAATTATCTGGATTTTTTTGATGCCTTGAACTAATCATACAGGATGATGTCATATCATCCTAGATAATTAGAATAAGAATTTTTCAATCATCCAAATTTTCCTAGATCATCCTGGTTGATTGAGCTGAATTTGTACTGATCGTACAAGATGATCCATCGATTGTCTGGACGATAATTATCGATTTGTTATAATTCAGGGCAAATTTGAATCCCTACTTTCTAAGATAGCTTGTTTACTTAAGAGAGCATCTTTTGCTGGTATCCTGACCTAAGAGAGCCAAGAGGAGAGAGAAAGCTTGGGAGAGAGGCAGGATCTTATGTGGGGGAGTTTGTGAGGGTTTTCATAAAGGTTGCTCCATACAAGGATCTGAGTCATCTTCTCCGATCGTCATCCATTATTCCTTGGAGTTTTTAGAGAGGTCAACTTCAATGATTGATTGATGTTCTCTGTATGCTTCAGGAGGAAGCGAAAGGAGTCGGTTCTCTATCTGCTTCAGCAGAAAGCAAAAGGTGTTGGGTTCGCTGCCTCACCGAGGTCGATGGAAAGGAGTTTTTTGTACGGGCTTCTCCGCCTTGCTTTGGAGGAAAAAGGAGAGACCCTGAGTTTTGTGCAATACCCAAAGGAGAGGCTCCGGAGAGTGGATGTAGGTCAAGTTGACCAAACCACTATAAAATTTGTTGTGTTTTTTCTTATTGCATTTTTCCATATTTAATTTTTGTACTTTATTTTTGTGGTGATTATTTGGTTGTGATTATGATTTTGTTTGAAAATTTTTTAAAACACCAATTCACTCCCCCCCCCCCCCCCCCCCTCTTTCTTAGTCTCGGGCTAGCTCAGAGGGGCTTAACATACCTAATGAACTTTCACCAAGACTCCCAATGGGCCATGTACCCACCTCCATAGTCTGTTAATCCCAACGTGTCTCGCTACCTTCAGGTCCATGCGCCCACTTCCACAGTCCCAATGAGCCTCAACACCTTCAAGTCCACATGGAGCCCACACAGCATGGGTGATGAGGGCACGCCTGCTCATTTGTAATCCCCATGTGCCCACTTATGCAACCCAATTTTATGTCGGATCATATCAACCGTGCAACCCGGTGGGTCGAGTTTGGGTTACAATTTTTTATCTATTTATAAAAATGTGTTGAGTTTAGGTCGTGTCAATTAGCCTCGGGTAAGTTCTAGGTTCAACCCGAACTCGGCCTGCTGACCCGAATTGACACCCCTACATATATTCTTCTTATTACCACATTAAATTGTAATAGTGGTGAATTGCAAGGTGTTGAAGTGTTCTTATGATAAGTTGCATTGTGCTGAAATATTTCTTGTATGTAAGATCAACATGCTAAATTTTTTTGTTAGTTACTTCTATTCATATTTTATATTATTTCTTACATTATTTAGCAAGTTATGGGCATGGATATTGGAAGGATATTATCTCTTGGAGGGAAGAGGTAATTTTTACATTCATATAAGTGAGATCATATGTTGGGTTTATATGTTCATAACTTAAAAAAAATGCTTGAGTTGATACATTGAATTTATACAAACAATAGATTGGTTATTTAGAAGAGATGATAATTGATTGAGGGATATAAATCTTGAAAGGAGTAGAAAATTGGTATTAGTATTTTTCTCATCTCTTACCCCTTTCTTTCTTCTTATCTCTTATGATATTATCAATGACACTTAGCATATATAAATTTTCTTTAGCAATCATTCGTATGTAATATCGCTCTTTACGTTATCATCATGTATATATATATATATATATATATATATATATATATATATGTTAACTTTGACATTTGAATATATTGAGTCTTCTTACATGTCATTTCACACCATTTATGAAATGAACTTCTAACCACTATTTTTCCTTTATTTGCTTATTTATTTTATGAGGAATGGTGGAGATATTGAGATAATAATGTTTAAGGAGTTGAGTAACTCTCATTTCATCCAAATGAGAGTATTACAGTTAGAAGCCATTGGATTTGCTTCTTTGAGGTAATCATCTAAAACTTAGGGTCTCTAGGTCTTTAAAGCCTTATATGTGTATAAGATTTCCCCCAAAATCATAGGTCCTTATAAATACCCTGCATTTTTTATTTTAAACTTAATAACCTGTTAGTAAATAGAATTTTATTTGTTAGGGCCAAAATTAAGCTTTTTTTATAATGGTGTATATTAGCTTGCATTGTGAAGTATATGGTTCACATAGCAAATAAGCCATTTCTTTATCCCATCTTCTCTGATAAGTATGGAACTGATGACATCATTATAAAATTCTAGGTATAACAATAAAATTTCACCTATCTGAGGGCTTCAAAGAAGTGGAGATGAAGTATGGAGAATTTTTAGCTATTGTAGGAAACCTTTGTAGTCTTCTCCCCAATAAAAGTGGTGTTGACCTTTATTTTTACCTTTGCCCTTGGTCAAAGGGGTTGACTTGGTCAAATTGACCAAGCAGACCCTAAGACCTCTCCCATGCAATTTAGCGGGTCAAACCAGGTCTGTTGAGCCCAAACCTTGGCCAGGGTCAACCTAGTTGACCAGGTCAACCTAGATTGATCCAACTAACCCAAATCCCTTTCATTTGAGTCATAATCCATTTCAAAGGCTTCTAGGATCAATTCCTCACCTCCCTTGCGTTTCATGGGTCAGACAAACTCTGTTGAGCTCAACCCAGACCTTGGTTCAACCTAGTTGACCCGGTAAACCCAGGTTGACCCAATTAGCCTAATTGAGCCCATTTTAGTTCTAATTCTATTCCAATCTATCCTTGGCTCGACCTCTCATATATTTGGGTCTGATTGACCAAGTTGACCGATTCAACTCATGGCTTGGTCAACCCAAGTCATGTTGGGTCAAATTTGACATATTTAGGTCAAATTTAACCCCTTTAATACATTTAAAGCTTTCCAAACATCTCCCTTGAGCAAAACTATGGCTAAGGAGCTCTATTCTCTCCTAATTAACACTAGATTCATTCTAATCCATCCATCATAGGGTTAGGAGTATAAATAGGGACTTAAAGCTTCTTTAGAAAGGACATTTTGCATTACCTCTCTATCTCCAAGTGCTCCCAAATTGAGATTTTTTGTTTGTGAGCTCTCGCCATCTCCTTCCACCTTTCCCAAGTAAAACCTGATCGGTCAAAGCCGCCGGTGCTGAGATCTTTGGTGACCCAAAACCCTAGACATTCCAATGCTATTTCCCATCAATCTCGTGCATTTCGAGGCTCAACCTCAACTAGGAAATTATACGAGGATAGTCAATAAGCTCAGATAACCCAAGATCAACTGAATCCATCTATTGGATTGAAATAAAACCCTAATCCCAGCTTAGGATGCCTAGATCTAATTAGCTTATCGTACATTACATTTTAGATCACGAAATCACCTCCCCATGAACGCTCTTTATGTGTAGAGCTTAAGTTTAAAATTTCATGCAATTTGGTTCACCCAATAATGAAAACAAAGTGAATTAATGTTCTTGGGTTCGATTTATGTAACCCTATTATTATGTAAGATCTGGACTATTTATCGCACGATCAATAATCTAGACCATATATTCTATGATGCTCATCCAACTGTGGATCATATCTTGTGGTCACTCACTCCATCTGATGAGATCATGGCCTTTAATTTTAAATAGTGAAAGATGTGATAGCAAGGACCACACACTAATAAGGTTAAGTCGGATCGCACCGCGGGCAATCATCCTATAATCATGCGACAATGATTATGCGACTGCATAATCATTGCTCAAGATTGTAAACCACGTTTGCGGTTTGGGGCAACCAATCTAGATGCAATGCGTGTCTGACCTCCGTCACCGTCGCCTTTTATTTTAAATTAATTTTAAATTGTTTTTTAAATCTTTTTTTATTAGAATAATTTAAAAATTATTTTTAAATTAAGAATATACATATTATACATGAAGTTTTTTAGAAAATTATTTTATTTAATTTAAAAATAAGATTAGTTTAAAATATTAATTATTTTTTAAATTATATTAACTATTAAGTATTTCCTTTTTTTAATCAATAACTAATTATAAATAACTAAAATATTTTATAAAATTTAAAACAATATTTTAAAATAATATTTTATTATTTCGTAGAATATTTAACTTTTTTTAACCTAAAATTAAATTTAATATTTAATTATTTTAAATAATTACTATAAATTAACGTATAATTAATATTTAAGTAATATATTTTATTAATAATTATTAAAAAAACAAAATATATAATAAAAATAATATTTTATTTTCCTTAAAAATTAGAGATTATTTGTTTTTCATTTACATAATTTTAAAATTAAGCTTAATATTTCTATTTTAAGTAAATTTTAATTAGTTAAATAATTAAATATTTAAATATTTTATTAATAATTAATTAAATCTAAATTCAAAATATTTCCTAATAATTTTATAATTATTATTTTTAAGTAATTTTAAATTTAAGAGAATCCTCAATATTTATTTTAATTCAATTTAGTAATTTTTTTGTTTAAATAACCTTTAATTGTTTTCAACTTTAAAAGTTCATAATAAATCTATTTTAAAACAAAAAAAAAACTTATAATACCTTAAATTTTTTAGAATGTTATGTAATTTCATTTAAAATTATTTTCATATATCAAAGATAATTTTTATGAATTATTTATTTATGTTTTAATTATTTTCATTATTAAGTATTATTTAAATAAATAGTATTTTATGTATTTTTTAAAATTAAAAAAAAATTTTGAAATTATTTTCAATCCTCTCTTGGGTGACCAGTGGATCTCTCAAATATTTAGGTATATATCAACATTGAATTATTTTTAATTACATTATTATTTTTAAACTTCTATACTTATACCTTTAATATATATGTATTTTAAATTATTTCAAAATTTTATACATATTTAATTCATTAACTTTGAGAGATCCACTTGTGGAATTTCAAACATAGATTTTCATATAAATTACATTCATGAGGGAATGATTAGTAGGTGATTAGGTTCCAATCATTCTCTAATCATATTATTAATTATATTTAATTATTATTTAGTTATCTTTAGTATGTGTAGGATGCATGAGCACTTATATTTAGGCTCTTCTAGATCTAAGGGCATAGTGTGTTATATTTTGTTAACTTCTCCTTTATGTACCCAAAAGGTTAGTTTTAAACACTTGATTTAAACCTCCTTAACTTAGCGACACCCTAAGGACAATAATTAAGGACTTATCTAGCAAACTTAGAGAAATTCTAGAAGATAGGGTACAGCTTTGATTTACATGAAACTATAAAAAATTGAATTCTGTGTCATCCTATACCACTCATAATTTTCTAGGAATTTTTAGGATCCTTTAAACCCCTTAATTAATAAACCCTAATTTACCCCTTAAATTAAGCCCCGATAACTTTAGAAAATTATAATAAATTCAATTTTATCTAAAAATTTACCTAAAATATATCAAACTCTTTAGAGCTCATTCCTTAATCTTAAAAAAATTAAAATCCCCTTAATTGGACTTTAATCTGAACATAAATTTAATTTTGAATAAAAATCTCCTTTTAAATTAAAATAAATAATTAAAATTTATTAAAAATTCCAATTTTTTCTCAAATACTTTGGAACATCTCTTTAGGTTATTTCTAACCTTTCGGCGTGATTCCAAGATGTTTGGAGCTAATTTGGATCAAAAACCCTAAAATGCCCTTAATTAAACAATTTTAATAATTCATTAAACACCCAAATTTTGAAAATCATAACTAATTCCATAAAAATCCAAATTAGGTAAACTAAAAGGCATTAAACTCAAATTAAAAAAATTATTTATTAAAATATTATTTTTCCAAAAATCAACCTAAATTAAAAAGTCCACTCTCTAGCTAATTATAGTTTGATAACGAGGGCTCAAAACTTCTAAAATTCATAGCTTTGGCTAGAAAACTCAAATCCAACAAACTTAAAGTCTAATTACTCCTTACAAGGTATTATATTTAATAAAAATATTACAACTCCAAAACTTAGCTTGCTTCTAAATGTCACCTTTTGGACCCCTTAACTTAGTGGATAGGATGACCCCAGACCTTCTAAAACCCATTAATTCAACTTAAACTTCAAGTAATATTACCATAAGCATTAAAACTGACCAACCAATTAAATCAGTTAGAATTGACCCTAAGACCTTAATGTTTGAACTTTAATTAAAAATTTTCTCTTTTGACTTGCAACCAATTAGATGATAAGCAACCTTAACTAGTTGCCAAACATAAAACCTATCCAAAGCCACACAGCCTATTACATACACATATAATTATTTGCTAGGGCACCACTTCGAGCTCTAGGTTAAGCCAGTGTTTTCCTTTTTCTTCTTCTGTGATGTGATGCTCTTGTATATGGCACATAAGCTGGTTGATATGATCTGCTGTGGTAATTATAATGATATTTATTACTATACTTCTTTTTATTACATTTATTATGTAATGTGTGCGATAGATTACGCATAGGTTAGGGGCAATCTTGATACTAACATTATTTTTTGTAGGTGGCCATGCTCATGTAACACTGAAATAAACGAGACTAAAATAATAATCATGATTATATAAATGCTTGCCATAGGTGCTTTAGATTCTTAGCCCCCAAAAATAAATAAGGGCATGGCCAAGAGTGATTGTCAATGAATCCTTTTTTTATTTCTATATATAACTGCTTGGGATTTTTTATTAAACTGATTAGGATAAATTCTCATTCTTCAAACTAAAGAGTCAGTTGTTGGTATGCTTTCTATGGATGAGTATTCTATTCTGAAATTTAAAATCAGTGAGCTCAACTCTACTTTGGCGCGGTTAAACACTTGGTGGAGACAAAGATCCAAAGTTAAATTGATAGGAGAAGGAGACCAGAATTCAAAAATTTTTCACTCAATGGCAAGTGCTAAAAAGAACAGCAATCTCATTCATTGCATTAAGGATGACAATGGAATTTTGGTGGATAATCAGAATCAAATTGAAGACATTTTGGTACAATACTTTAAAGAAAAGTGGCGATATAGAAGATGTATACTTGAAGATTGGCCGGATATCCACTCTGTTCTGGATGATGATGATAAAAGCTAGTTAAGTAGAGAATTCAATTTTGAAGAAGTAGAAAATGCTATCAAAGATACCACGGGAGGATCTTCCCCAGGTGAAGATGGCATTTCTTATTCATTCCTCACACATTATTGGCCTATTATTAAAGCTGAATTCTGGGAAGCTATGAGGAACTTTCTTAAAACCGCAAAAATGAATGAGGATTGGAAGAGAACTTTGATTGTTCTAATTCCCAAAATCATTAATCCAAAATGTGCTAATAATTATAGGCCTATTAGCCTTTGTAACACGGTGTACAAAATTGCTTCCAAAGTTCTTCTTAGCAGAATGAAAGGTATTATCCCGAAATTAATCTCACTTGAACAAGCTGCCTTCCTTAGAGGGAGATCTCTCCAAGACCATATTTCGCTTGCTCATGAACTTATTCATAAGTTCAGATTCTCAAAAGCTTCTAAAGGGCTTGTGTCTATTAAATTAGACAAGGAACAAGCATATGACTCAATGGGGTGGCCTACTCTTCAAAAAATTCTTGGTTACTTTGGGTTTCCCTATTTCTTCTCTATGCTTATTTTAGAATGTGTTCAAAATCTTGCATTCTCTATTTTAATTAATTTATGTTCTCAGCTTCTTTCTAACGCCATAATTAAAAGAGAATATTTTGGTGTTCGGGTTAGCAGCAACAGCCCAAGAATCTCACACTTATTATATGCTGACGGCATTATCTTATTTGCTGAAGCTAAAATAAAAAATGTGAGAACTATTAAAGGAATTGTTAACAGTTACTGTGGTTGGACTGGCCAGAAGGTGAACACAAGCAAAACAGGCATGATTTTTGGGAAAGCAGTCTCTAGCTTAAAGAGAAGAAAAATTAAAGACATTATGGGATTCAAAGAAGTGAAGGAATTCAATTATTTGGGAACAAAATTGGCTTTAAAAAGACTGTCTAAAGTGGATTTCCAATTCATATTGGATAAAATTCTGAAGAAACTGAATAATTGGGGGACCAAATTCTTCTCTTTAGCAGGTAAAAATACCTTGGTAAAGTATGTTATTCTATCGATCCCTTCTTTCCATTCAACAGTGTCTTTAGTACCGAGAGCTATTCTTAAAGAGGTCGAGAAGATTTGCCGAAATTTTATATGGAATAAATCAAATGAAGATGTGGGATTGCATTATGTTAGCTGGAAGAAGTTTTGTGATCCAGTTGAATAAGGCGGTAGAGGGATTCAATCCTATTTGAGCAAAATGGGTCCTCTAAGAGCTAAATTAGCTTGGAAGTATATGAAAGAACATGATTCTTTATTGCATAAATTTTTGTTTCCAAAATACGGTTCCAGTTGGGTTGCTGAAAATAGGAACAAATCAAATTCTGCTGCATGGAAAATTATCAAAGATGGCAGTAAATCTTTGAGAAATATTGTGAGATGGAATGTATCAAATGGTCGCTCTATTGATGTTTTTGAAGACACCTGGATTTGGGACAAATGCTTAAACAAATGGCCTACAATTGTTAACTCTCAAGAAGAAGGGGTTGATGCTATTAGAGTGGATTGGTTAATTTCTGAAAATCATTGGAGTATTCCAGATCCTAAAAAATATTTTGGCAAAGAACTGATGGATTTAATCTGTAGAATTGATATAAATTCAAAACTAATTGAAGATCAATTTGATCTCATTTATATGGAATCTGGAAAGACTATTACTTACATGGCTGCTAATCAAAATGATGATAAATCAAATGACAATGTTAAATGGAAATGGTTGAAAAAAGCAAAACTATGTGCCAGAGTAGATAATTTCTGGTAAAGAGTCTTAAACAACGCCTTGCCTACAAATGCTTTTTTACTTATAGAAGAATTCATAGGATATCTAACTGTCCTAGAAACTGTAATGAGGAGGAGAATATTAGCCATCTAACTTGTAAATGTCAGAAGATTGTTGATGTTATTCATCAATTGAATGAATGGGGCTTTTGCATTCCTCTTTTTGAAAACAAAGAAGAGATGTATAATTGGCTATCCGAGCAAAATGTTTTTCTCTCTAGCTTAATGTGCAATGCAGTTTATTTTACTTGGAAGGACAGGAATGATATTATACATGGAAAGAAGGAAAGAAGTTATATCTATATAGCTGCCGAAGCTTTTAGCTATTTAGGAGTGCTCCATACTCCGAATTATATCAAAAACGGGCCGGTTGAGTACCAATCAGCATTTGCTGTTTGAAAATCGTTGGTATTCTCCTCCACCCAATTGGATCAAGGTGAATGTAGATGCTATATTATTTCATTCTTATAAAGGAGGTATTGGAGGAGTGGCTAGAGATCACAAAGGTAGATTTATAGCATCCTATGGTATATCTCAGTTGCATTGGGATATTACTTATTTAGAGTATCAAGCCATACCATCTGTCAAAGAGATGTTAAAGGATCGGGTGCATGGATTTCAAGGCAATATCATTGAGAGTGACAATAAGAATGTTATCAAGTTGATACATAAATCTTTCAAGAAGGGAGGCTAAGGTATGGAAAAAATTTCCTTTATGGATAACTTTAATTATGTGATTTTCAATCATGTTAATAGAAATTGTAATAAGTTAGCAGACTTATGTGCTAAATTTGGAGCTTTTTCTTCTTTCTTTTGGGATGATTTAATCCTTGACAAGGTTCCTTCTTCATTTATCAATATTTTGAAGAAGGAATCTATAGCTTGTATTTAGTAGGGGTTTCTTTTAATCCCTGCTTTTCTTTTATATAGTATTTGCTTTATGCTTCCTAAAAAAAACTGGTTAGGATAACCATGCAAGAGAGTCTAAATTTTTTTTTTTGATAATGTAATGTAATTTTTAATTTTATATAATAGAGTTATAAAAGACTTTAAAAAATGAGCCATTTCAACTACCAGGGATCCAATGGGATAAAGAAAGCCCCTTTATAGGGAATTTCTTTTTCATTTGGGTATAATTTTGAAGGATGAACCCTACAGAGACTGAGGGAAGATAATCCAAAGAAAAATTGGAAGATGAAGATGAAGACAAACTGCCTTATTTTTAAGACTTGTGTCATTCAGTAAGATTAAAATCTAGGTTATTATTGATGGGGCCTCGCCACCATTACTTTTTTGCAGACCTTGGGTTCTACTTATATGGCACTTTCCATGATTTTTTTTTTACTTTGGTAGTTTTAGTTATATTGATGTGTTTGTTATTATCTATGCCGTAGAAATTGACTACTTTTCCTAGTTTTCTTTCATGTATGTGTCCTAATTTCACTAGGCTCTTTAAGGATTAAAATTTTTTTTACTCTTAATTAAAATTAAATATTTTAGAAATTAAAGAACATAGAAACTTAATGATTTAGGGAATAGCTGAAATCGTCCAGAGTTATATGCATATTATTATATTTCTCTCTCTTTCTCCTTATTTTTAAACACTTCCCTACCTATGGGTATAGTCCTGATAATCTGACCTATGAGGATGAGGTACTGGATTTAGGGAAATCTATTCTTTCTAAAAAATTATTTTTAAGCCTTTTTAACTTTCAAGCATTCATGATTTGAAGACTTTAACCAGCTTGCATTGCATTAGAAACTAATTAAATCAAAATTTTAATTGCATTAGTGCTAGAACCATTCTACCATACATAAGTCTAAGGCCACTTAGGAAACTCCCTAAATGTCAGTCTCAACTTCTAAAAATTGAGTTACCCACCCATCTTTCATAAAGATTGGACATCATGAATTTTATATGACTAGGTGGTTAACTAGCATTCCTTTTTAGGCAGCATATAAGTCCAAAATGTATTAGCTAGGACACGAGTGTTAGTGTTGTGTGTAGAACACTAAACCCACTTAGATTTAGGGATCATGGCTATTACATTCGATGTATCATAGTACACCTTATCGGTGGGTAAGTCTCCTATTTTTTAGGAGCTATAAATCCTGTCTATCCACGTCACATGGGTGACGCCACCTCCATCAATGTGAGTGTATTGATTATTTCTTTTTCTCCAATTTCTTCTCACTATCTTAATCCCTCTAAATGTTGATCTGAGCCATGTATGTTGATTAAGACCAATTGAATCTTTCTTTCCTTTTAAGTAGGAACTTCCTAATCTCCTCCCTATGCACCAATCCCATTTGAGAGGATAATATAAGATCCTTAATTAAGAGTCTTCTCAGGTCCTAGCTTGAGATGTAATTAACCACATGGGCTTGCGCCTACGAGAAACTGAATTCCACCATCAAATAAACTCCATTCGAGCTGATATATTGGGTGGGGGAAACCTTATTATTTCGATCAAGTCATACATATTATTACCCATCATGGTGTGCTTTCTAGAGCCGTTATACTTAATAGTTAATTATATGTATGATATAATCTATCATTTCATTGACCCACTTGTAAAGAGCGCAAAGGCCTGCAATCATCTTGTCCTTCGGGATGGTGTGGTTGTATACTCTTTTCATTTTATCCCCACTAAGTGGTGCCCTTTTGGTGGTCTATAAGTTTCTAGCAACAATGGTGGGACTAGCTTTCTCTCCATCTTTGGGTTCTATATCATCCTTTCTTGTATGTAATCTAGGAATAATACTCCTTAGATTAGGTTCATCCCACTCTTAGCTAGGGTCTTCCTTAGTTAGGTTTCCTTCTTCTTAGCAAGGGTTCTCCCTAGTCAGCTTCCTTCCTTTCTGGCCTTCTAAGCCATTCTATCCCTAATCTATCTTCCTCATTTTCTTATGGTTTCCTCTCTTACTAATCATTTGAAATTTCTTTTATTATTTTATTACCATACAGTGTCATGGCTTCTTTGTTCCTTCCATTACCTTTCGCTTTGGTTCAGACATGTGGGTGACTCTTCTTGACTCCCACCTAATTAGTCCCCTACTGGAGGAATCAATTTTGGTTCCTTTATAGACTTGACCTTCATCACTCTTGGTGGGATAACTCATACTGAGGCTGCCACCTTTACTTCACCCCAGAGGAGAGGCCATACAGCCATGGGCCCCTTTAGACATCTAGTTGCTCGATAGATAGCCAGAGCACCTTCTTGTCCCACTCCCATTTGTGTATAGCCAATGCACTCAGTGGTTAGGTAGCCAGTTCCTAAACCACTCCTAATTTATTCCACCCGCCCAGTAGTTAGGCGAACAGGGCCTGCCACCCCAATTGTTCAGGCTACTCTGGCACCTCAGCACTGGCAGCCAATTATTGTGTTAAGAGAGTTGGAATTTGCATGTTTTACATTCTTAAAACTTGTATAGTTTTGGTGATTCCAAATATTATTATTTTATGTGTAGTTATCTCCTAACACTTTTTGGAAGATTTGTTTTTGCTCTTGTGTGTACTAACATTTCAGGAAAATCGAACTCCAAACTATGAAGACTTCAAATCAAATTCAGCATACAATCCTTTGTAAATTGAAGCTTTAAATTATTCTTTAAATTGAGAGGGAGTAATTATATTTGAGTCAATAAAAACACACACACACACACTTAAGGAGATCTTACAAAATTTGTACTGATAGTATGGGACGAACCTAGTTCGTACGGAATGATCAGGTCAGTTATCTCCTAGTAAGAGCAATACGAACATGAGTTGGAGGAAATTTTTCTAAGTCCTGATCGTCTAGGATGAAATTATTTTCGTCCCAGGATGAGTTAGGCTCTGTAAAAATTTCGTTCAGACAAAATCTATAATCGTGTCAGGATGACTTGGGCTCTATAAAAATTTTGTCCAGACGAAATCCAAATCATCCCCGGATGAAGTCTTCTATGTAAAAATTTCATTCAGACGAAATTCCTAATCGTGCCAGGACGAGTTGCCCTTTGTAAAAATTTTGTTCGAACGAAGTCTTGTTCATCCCAGGACGATGGGAACCGACTTAAGTAAGTTGGTTACATCTGTGGTAATTTGGGAACCGACCTATGAAATAATTGTTTGTCCGGACGAACCTAATTTGTACGGGATGATGATCGTGTACGAACATAGTTCGTACCAATATTTATTATGATCGTTTCCGACACTTTAAGTAAAATCATTCAGGACGATCCACGATCGTACGAAATGATCCATTTCGTGTTGACTTGAATATTTGTAGTTTTTGGATGGTTTTTCTTGTCTCTCCTATCTAATGTCCAATTATTACTGGCACCCAATCTTTTTGCTCATTGATCTTCGTGCCTATTGAAAGAAGAGTCAAGAAGAGACTGTGAGAGAGTGTTTTGAAGAAGGATTCTTGCTACTAGAGCGTGAAGACTTCACTTTGAGTTTAAAGGTAAGAAGTCCTTACTTTTGAATTGTGATTACTTCACTCTTTTCTTTCTTCCTTCTAGATTTCTTGTGAGAAGATCAATCAAGGAGATCCGGTTCTCTGCCAACACTTGGAGAGTGTGAACAGCCGCGGGTTCTCTGCCACACTAGGAGAGTGTGAAAGGATGAAGGGTTCTCTGCCCACATTAGGAGAGTGTGAAAGGACAAACAATTCTCTGTCGACATCGGAGGAGTGTGAAAAGACGGACGGTTCTCTGCCAGCACTGGGGATAGTGTAAAAGGACGGACGGTTCTCTGCCGTACCGGGTAGTGGTGAAAGAGTTTTATAAAGGCTTCTCCGCCTTGCTGTGGGTGCAAATAAAGAGTCACTAGTGGTATTAGTACAATATTTGGAGGGTGCCTCTGGGGAGTGGATGTAGGTCTGGTTTTGACCGAACCACTATAAATCTGGTGTCTTTATTTTTTTCGCTACCTTTTTATTTTTTATGATTTACTATTTTAAAACTGTGGTTGAAAAACTATTTCTACAAAAATTCATTAAAGTTTAATTTTATTTTAAAATACTCAAAGGATGGATTAATTTTTAAAATACCAATTCCCCTCCCCCCCCCCCCCCTCCCTTTTGGTTAGCCGTGGGACATAAACTTAGGCTTAACAACCTAATTCATAGTGAACGAGTTTCAACAAGTGGTATCAGAGCTTTGTTTCAAAATCATAAGTTTAGACTACTTTTTGATTAACGTAGATGGCTACATTTGGAAACCGAAACACACTTGAGGGTTACTCTATAACTAGACCTCCACTGTTTGACAATATACCTTTTGATTTTTAGAAAACTCGCATGTCTACTTTCTTACAATCACTTGATTATCGTATGTGGATCTTACTCCAGGAAGGATATACAAAACTAACTAGATTAGTTGATGGTGTTAGAGTTGAAACACTTTTTGCATACTGGACAGTAGAAGAACATGACTTAGCACAACTTAACGCAAATGCTTGAATAGTTTCTTTTGTGCTTTAAAATCAGAAGACTACATGCGGGTTTTCACTTGCAAAAGTGGAAAGGAGATATGGGATAGACTTTGTATAACATATGAGGGGACTAATGAGGTTAAGCAATCTAGACTTAATACTTGTTGCGTGATTATGAACTGTTTCGCATGAAACCAAATGAATCTATTTTTGATATGTACACAAAATTCACACAAATAGTCACCTCTTTACATGCATTAGGTAGGGAGTTAATAAATGCTGAAATGATTAATAAGATTCTTTGTTGCTTACCTACTACATATGATGCTAAAATTATTGCAATTACAGAGTATAAGGATTTAAACATTTACTCTATTGACAATCTTCTTTGTTCGCTTATTGCTTATGAGCAAGGAGTTAGCCAAAGAAAGGTTGATGCAGGTGAACCACGAAGGGAGAAAAACATAGCACTGAATGTGGAAGAGTCTGAGAGTGAACACTCACAACCTAAGGATGAAGACGACATAGCATTGATGACTAAACAATTCAGAAGCTTTCTGAAGAGGAAGCAGAAGAGACGCCAGCAGTGGAATAAAGGTAAATTCAATAGAAATACCAAGGTTTCAAATGAAATTATTTGCTATGAGTGCAGGAAACCTGGACATATAAAGACGGATTCCCAAAACTCAAAGCCAATCCTAACAAGGAGAAGGTAGAGGAGAAACCATTTATGAAGAAGGGTAAGAAAAAGTTCCAACAAGCTTTTTGGGCAGACTCAGCTTCGGACTCGTTAGAAACAGAAAAGGAAGAAGAAGTCACTAATCTATGCTTAAGGGCCGATAATCTTGATCAGTCAGATCAAGAAGAGGTATGTGATTTAACTTATAACGAACTTTTTGAAGTTTCTGAACACATGCATGAATCATATAGGAAAATGAAGAAAATGCATGCTAGCCTTAGTTTAGAATTGGAAGAGCTTAAAAAGGAACATGAAATTCTTGGGAAAGATCATGCTTTGATTGATAACAACCACATGAAATTACTTGATGAGCTTGATTACTTGGAATTTAAAATCATCCTATGCAGAATTCGAGAAAGATTTTAAGAACTTTAAGGATGAATCAGAGAGAAAATTATATAAAATCAATTATTTAAATCAAAATTTGGAAGATATGAATTCATTTTACAAATTAATGATAAAAGCTCCCAAGGATAATATGATACCACCTAAACTTGAAGATTTTACTAATCCTATTCTGTATCCTAAATTTATGCAATCCCTAAAAAGACAGATGAATGTTAGAAGACTTATAAAACCATTTCCAAAAGTAAAATGTAATAATTATGGATTGTTTGGACATATAGCTCACTCCTGTACTTTGAAGATAAAAACTAATTTGGTGTGGAGACCTAAGATGCATAAACCTAGACATATCATATATGCATCTGATTATAAATTGCTAAAGGTGAATCCAAACTTGTTTGGGTTCCCAGGTCTAATGTTTGATAATTTTGTAGGGTCGCTCTCACACAAGACCTTGTGAGAGCATATAGTACCTGGACAGCGGATGTTCAAAGCATATGATTGGACATACTGCTCAATTCATAACGCTGGAAGCCAGGAGTGGAGGCAAGGTTACACTTGGAGATAACACCACAAGGAAGGTGGTTGGATCAGGTATGATTGGAAACTCTAAGAATTTTTTCATAGACAATGTGTTATTGGTAGAAGGCTTAAAGAATAATTTGTTAAGTATAAGCCAGCTATGTGATAAAAGTTATTGTGTAAAATTTTTTCCTACTAACTTCATATTAAGCCTAAATAATAAAGATGTTTTGAATAGTAAAAGGGTAAATAATATTTACATGCTAGATTTAAATTGCATTAATTCTCATACTGCTTTTTGTTTGAAAACTGTATCTGATGAGTCATGGCTATGGCATAGGATACTTTGTCATTCTAGTATGAAAAACCGTAGCAGGATTACCCAAAAGAACTTAGTGAGAGGTATACCTAAACTAGAATTTACTAATGACCACCTTTGTTATGCATGTCAACTAGGAAAGCAAGTGAAATCCTCTTTTCAGTCCAATAAGGATCTTAAAACTAGTAAACCATTAGAGATTTTACATATGGATCTTTTTGGACCAGTTGGAACTGTGAGTCTGGGAGCGAAGGTATACGGATTTGTGATTGTGGATGATTACTCAAGATTCACATAGGTTAGATTTCTATTTTATAAGAGTGAATCATTTGAGCAATTTAGAAATTTTTTGACTTGGATTCAAAGAAAACTTGGGTGTGAAATCATGACTATACAAAGTGATCATGGAGGAGAATTTGAAAATGATAAATTTGAGGATTTTTGTAAGGAAAAAGGAATTGATCACAACTTTTCTGCAACTAAAACCCCTCAGCAGAATGGGGTAGTCGAAAGAAAAAATAGAACATTAATAGAAGCCACCCGAGCAATGTTGACAGAATACTCACTTCCTAAGTATTTTTGGGTTGAGGCGGTTAGCACTTCATGTTATGTTCTGAACAGGGTGAATGTGAGATCAAAATTAAATAAAATATCCTATGAGTTGCTAAAAGGAAGAACACCTAATTTATCTCATTTGTATGTTTTTGGTTGCAAGGTGTTCATTCATAACAATGGAAAATTTGCCTTAGGAAAATTTGATCCAAAATCAAATGAAGGAATTTTTGTTGGATACTCAAATGTTGGAAAATCTTATAGGGTATTCAATAAAAGAACTTTGGTAACTGAGGAAACCACATATGTTATATTTGATGAATCAGGAAATATGAAAGAGCCAAATGTTGAAGAAGATGAAATTGAGATTAACTCCCAAAAGATTGATAAGATGAATTTAGAAGAAAATTTGGAAATAGAAAACCCTTTGCCTAGAGAATTGAGATTTTCTAAAAACCACCCAAGAGAATTGATTATAGGTGAACCAAGTGAGGGTGTAAGGACTAGCCATGGTTTAAACAAAGAATTCAATCAATCAGCCTTTATTTCAACTATAGAACCCACTAATATTGATCAAGCACTTTTTGATGAATTTTGGATTTTGGCCATGCAAGAAGAATTGAATCAATTTGTAAGAAATAAAATTTGGGAATTAACTACAAGGTCGAAGGATCAAAGTGTAGTTGGAACTAAGTGGGTATTCATAAACAAAATGAATGACTTAGGAGTAGTCATTAGAAATAAGGCTAGGTTAGTAGCTAAGGGGTATAATCAGATTGAAGGAATTGATTTTGAGAAAACTTTTACCCCTGTAGCTAGACTTGAAGTAATTAGGGTTTTGCTAGCCTTTGCCTGTTTTAGAGGATTTAAATTGTATCAAATGGGTGTCAAAAATGCCTTTTTAAATGGGGTAATTCAAGAGGATGTTTTTTTAGAACAACCTCCAAGTTTTGAAAATTCTAAATACCCAAATCATGTTTTCAAGTTGAAAAAGGCATTATATGGATTGAAACAAACACCTATGGCTTAGTATGAGATGTTGAGCACCTTCCTACTTAAAAGATCATTTGAAAAAGGAAGTGTGGATACAACTCTCTTTTTGAAAAGATGTGGAAAGGATATACTCATTGTTCAAATTTATGTGAATGATATCATTTTTGGATCTTCAAATAAAAATCTTTGTGATGATTTTTCTAAAACACTGAGTAGTGAATTTGAGATGAGACTAATGGAAGATTTGAGTTACTTTCTAGGATTTAGCATTAAGCAAATTGAGGAAGGTATATTTCTTAGTCAATCAAAGTATGTTAAGGATATCCTCAAAAAGTATGAAATGGACAATGTTAAACCTGTTAGCACACTAATGAGTTCCTCAGTTCAGTTGGATAAGGACCCTAAGGGAAAATCTGTTGATCAAAAGAAATTTAGAAGAATAATTGGATCTTTACTTTACTTGACTGCTAGCCGACCCGATATCATGTTTAGTGTTTGCTTGTGTGCTAGATTTCAATCAGATCCAAAAGAATCACATTTGACAGCAGTGAAAAGGATTTTAAGATATCTGTTAGGAACTCAGAACTTAGGAATTTGGTATCCTAAGTTTAACTCATCATTTGAAATTATTGATTATTCAGATTCTGACTTTGTAAGTTGTAGGGTGGATAAAAAAAGCACTTCTGGAACATGTCAGTTCATTGGAAATTCATTAGTTTCATGGTCCAGTAGAAAACAAAATTCAGTAGCCCTATCTACTACAGAAGCTGAATACATTGTATTAGGAAGTTGTGTGGCACAGGTACTTTGGTTAAAATAATAGTTAATTGATTTAGGATTAACTATAGTCACTATACCAATTTATTGTGATAATACTAGTGCTATTTGCATTTCTAAAAATCCTATTCAACATTCAAGAACCAAACACATAGACATAAGGCATCATTTCATAAGGGATTATGTATCCAATGGAGAAATTGAACTCATTCATGTTACAACTGAAAATCAACTTGCAGACATTTTTATAAAACTTTTAGCCTTTGATACTTTCAGTGTATTAAGAACATTGCTTGGTGTGATTAATTTAAATGCTTAAATAAAAATGTTCTTGCAACATTGATATTTGTTTATTAATTAAATGTTTTTTTATGTGTTTATGATTTTGTTTGTGTGATTTTTCTTTTTAGAGTCTGTGTTTCATCGTTGTTTTTGGTATTTATTTTTTTTTATTTTCTTTTTGAATTTTAGTTTTTGTTTGAGTGAAAAATTAAAAATTTTTAAGTCATCATCGTCCAGGACAAAATATTTTCGTATAGGATGATTTGTGTAATGTGTCAAAGTGTAAGATTTTAAATCGTTTGCATGCAGTTTTTCAGTGTTTAATGGCCACTTCGTCTGGACGATCGATATGATCGTACAGGACGATTTGTTTTTTAATCGACGGGATGAATGAATGAAGCGGTTGAATGGATAAGGTAGTTTTTAATACGAACTTCATACGTACGAACCTTTGGTTTGTCTGGACGAACACATGTCGGTTCAATGTAGGGGACGGTTTCAACTGCCATTAAAACCATATAAGTTCTGATCGTCCCGGGACGAACACATGTTCGTCTGTATGATCAGTCTGGTCAAAAATCTATACGAAAGGACACTTCGTAAGTCATGTTAATTATGAAAAGCCATTTCATTCTAGTCGTATTGGATTATATGTACGAAATATTTTCGTACGGGACGAACGAAAATATCATACTGGACAAAAAAATTTTGTCTAGTACGAACATGTCATTTTCAATAAATAGGCAGTCTTTTCAAATCAATTGTCACTCTCTAAACATCACTTTCAAATCCTTTCATACTCTAGATCATTTTCAAATGGCCAGTTCAAGCAAGCGTCAAAAGGTCTTAGCCAAGAAACCACATAGGAATTCATCCGAAAATTTTTTGTCCAAAGCAAATGAGGATTCTTTTCCTAGGTTTGCTTCAGCCAAAATCACCCCTTCCCGGATCCTAATCCAAGAAGATATTACCTTTCAAGTAATGCATTTATTTGCTTCAACTCATTTTCGCTTTATCCTTACCCTCGTCCACCTCTATAACAAAGAACCTTTCTCTACTTTCTAGCCAATATGTCCTTCAACTCTGACCACTCTGTGATTCGCTCCTATGTCTTCAAACAAAAAGTTGAAATCACCAAGCATGATTTAGGAGCATTTCTAAATTTAAGGACTGAGGGAGAAAGAGTCCATACCTTAATCACCAATGATCAATATAAATGGTATGAAATCAATAGGGTGATTAGAGGAAATAGTTTAAATGAGCATGTGGCTAAGGTATCTGGTCTTGTTCGTAATGCATGCATCATCCAGCACGTTCTTAGAACTTCAATCATTCCAAAAGCTGGTGATAGAGTCAATATTACCCCCCTTCTCTCTATGGTGACCTTTCTAATCATATCAAATGAGCCTATAGATGAAGCCCAACTTATCCTTGACTATTTTTATGGGTTTTCTGAAATTTGCCATACATAACAGAAAAGAAAAAGGAATATTGCCTTAGGACACTTAGTTACCTATATTCTAGAGAAGAAATACAACTTGGTTCATCCAGATCAAGAATATGAAGAACCACTCTACTACAATGACGGATCATTTAGAGCGATCTTCAAGGAGAAATCAGGTAAAGCACATGTCATAAGTGATACAAAGGAAGAGCCAGAAGGTGCACATGCTCCTGCTAATGAACCAAATTATCAGGATTTGGTTCAAAGATTTGATCAGTTAGAGACTCATTTTGATCAACGCTTTTATCAAATTGAGACTCATTTACAGCAGCAGGCTGCTCAATATCAACATGAGATGGGCTATATGAGGGAGCAAATGAATGATATTAGTACCAATGTACTTATGATGAGTACATACTTTAACCTCTTTGGTGGTGCTCCTCCTCCTCCTCTAGATCATGGAGCATCTGAGTGATAGATGCACTTGATGTTATGTGTTTGTGTTGTTATTATTTTTACTTTATGTGTTAGTTATCATTTGTTTTTAGTAGTTTGATGTATTTTTCTTTTATTTCAGATGTTCTATTTTGTATTGATATCCTAATGCATGTTTGTAATATCTTCAAAGTGATATTAATATTAGTTCTTGTGTTTTAATTTAAACTTATTTTTGAAATGTTTGTTAGTCTTTATGAAAATCATCAGATTTTTTAATCTTAATTGTGCTATAACCTGAATTGTAAGTTAAAATTAAATTCATTAGAAAATCTAATTATTCTAGGTTTAAGTTTTGATTATAACTTGATATTATTAGAATTTTCCATTTTATGTCTCTCATTTAGACTGCCTTATTGGTAATATTCTTATTGTAATTGCGATGATTTTTTATTTTATATTTCACTTATCAATCATTATTTACGCACTTAGACAGATTTAAAATTTTAGATTATTATTTTTGGAAAGAATAAAATTACTCTTGCAAATTGTATAAAAGTACAAAAAATCAAAAGGAATGCGCAAAGGTTCGCAATGTGAAAAAGAGGCATAAAATAAGCCCAAAGTAAAAATGATGCACAAAAATGTGCTACAAATGTGAATAAGATGAGCAATGCGCCACATGTGGTAATTGTTTTCTTTTCAAATTCTTTTAATCTCTTAATTCAAATTGATCTTATGTTCATTTATAATTGATATTGAAATTTAAAATATATAATTGTTTATTCATCCTTATTGCAATGATTTTCTCTATCTTAGTGTCTAAATTGACTTATGTCTTTGATAAATTCTTTTTATTATCTATGTTATATCACTTCTTAAATTGTATGAATTTCTATAATTTGTCTAATGTTTTAATTTTATTTGCATAACTTATTTCAATCACTTTCAAGCTTAAATTATCAAATGAATTTTATATTTCTACTTACATTTCAAGTATTTTTTCTTCTTCACTTTTTGATGTTGTCAAAAGGGGGAGAAATTGTTTATTGTGTCTTGTGTATTTGTGTCAAGTGTATTTTTATATTTTTTTATTTGTTTTATCATATGTTTTCGTATGTGTGTTTGATTTTTTTTTTTTTTTTGTCTTTTGTGTTGTTTAAAATTTTTGAAAAACAAAATTTTTTTAATTCAATTACCTCCTTATTTTCATGGGTTTATCAATTCAGGGGGAGTTTAGGAGATTCTTAAAATTTAAAATCCTACAAACAATAATTATTTTGCTATCATCAAAAACGGAGGGATTGTTAAGAGAGTTCGAATTTGCATGTTTTACATTCTTGCAACTTGTATAGTTTTGATGATTCCAAATATTATTGTTTTATGTATAGTTATCTCCTAACACTTTTTGGAAGATTTATTTTTGCTCTTGTGTGTACTAACATTTCAGGAAAATCGAACTCCAAACTATGAAGGCTTCAAATCAAATTCAACATACAATCCTTTATAAATTGAAGCTTTAAATTGTTCTTTAAATTGAGAGGGACTAATTATATTTGAGTGAATAAAAACACACACACACACACACTTAAGGAGATCTTACAAAATTTATACTCATCGTACGGGATGAACCTAGTTCATACAAAATGATCAGGTCAGTTATCTCCTAGTAAGAGCAATGCGAACAGGAGTTGGAGGAAATTTTTCTAAGTCTTGATCGTCCAGGATGAAATTATTTTCATCCCAAGACGAGTTAGGCTCTATAAAAATTTTGTTCAGACGAAATCTATAATCGTGCAAGGACGACTTGGGCTCTATAAAAATTTCATCCAGACAAAATCCAAATCGTCCCCAGAAAAAGTCTTCTCTGTAAAAATTTCATTCAGATGAAATTCATAATCGTGCCACGATGAGTTGTCCTCTGTAAAAATTTTGTCCAGACAAAGTCCTGTTTGTCCCTGGACGATGGGAACCGACTTAAGTAAGTTGGTTACATCCTGTGGTAATTTGGGAACCGACCTATGAAATAACTGTTCGTCCGAATGAACCTAGTTCGTACGGGACGATGATCATGTACGAACATAGTTCGTACCAGTACTCATTAGGATCATTTTTGACACTTTAAGTAAAATTGTCCAGGACGATCCACGATCGTACGGGATGATCCATTTTGTGTTGACTTGAATATTTGCAGTTTTTGGACGATTTTTCTTGTCTCTCCTATATAAGGTCCAATTATTACTGCCACCCAATCTTTTTGCTCATTGATCTTTGTGCCTATTGAAAGAAGAGTCAAGAAGAGAGTGTGAGAGAGTGTTTTGAAGAAGGATTCTTGCTACTAGAGCGTGAAGGCTTCACTTGGAGTTTAAAGGTAAGAAGTCCTTGCTTTTGAATTGTGATTACTTCACTCTTTTCTTTCTTTCTTCTAGAATTCTTGTGAGAAGATCTATCAAGGAGATCTGATTTTCTACCGACACTTGAAGAGTGTGAACAGCCACGGGTTCTCTGCCCATACTAGGAGAGTGTGAAAGGATGAAGGGTTCTCTGCCCACACTAGGAGAGTGTGAAAGTATGAAGGGTTCTCTGCCTACACTAAGAGAGTGTGAAAGGACAAACGGTTCTCTACCGACATCGGAGGAGTGTGAAAGGACGGACGGTTCTCTGCCAGCACTGGGGATAGTGTAAAAGGACGGACGGTTCTCTGCCGCATCGGGTAGTGGTGAAAATAGTTTTGTAAAGGCTTCTCCTCCTTGTTGTGGGTGCAAAAGGAGAGTCACTAGTGGTATTAATGCAATACTCAGAGGGTGCCTCCGGGGAGTGGATGTAGGTCGGGTTTTGATCGAACCACTATAAATCTGGTGTCTTTATTTTTTTTGCTACCTTTTTATTTTTGTGATTTACTGTTTTAAAACTGTGGGCGAAAAACTATTTCTTCAAAAATTCATTAAAGTTTAATTTCGGTTTAAAATACTCAAAAGAGGAATTAATTTTTAAAATACCAATTCACCCCCACTCTTGGTTAGCCGTGGGACATAAACTTAGGCTTAATAACCTAATTCATAGTGAACGAGTTTCAACATATTGTTTTTTCTATTATTCCAGTAGAGGAAGCTCATGTTCAGGTCCCCTCTACTTTTTCCTTTATGAAGAGGGGTGCCCAGACTAAACCCCTTTCACCTTCTTTCCATTAGGTTTCTATTTTTGCTCGGCTCCCTCACCCAGACACAGTTGAGCAGAACTTGATGCTTCCTATAACTCCTATTCCTCCCATCCTTCAGGCAATGGGTTCATACTTAGCTTCATCCTTCACCTCCAGCCTTAGGAGAAGGGCCTGGAGGAATAAAAATTAAAGACTTCAATAAGTTGTGTATGAGGTAGATAAGTAGCAGATGGTAGAGGAAGATAGGTAGTAGATGACAGAGGTAGTGGCTCAGTAAGAGCCAATTCAAAGGAGGATGGCCCCCTTATAGCAGGAGCCATGCCCACTCTGAGTTACGCAGACTCCGGTGATAGTAGTAGTACTTAAGATAGAAGCATTCCATAGAAGATGCTTCTCTCCTCTAACACACAGTGTTGATGAGGAGGATGTCACTCACATCATGGTGACCCCTCCTATTACCACTACTTTACCCAAGCTAAGGTCCCTAAGGATTATGCTGCTTAAGCCCTTACTTAGAGGATTTGGAGCATCATCCACCTAGCACGAGGTCTAGAGTCTATCAATCATGAGAGGTTACTCTATCATATTTTGCAGGCTTGTGTTTAATTGCATAGGCGGTCTTTGAGGTAGAGATATCGGTGGCAAAGAGGACATCCACCATGATAGCCTATCAATTTAGTTCCGCCAGTTTGATCGTAGATAGTTGCTCCCATTATTGCATGACATCAATGTTGTTACAAACAGAGAAAGTAGTTGGAGCCTGGTAGACCTCATATCAGTTCAGTGGTTATAGCACCTCAGCAGTTAGTTTCCCTTATTGGATCCCACCATAGTAGAGATAACGATAGCTAGACACTCTTATCGAGACAATGTAGTTGGTTGAGGTAGTTAAGTAGATGTATATAATGGCTCCTTCTAAGTCTGAGTCAATACCGATGATTTGTGACATAGTGGCAAATAAAGATGTTGTAGGAAGCTTCAGTTCCTAGCCGCCATAGGGTCTCTTCCCCTATGGGTCCCTATATAGAAGCTTTCTATTAGGACCTCTCCAAGGAGGACACACTCAAGGAGGAGTTAGATGGAGAGGTACTGATGCACAGAGTTTGTGTGATTACTAAATGAGGCCTCTCGGATGAGTTGAGAGAGCTAGAGGATAATGAGCAAGGAGAGCCTAAGGTGGGTGGATCTCCCAGGTTAGTGGACACAGAGGCCACAATTCTACACCTATAAATATAAATCGCAGAGATGGCCAGAGCTATGGCGGCGATGACTGCTCAGTTGATAGCCTTGGGGGTGATACCCCAAATTATAGGCGTAAGTACTCCTACTATATCCAATGATGAGCCAACAGTACCACCAATAGCACCAGACCCCATAGAAGTGGATAGGGTCCAGAAAACATTCCCAGGGCTACCTATACTAGCTATCTTTATTACCACAATTTAGACTCAATCGGTACAGTTTTTAGCTTGTTAGATTCCGCATCTGATAACTTAGAAGGTCAAGCAAGCCATTTCCTCCAAGAAATCTAGAGAGCTTGTTAGCAGTGCGAGACGTTACCCAGTTGAGTATGAGTGAGAGCCCTACCCCCTAGTTTTGTTCCTTTATGGTTTAGAGTGTCTGAAGGATTTGAGAACCCGAGGTAGCATATGGCTCAATATTAGGTCATATGTTGCAACATAGGAGGGAATAATGCCCTGATATTGAGAATTTTTATTAACAGTTTTGTTAGGGTGGCCTTTACATGGTATGCCAACCTCCCCAATAATTTAGTATGCATTTTTGTAGAGCTTGAGCAGCTATTTATGCAAAGGTTTGTTAGTTCTGGGCACTAAGTTACAGTGGAAGAGTTAGTTGTGTCCAGATAGCCTTCTCGTGAGACTTTACCAGATTATATAGTCAGATGGAGGAACCTCAATTTATAGTGGGAGCCTTAGTTACAGGAGCATCATGTAGTAGAGATTCTGTTGAAAAATATAGATGGCCTTATAGCATCTTCCCTGAAAGGATTTAGTATTAAAACCTTCCAAAAATTATTAACTAAGGTGATCAATTTATAGAATAGCATACCCAATGATGTCCCTCCTAAGGTTGAGAGTCAAACTATGCATAGATCTCAATGATAGGGGTCTTTAAGGGCACCTCCTTCTAGGAAAGGGTAGGTATGCAGTACATATGGGCCACCATATAAGGGAAAGAAGTCTGTGACCAGTTCTGAACCACCACATCAACAATCGTACACCCCTAGTCAGTCAGCAGCATAGCCTAGACCCTCCCGTAGGACTCCAGAGAGTCAATAGTACCTATAAAACAAGCTTAATAAGAAATACCCCTTTAAAAGATAAAGTGTGAAGAATATATTTAAATTCCTTTTTAAGAAGAACATCTTAACATTCCCGACTAACAGTAGAGTGGAGGAAGAAGGGCAGATGGATCACCCACTATATTATCCCTTCTATAGACATATCGGGCATGTTATAGAAGACTACTATGTGTTTAAGGATAGATTTTATAGTCCCATGGCTAGTGGGAAGATAAACCTTTAGTATGGTGACCTTGTGAAGCCCTAAGGTAAGACTACTCAAATTATTCAGATGATTATAGGTTCCAGCCGCAGTGACAGTTAGAGTGAAATTCATAGCAGTAGTAACATATTACCTCGTGATTAGAGTGAGATTAGAAACTATCACTCTCTTGGAAGATAAAGAAGATGATTAAGCACGCTATTTAGAGTTCAGAGGCAGTTGAGAGGAGGCCTTCACAGGCCAAGTTAATGGTTGTCGGTCCAATTACTTTGACAGTTCCTTTTTCTACTTATTCTTTTGTAGTGCCTACTGAGTACATTTTCTTTTCTTCTTTTGTATGTAAAAAGAAAATGTATAAAAGTGAAAAAAAATATTTTAACCTCAGAGGGAAAGATGAGACCCCTTCCAGCGCTTATGCTGAAGGATTTTATTCTCCCTTTGACTGGTGTTGAAATAAAAGAAGCTGATGATTCTGGCTACTTCTGGTCTTGTGTCCCTTCTACTTCTACTTCTTCTAAAACTCACTATTTTCATGTGTTACATATTTCTTGCAATGTTAATAATTTTGTATGTGATGATGAGTCTAAGTGTGATGAAGAACCTATCTTTACTATTCCATAGGGTGGTTATTACATGGATTCAAGTGATGAATTTGAGAACCCCTCCATGCACTCTCCTTAGAGCCAACATAAGCCATGATGGCTGAGCTAAGTTAATCTCCTATTAAGGATTACTCAATACAGGAAGTTCACTTGGGTTCAGAGAAGTTCCATCCACCTAGGATGGCTAAGAATGCAAAATAAAAAGATAAAAATATTATTACCCATCATGATGATCCTATCCTTCCTCCCAAGAGTAGTCTAAGGAGAAAGGAAAAGGCTCTCAACAGGAGGTTAATTATAATGTATTGGATCACTTAATAAAAATTTCTTCTCTTCTTAGTGTCTATGATGCTTTGATATCTCCTAACTTGAGAGAGACACTGGTGAAAGTACTGCTTGAGCTAGAGTCCTATCAAGCCTTCTTTGCTTTTGAGTCTATTGGGGATACATATCATTTGAGAGAGATATAATGCATTACCTTTTTAGATCATGACCTTCTCTTAGGGACTTCTGAGCATTATTAGCCCTTGTATGTCATCGTTGAAGTCAATGGATATGAGTTGAATAGGGTCCTTATTGACCAAGGGTCTTTAATTAACATCCTGAGCTATAAAACTTTAAAGGACCTCTCCCTCAATCATTTGAAGCTTACCTCTGACAAGATCATGTTGAAAGGCTTTAATAACCAAGGTCAGTAAGCTCTAGGGTCTATCACCCTACCTTTGAAGTTTAGAAATTTCCTAACTGAGGAAAAGTTTCATGTGATCAAAATTGATACTTTATATAGGGCTCTCTTAGAAATGCATTAACTTCATGAATATGAAATGGTGCCCTCAACCTTGCATCAATGTATGAAGTATATGAGGAATGATGTGAGTATTCCATTTCTAGGGATACTCAGCCTTTTTTTGTGTACGAGATCTCTATTTACGATGATGCCGAGCATTATGTGCCTGGGAAGACTCGTAGACCTCCCTCTGCCTAGTCACTAGTGATACTTGCTAGTGTTGTAGAGGGTCCTACGCAGTCACCTACACACGGTCCTATATAATCACTAATATAGGGTCCATCATAAATTGATTTTGAGGTAGGTGTTTCCACTATAAATTCTGATAGATTCCCTTTCTATTTTGCAGGTTGGCATGATATTCCCCTTAGTATAGCGAGGAGAAGATGAGGTAGAGGTAGAGGTAGAGAATCAACTCACTCACCTACAAACTACGACACTCAAATTCCTTCCTCGCATCTTTACACTTCTTCTATGACTGTCGAGTCTGACTCTTTAGATGATGAGATGGTTGATGTTTCTTATCATTAAATTCCCTCGTCAACCCCAAATTCTATTGGTTATGATTCACTTCCTATCTTTCATAGGTACCTTATACCTAAGGGTGGATTAGTTGTTGATAGTAGCTCAAACGAGGAAGTAGACTTCCGATGTTAGACTACTAGAAAGCAACCCCTTTCCCATCAGATGTGTGGAATAAGAGTTGAGGAATCTCGATAAAGATATTATGATACTCCTTTTACTAGTGTTGGTGGTTCACTATAGATTAATGAGCACTCTATACCTCTACTGTACAAATCCTTCATGCCACCATCATCTAGGGAGTGTTCCTCTTTATTGTATAGTGTAGGTGCTCCACTAGGTCCTGGGAGTTAGGGTCCGATAGAGACCACTATGGATAAGAAGGTTACAAATGTCCCTTATAACTTTTCCACTGTTATGGAAGGCTATATAGAGCGGGTGTCATTTGTTGGACTTAGTCTGATGATCGGTCTCTATAGCAAAGCCCGTGTTTGGAAAATTAATCATCCTCAAACCTAGGATGGTGTGGGTTATATGGGGAAGAATCAGTTCACACATGCTAACATTCAAGCTATATATCATTCATATCTAGCTATTTCTCTTACCGATGAAGAAGACCCATATGATGTTAAGGATAAGGTCCTTAATGCTCCATGAGAGTTCAAAGATGGCACCACTTCTGCCATGGACGAACTGTGTGAGGTAAACTTGGGCACTGAATCTGATCCTAGCCCTATTTTCTATAGTGCCTTACTATTTGACTTAAAGGCTTAAGAATACATTAGGTTACTATCAGAATTTAAAGACTGCTTTTCCTAAAATTACACTGAGATGCTTTGTCTAAACCCAGAGGTAGCAGTCTACAAGTTGCCTATCAAGCCCGATGTAGTCCCTATTAAACAATCACCTGGTAGAATGAGATTGGAAATTGAACAGCAGGTGATTGCTGAAACTAAGAAGCTTATAGAAGATGTATTTATTCGTGAGGAGAAATATCCCACTTGACTTGCCAATATTATTTTAGTCTGGAGGAAGATCAAACAAATTTGCATCTCTGTTAACTTCCATGATTTACATAAGGCATGCCCTAAGGATAATTTCCCTCTTCCTATCCCCGATCTTATGGTTGATATAGTTTCATCCCATATCATATTCTTCTTTATGGATGGTTCATCAAGTTTCAATCAAATAAAGATGGCCCATAAAGATGAGAAATTTACTGCATTTTACACACCTATAGGAATATTTTATTATAAGGTGATGCCCTTTGATCTCAAGAATATTGGGACCACCTATCAATATGCTATGATTATTATCTTCAATGAGATGATACATGAGCATGTTGAATGCTATGTGGATGATCTAGTGGTCAAAAGTAAGGTCCGTGGAGATCACCTACGAGATTTACAAATCATTTTTGAATACTTGCACAAGTATGACTTAAAAATGAATCCTTTAAAATGCGTATTTGGAGTTAGTGAATGAAAATTCTTAGGATTTATAGTTCATAATCATGGCATTAAAATCGATCCTTACATGATTAAAGTCATAGTGGATTTGAAGCCCCCTAAGAGTCTTACCCAGTTGAGTTCTTTACAAAATAAACTTGCTTTCTTATGGAGATTCATCTCCAATATTTCTAGTTGATGTCATCCCTTTGCTGCTCTAGTGAAAAAGGATGCTCATTTTTAGAATGAGCATTATCAGGAGGATTTTGAGAATATAAATTGATACCTGATGAACCCCACTATTTTAGCTGCACCCATCCCTGTTAGGCTGTTGATTATTTACACTACGGCCCTAGATGAATCTTTGGGTGCACTTTTAGCTCAAGAAAATATGGAAGGCAAGGAAAATACCTTGTACTACCTTAATAGATGGTTGATACCTGCAAAGCTAAAGTACTCGGCTATGGAAAATTAGTGTTTAGCTTTGATTTTTGCAGTGCAGAAGCTTAGACATTACATGCTTTCACATAAGGTTAACTTTATTTCTTGAGTCAACTCCTTATATAATTTGATGATCTGTCTGACCCTTTAGTTTGTTTAGCATGCTGGTTTATAATCTTATTACAGTTTGATATTACTTTTATTCCTTAGCGGGCCATCAAAGGACAAGCTCTAGCCTACTTTCTTGCTGCTCACTCGATCCCTACAGATTCCCCACTCAATGAAGGCTTACCTGATGAACTAATCATGAGTGTTGATGAATAGGAGTCCCTTACTTAGGAGTTATACTTTTATAATGCATCATCTGTTAAATTTTTATATCTAAATGAAACTCCCATAGTTATGGTAGGTTTAGGCCATATTTTTATATCCCCTAAAGGTCACACTCTTTGTTACTAATATAGTCTTTCAGAACCTCATACTAATAATGAAGCTGAGTATGAAGCTCTAATTTTGGGACTAGAGTGGCCATTCAGATGAAAATTATGCGGAAGAAGATCTTTGAAAACTCCCAACTAATCATCAATCAAATAGCATGAGTCTTCAAAGTACTTAAGCCTGGGCTCTTATCCTATCACAATAAAGCAATGGAGCTCTTGTGTTTAATTCCTAAGGTAACTTTGGCTAAAATTAATTCCTCAATCTGTAATTAGAAAAGTAGAAGCTTTGGCCAAGTTAGTTAAAGAATTGGCTGACCCAACTGGAAACCATATATTTATTATTGTTTAGTATCATCATGTCGTGTGCCCCGCAGACTTGTCTATTCCTAATGAGACCCTCATAGTGTTTGCTAGTGAGAAAAAGTCAAATTGGAGAGTTCCCCTTAATATTTGAAGCATGGTAGGCTTTTGAATGACCAATCTCTTACTTCTCAAATTAGAAAGAGAGCTCTATCATTCACTTATTTAAATGACACCCTATATCGATGCTCTTTCGACCAAATATGGTTACGTTACCTCAATAATGAAGAGTCTCACAAGGTTATGGGTAAGATACATGAAGGGTTTTATAGTGCTCATCAGTCCATACCAAAAATAAAAGGTAGAATTAAATGCCTTTGTTATTATTGGCTGACCATGATCTATGATTATATGGAGCACACTAGAAAATTCCACTAGTGCTAGATTCATGGCATGGTGATTCACCAACCCCCTAATCCGCTGCACCCTACTATGTCGTCTTGGCCATTTGAAGCATCGGGCTTGGATGTAGTGGGTCATGTTAACCCTCCTTCCTCTAAGGGTCATATATTTATTTTAGCTGCCATTGATTACTTCTCTAAATGGGTGGAAGCTATCCCACTAAATAAAAGGGTATGATGCATTTTTTCACGATTATATTATTTACCGCTTTGGTGTTTTGCGCCGTATAATTTTAGATAATGGTCTGTCATTTAGAAGCACCAAAATTGTTAGATTTACCTACCGCCATAACATTAATTGGTGATAAATATTTAATTTACTACCCTAAAGCTAATGGATTGGTGGAGGCATTTAATAAAACTCTCGTGTAACTGATAAGGAAAATATTTTTGGTAAATAAATGAGAGTGTCATGATAGATTACCCAAGGCATTATGGGCCTATAGAACTACATATCATACTCCTACCCAGTCTATCCCATATGCTTTAGCCTTCAAGGTTGAAGCAGTCCTCCCTTTTGTGGTCGAGCTCCCCTCATTACATATGGTAGTTAGTCATAATCATTCTCATGAAGATAATGCCCGACTACAGTTGGAAGAGCTTGATAGTTTAGAAGAGATTTATTTACAAGCTTTTCAAAACATCAAACTATACCGGGCCTATATGGCCCGGTCACATGATCTCCTTGTTCGACCCCGTGCTTTCTAGGTTGGTGACTTAATTCTTATCTTGCATAGGCCTATCATTTTGCATCAATGCCGAAGTGGTAAGTTTGAGCCTATTTGGGTAGGCCTCTTCAGTGTAGAGCAAGTCTATAAAGATGGTGCTTACCTACTTGTTGATGCAAATGGTGTTCACCCTATGCCTTCCCTCAACGGACAGTACTTGAAAAAGTACTCTGCTTAAGTCTTGCACATCGTAGGGGAGCCTCCTTACCTCCTATAAAAATTGCCTTATATATGTACCTCATGAATGGATCCTTCTTACTTTTTAATAGTTTGTGTGGCCATGATGATTTGTCTTCTACCACATGATATTCGTTACAAAGAGTATAAGGCTATCCTTAAAGGCGATACGTTGATACACCATAGGGATGTTTGTGCTTATGTCTGTGCACACCAATCACATTTGTGTTATCACTTAAAACCTTTAATTTTTCCTCTCCTTATGAAGATTTGTTTTACCCCAGTTTCACTTGGCACCCCCAAGTGTGTTCGGAGTTATCAAAACCAATATGTATCATTTTCTTGGATTTCTCTTATTCCTCTAGTACAACATATAATTTATATATATTCAAATTCTATAATTTTCCTAGCTTTGTATGGACCTATGAGATTCGTATACCTTTGAATCTATCATAAGTTTTAGACCCTTAGTTCCACTTATCACCCCAAAGAATGGTCTGGGATATTAAAACCAATAGTTCAAACCCCATGTAAAAGGTAATATTGGGTCCACACCTAACTTATGTTAGTTATGTGTGGTAAAGTTGACTCAAATTATCCCTATGTGAGTTTCTTTCTTCTATAAGTCATGATATAATAGTTGTGATCCCCAGTTCATTCAGATGAGTTAAACATGGTCTGGGATATCAAAACCTTTGACTTAGATCCTTTAAAGGTTTAATACTAGGTCCATGCCAACCCATGTTAGTCGGGAATGGTAATTTTGATCCATTGTCCTTATATAGCTTTCATTCATACATCAATTTTGATGTGATTATGCTCCATAGTTCATTCATATTAGTTAAATGTGGCCTAGGTTATCAAAGATAATGTTTCACTTCTTTATAATATCTTATATAATTTCTCTCTCACCTATTTTATTCATGTGGAGAATATGGCCTAGGTTATCAAAGCCAACCATATGTCCCTCTCTTTGTGTTCCAATCATTAAAGGATATTCTTATACTAGGAGTAACTCATGGATATGGTAAATATTCCCTCTACCATGTATTATATTTAATAGTATGGGGTATGCCCAGTCTATGATTGTGAACATATAAAAGAAAATATTAAAAATATATATGATGATAAAAAAGAGAGAAGCTCTCAGTAGAGTAAAATCGGTTACCCTTGCCACAGGTGGAACTCAGCTTTACTCTCTAAGAGCCCATGTTTCCTAAACATCTCCTTTCTTCTCCTTCAAAGCTTCTTGGTAATTATTTCAAGGATGAGCCTACACCCATTTTATTATGATTCATTTTAATTCTTATTGGCCTTGTTGGTGATGTGATACATCTTATCTTGGATGTTATCATCACTTGCTTGTGGGCTTAGATCTTTTTAGGAAAAGATCAGCCCCCTTTCTGCTTTCTTTTAGCAACCCACTTTCCTATTTTTACCCTACTCTTAGTTTCTAGAGTAGTTCTATTGATGCATTAATGTTGCTTCCACTTCCCACAGGGTCCCACTAGTTAGGGTAGGTGTTATCACTATGAGCTTTTGATGATTATTAGTTTTATTCATAGTTACTATTCTCAATGGCGAGTGTGACCCCTCACTACCTCAAGGTATTTCCCCAATGGTGCTGTAGTACTCCTAATCTCAAGTGTTAGCATCACTACTTTGAGAACTTTGATTTTCAAGTAGAAGATCAGCTCCCTCGCTTCTCCTAGCAACCCACTATCTTATTCATACCCTACTCTTAGATGTCAGAGTAGTTCTATGGATGTGTGGATATTAATTTCACTTCCCATATGGTCCCACCAATTTGTGTGGGTTTTACCACTCTGACCCGTTGATGTTTATTAATCTTATTCTTTCTTATTATCCTCAGTGACGAGTGTGTCCCCTTGCTACCTCAAGTTATTTTCTTGGTTGAGATGTAGCACATCTTATCTCAAATATTATCATTACTTCTATGTGAGCTTTAATTTTCTAATAAAAGATCAGCTCCTTATCTACTCTACCGACCTACTTTTCCATTCATACCCTACTCTTAGCTGCTAGAGTAGTCCTATGGATGCATTGAGGTATCTTTTACCTCCCACAGTGTCCCATAAGTTTGTGTGGGTGTTACTGTTGTGAGCTTCTAATGATTGTTGGTTCTATTCATAATTATTGTCATCGGTGGCAAGAGTATCCCCTCACCACTTCACTTTTTCTCCTATGTTTTGATGTAGTACATCGCTCCTTAGATGTTAGCATCACTTCTTTGTGAGCTTTGATTTCTAGTAGAAGATCATCTCCCTAGTTTCTTTGTCCACATACTTTCCCATTGGGACCTAGCTCTTGGCTGCCAGAGTGGTTCCTTGGAGGTGTCAATATTGCTTACACTTCTTATAGGGTCCCCATCAGTTAGTATGGGTTCACCATTGTAGTCCCTTGATGATTATTTCTCCTCCATAGAGTTTTGTTCTTAGTAGTGAATGTGCCCCCTCACTACTTTAGTTATTTTCCACTTGGAAGGAGATTGCCCCTCTCGCACTCTGAAGAGGGTGTATCTCTTTTTATTGTCCCTCAAGGAATCAATCTAATGCTTTCCCCTTTACATGCGATGTTAGTATTGCCTAAAAAATTTTGTCGGCATCTGAATACTCGTGGCCACGATGATTTATCATCTACCACGTAGTAACCAAAATGTTATCTCGGGATTCCTTTGATAACTTTTCCCTTGGAGTTCTTCCACTTACCTTTCATTTCTCCATCACATCCCTACATAGATCTATGCCAAGTTGGTATTGAGATGACTTTTCCCTTCTATCCTACTATTTTGATATGGTCAACCAGGTAGTTGGTTTACTTACTTACTTGGTAGGGTGACCGACAGAGTCTCTGGGAGGCATACCCCACCACCCTTGACTCCTTACTATTTTGATATGGTCAAGTGAGTATTGAGCTATTCACATTCATTATTTTAGTTTTGTCAGACATATGTTGATCCTTACCTGGTGGGTGCCCGATAGAGTCCCTGGGAGGCATACCCCGCAGCCCTTGACTCCTTACTCACTATTTTGATATAGTCAGATGAGTATTGAGCCAATCACATTCGATGTTTTAATATAGTCAGGCGGATGTTGAACCTTACCCAATGGGATGCCCGACATAGTCCCTTGGAGGCATACCCACCAATATAGACTCCTTACTATTTTAATATGGTCAGGTGAGTATTGAGCCGTTCCCATTTGCTACTTCAACATAGTTAGGCAAATGTTGAACCTTACCTGGTGGGGTGCCCAACGAGTCCCTGGGAGGCATACCCCACCACCCTTGACTCTTTGCTCACTATTTCAATATGGTCAGGTGAGTATTGAGTCATTCATGTTTGTTGTTTTGATATGGTCAGGAGGATATTGAACCATACCTGGTGGGCTACCCGATAGACTCCCTATGAGGCATACCCCACCATCCTTGACTCTTTACTCACTATTTTGACATGGTCAAGTGAGTATTGAGCCGTTCACATTTTCTATTTTGATATGGTTAGGCAGATGTTGAACTTTGCCTGATGGGGTGCCCGACAGAGTCCCTGAGAGGCATACCCCACTACCCATGACTCCTTACTATTTTAATATGGTCAGGTGAGTATTAAGCCACTCATTCAATGTTTCAATATGGTTAGGAGGATAGTGAACCTTACTTCGTGGGGTGCCCGATAGAGTCCCTAGGAGGCATACCCCACCACCCTTAACTCCTTACTCACTATTTTAATATGGTCAGTTGAGTATTGAGCTGATCATATTTTCTATTTTGATATGGTCAGAAGATGTTGAACCTTACCTGGTTGAGAGCCCGATAAAGTTCCTAAGAGGCATACCTCACCACCCCTTTCACTCTTTATTTCACTATTTTGATATGGTATGTTGAACATTGAGTTGTCTATATTGACTTTTTTGATATGATCAGTTGAATGTTAGACTCTTTTCCTGATTGTGTTGCTATTTTGATATGGTCAGGTATACATCAAATTTTGTGGCTTCTTTATTTATTATTTCGATATGGTCAGGCAAGTATTGAGTCACCCCCATCCACTATTTCGATATGGTTAGGTGGATGCGAGATCATTTTACCTTTTATTCTGTTGTTTTGATATGGTTAGGCAGATAATTGGTTTACCTTTTTACTCGAGCTCCCCATTCAGTGCTTTTATATAAATAGGTGAATGTTGAACCCTTCCACATTCTATCCTAATGTTTTGATATGGTCAAGCAGGTAGTTGGTTTACTTTACCTATTTGCTCTTTGTTTTACTATTTTGACATGGTCAGGTGAACATTGAGTTGTCCACATTCATTGTTTTGATATGATTAGGTGAATATGAGACACCCCCTTTACCTTTGTTTTCTCCTCTATTCTACCCTACTATTGGGTAAAACAGGTAGAGGGCCCCCTACTTCTTCTTTTAAGGATTCTCTATGTGTATTTTAATCTTACTTTGCTTGTCACACTCAATCAACGCCAATACAAGCGGTTCACTAGTTGTTCACTACCCCTATTTGGGGTCCGTTTGATCTTGGTTTTCACCTTTACCCTTGGTCAAAGGGGTTAACTAAAATTGACCAAGCCATACCCCAAGATCTCTCCCATTTATTTCAGTGGGTCAAACCAGGTCTACTGAGCCTAGACCTAGGCCCAACCTAGTTGACTAGGTTAACTCAGGTTGACCTAACTGACCCAAATCCCTTTCATTTGAGTCCTAATCCACTTCAAAGTCTTCTAAGCTCAATTCCCCCACCACCCTAGGGTTCCATGGGTCAGACCAACTCTATTGATCTCAAACCCAAGCCTTGGGTCAACTTGGTTGACCAGGTCAACCCAACTTGACCAAATTAACCTAATTGAGCCCAATTCAATTCTAACTCAATTCTCTATCCTTGGCTCGACCCCTCTCATAGTTGGGTTTAATTGACTAGGTTGACCAAGTCAACTGATTGCATGGTCAACCTAAGTCTTGTTGGGTCAAATTTGACCTATTTAGGGAAAAGTCAACCCCTTTAATATAATTAAAGCTTTCCAAACTTCTCCCTTGAGTAAAACCATGGCTAAGGACCTCTATTCTCTCCTAATTAACCCTAGATTAAATCAAATCCATCCATCATAGGGCTAGGAGTATATATAAGGAATTAAAGCTTTTTTAGAAAGGACTTTTTGCATTATCTCTCTCTCCAAGTGCTCCCAAACTGAGATTTTTGGTTTGTGAGCTCTACACATCTTCTTCCACCTTTCCCAAGCCAAACCCAATCAGTTAAAGCCAGCGATGGTGAGATATTTGGCGACCCGAGACCCTGGACATTCCAAGGCTATTTCATATCAATCCCATACATTTTAAGGCTCAACCTCAACTAGGAAATAATATGAGGATTGTCAACAAGCTTAGAGAACCCAAGATCGACTGAATCCATCCATTGGATTGGGGTAAAACCCTAACCCTAGCTTAGGAAGCCTAGATCTAACTAGCTTTTCGTATATTACATTTTAGACCCGAAATCACCTCCCCATAAATGCTCTTCATATGTAGAGCTTAAGTTTAAATTTTCATGCGATTTAGTTTACCCAATCGTGAGAACGAAGCAAATTATTATTCTCAAGTTTGATTTACATAACCATAATGTTATGTAAGTATTGGACCTTTGATCATGCAATCAACGATTCGGATTTGTCTGTTCTGCAGCACTCACCTAACTGTGGATCCGATCTCGTGGTCACTCGCTCCGTCTGATGAGATCATCGCATTTGATTTCAAACAACGGAGGATCTGATAGCAAAGATTACGCGCTAACGTGGTTAAGTCGAATCGCTACCGCACAATCATTCTTGTATGATTGCAAATCGCGTTTGCGATTTGGGGCAGCCGATCTGGGTGCGACGCTGATAGCCACCACCCATGCTGACTTTTAAAATATTATTTTCTTTATTTTAAAAATAAGATTAGTTTTAAATATAAATTATATTTTAAATTATATTATTAATTAACTATTTCCTATTTTTAATTAATAACTTATTATAAATAATTAAAATTTTTTATAAATTTTAAAATCTTATTTTAAAATAATATTTTATTATTTTAAAGAATATTTTTAACTTATTTTAACCTAAAATTTAATTTAATATTTAATTATTTAAAATAATTACTATATATTAAGGTATAATTAATATTTAAGTAATATATATTATATATAATTATTTTTAAAATATATATATAATAAAAATAATATTGTATTTTCCTTAAAAATTAGAGATTATTTTTTTCATTTATTTAATTTTAAAATTAAGCTTAATATTATTATTTTAAGTAATTTTTTAATTAGTTAAATAATTAATACTTAAATATTTTATTAAAAATTGATTAAATGTAAATCAAAATATTTCTTAATAATTTTTATTTTTAAATTATTTTAAATTTCAAAGAACCCTTAATATGTAATTTAATTCAATTTACTAATTATTTTTAATTATTAATTATTTTAAATTATTTTGTTTAATTACCCTATAAAGCTTTTAAATTTAAAAAATTCATAATAAATCTATTTTAAATTGGAAAAATACTTATAATACATTTAGTTTTTTTAATAATTATTTAATTTAATTTAAAATTATTTTTGGATATCAAAACATATTTTTCTAAATTATTTATTTATAACTTAATTATTTTTATTACTTAAATATTATATAAATAAATAGTATATTAAATATTTTTTAAATTTAAAAATTATTTTGAAATTATTCTAAATCATCTATTTGGTTATCAGAAGATCTCTCATATATTTAGGTACATATCTATATTGAATTATTTTTAATTACATTATTTGTTTTAAAACTTTACCCCTTTAATTAAGTCCCAATAAATTTGGAAAATTCTAATAAATTCAAATTAAATCTAAAAATTATCCATAATATATCAAAATCATTAGAATTCATTCCTTAATATCATAAAATAAAAAGCCTCTTCAATCTGATCCTTAATTTAATTTTGATTAAAAATCACCTTTTAATTAAAATTATTAAAAATTCTAATTTTTTTTCCAAACACTTGGGAAAATCTATTAATGTCATTTCTGATATTTGGGGGTGATTCCAAGAGGTTTGGAGCTAATTTGAATCAAAACCCCTCAAATGCCCTTTTTAAATAATTTTAATAATTCATTAAATAGCCAAACTTTAAAAAATCATAACTAATTCCAAAAAAATCTAAATTGGGTAAACTAAAAGACATTCAACTCCAATTAAATTCTATTATTTACTAAAATATTATCTTTTTAGAATTCAATCTAAATTAAAAATTCAACTCTTCGGAAAACATAGTTTGATAACTAGAGTTCGAAACTTCTAAAATTCATAAATTTGCCTAAAATACTCCAAATCTAGAAAACCCATAGCCTAATTACTCCTTATAAGGTCTAATATTTAATAAAAATTTTATAACCCCAAAACCTAGCTTGTTTCTAAATATCACCTTTTGGACCCCTTAACTTAGCGGATAGGATGACCCCGGACCTTCTAAAACTCGTTAATTCAACTTAAACTTTAAATAATATTACCCTAATTATTAAAACTAACCAAACAATTAAAATAAATAAAATTGAGCCTAATACCTTAATGTTTGAACTTTAATTAAAAATTTCCTCTTTTGACCTACAACCAATCAGATTAAAAACTATCTGAACTAATTGCCTAACATAGGACATATTCAAAGCCACACAACCTATTACACACACATCAAATTATTTTCTAGGGCACCATTTCTAGCTCTACATTAGGCCGGTATTTTCTTTTATGTTTATGTGATGTGACACTCTTGTATGTGGCACATTTGCTAGTTGATATGATTTATTGTGGTGATTATAATGATCATTATTAATGTACTTTTTTTATTATCTTTATGATGCATCAGTGTGTGATAGATTACCCATAAGTTAGGGGTAATCTTGATACTAATATTGTTTTCTGTAGGTGGTCATGCTCATGCAGCGCTAAAATAAAATGGGCTAAAATAATAATCATTATTATATAAATGCTTGAGATTCTTGAGATGCTTGAGATGCTTAGCACCCAAAAATAAATAAAAGCATGGCCAAGTGTGATTAAAAAAGAATACTTTTTTATTTATATATATAACTGCTTAGGATTTTCTATTTAACTTGTTAGGATAACCTTGTAGGAGAGTATAGATTTTCTTTTTAAAAATGTAATATAATTGGTAATTTGATATAATCAAGTTGTAAAAGTCTTTTAAAAATGATGCATTTCAACTACCAAGGATCCAAAGGGAAAAATAGAGGCCCTTCATAGGGAATTTCTTTTTTATTTGGATACCTTTCTGAAGGATGAACCCTATAAAGATTGAGGGAAGACAATCTGAAAAAGAACTTGAAGACAAAGATGTGATAAAATGCCTTATTTTAAAGACTTGCATCATTCAGTAGGATTATAATCTAAGTTATTATCAGTGGGGCCTATCCACCATTATTTTTCCACAGATCCTAGGTTGTACTTATATAGCACTTATCATGGTCTTTATTTTTTACTATGCTAGTTTTATTTATATTGATATGTTTATTATTGTTTGCACCATAAAAATTATTTTCTTTTCCTAAGTTTCTTCCTTGCATGTGTGTGCACCTAATTTTGCTAGGCTCTTTAAGGTCTAAAATGTTTTTCTACTCATAATTAAAATTTAATATTTCAATAATTAAATAACATAAAAACTTAATAATTTAGGGAATGGTTGCATATTATTATATTTCTCTCTCTCCTTATTTCAAGACACTTCCCCGCCTACAGGTAGAGTCCAGATAATTTGACCTACGAGTATGAGATGCTGGATCTAGGGAAGTCTTGTATTTTAAAAAAAAAAAAAAATTTAGCCTTTTTAACTTTCAAGCATTCATAATTTGAAGGCTTTAACCAGCATGCATTACATTAAAAACTAATTAAATCAAAATTTTAATTGCATTAATTCTAAAAGCATTCTACCATATATAAGTCTAAGGCCACTTAAAAAATTCTCTAGATGTAGGCCTTAATTTCTAAAACTGAGATATCCACCCATCTTTCATAAAGATTGGACAACATGGATTTTATATGACTAGATCATTAGCTGGCAATCCTTTTCATGTAGGATATAAGCCTAGAATGCATTAGATAGGACACGGGTGTTAGTATTGTGTGCAGAACACTAAATCCACTTTAGATTTAGGGATCAAGGCTACTATATTTGGTGTCTTGTAGTACACCTCATTGGTGGGTAAGTCTTTTATTCTTTAGGGGCTATAAATTATGCCAATCTGTGTCACATGGATAATTCCACCTCCATCCTTCTCTCTAGATTGCTTTGAGTGTATTGATTACTTCTTTTTATCCAATTTCTTTTCATTACCTTATTTCCTCCGAATGTTGATTTGATCTACATTTATTGATTAAGCCCAATTGAACCTTTCTTTCCTTTGAAGTAGAAACTTCCTAGTCTCCTCCTTATATGCTAATCCCATTTGAGAGGATACTATAAGATCCTTAATTGAGAGTTTTCTCAGGCCCCAACTTGAGATGTAATTAACCACGGGGCTTACGCCTGTGGGAAAATGAATTCCACCATCAACTAAACCCCACTCGAGTTCATGTATCAGGTGGGGGAAACCTCATTGTTTCAATCAGGTCATTCATATTATTACCCATCGAGGTGCGCTGGTGAGAGCCGCTATCCTCAATGGTTAATTATATGTATAATATAGTCTAGCCTCCCATTGGCCCGTATATGAAAAGCACAAAGGCCTGCGATCATCTCATCCTTCGAGATGGTGCGTTCATATACTTTTTGCATTCTATCCTCGCTGAGCGGTACCCTTTTGGAGGTCCAAAAGTGGTGCAACTCTCTTCTAGCCGAGACATAAAACAGTTGAGTATGATAATCTACCTATATACTTCTATAATATTATTTGGAGTCTTCATATCAAGTATATATTATACCTTATCAAGATTAATTTTGATTCTATCATGTGTGAGAAGAAACCCCAAAAAATATTATATGCCTACTATATAGGTGTACTTTAGAGGATTCATCATCATGTTGTACTTCTTAAGAGTAAGGAATGTTTCTTGTTGATACTTGATATGATGGTTGAGAAATTAACTTTTAACTAGGAGGTCCTCCACATAAAATTTGATGTATCTTTCCTTTTATTCTATGCATTAGAGATTTTACTAAGCTACTTAAAATGCAAGATTAATATAGAATGATTTGATGTTGACTCAACAGCATTGGGATGTAATTAAGAAGAGGTTAGGAGGGAGAAACCTAAGAGTAGAGCTTATGGGAAGACGAGCTGGTTTGGGGCCTTTGACTCCAAGAGGAGAGGTGTTATAGGTCTTCAAAGTAATTCATTTATATCTATGAGTAATGCCCTAATATGTGCTTCATGATGAAGGAGGCGTCATGGCGACTATTTTGTATTCAATGGATAATATTTCAAGTGTGGTTTTTCTAGCTATAGGATAGCTAAATATCCTAAATGAGCATTGGATGGCAGGTCTAATATTAGAAGAGATCATAGATAGAAAGTGGTAGCCCCATTGAAAACTATAAGTGGGAAATCTTTTAAGGTAAAGGAAGATTTACAAGGAGGAAGTCTGAAGGAGCCTAGATAGAATATGGTGTTTTTGTCAATGTTACTCCAGCATAGCCCAAAGTCTATAGCTTAACCCAATAAGAGTACAAAGATGCACTAGATGTTATGATAAGTACAGCTTTTATCTCTGTTTAATATTATAGAGTTTTATTTAATTATGTATCAAGCCAATTTTTTCTTATTCGAGAGATTTATGGATTATTTAGGTTTTCTTCCTATTCTTTATTATCTGATTTATCTATTATTTTAACTATTATATATTATTTAATTGCTAGTCAAGTTTGTATCTATGAGATTTAGGTCTCAAACAAGAAGTTGGTTATATGCTTTTTTGTATTTCCTTTTACAGAATTTAATGTTATTTTGGGTATAGATTGGTTGAGTAAGTATAGAACTCTTATTGATTGTGCTCAAAGTAGGTTGCGCTATATGCTTGTGGAGAGAAAATTTATTTATAGAGTACCAAAGGTGTGTTATCCCCTTTGATATCTTCTCTGTATGTCGATAAGCTTTGGAAGTAATAGAGTTTTATATGTCTTACCTTTGGGAGAGATGAGAATAAATCCTTTTGTGTAGTTGGAGATGACCCTATGGTATGAGAGTCTTTTGATGTATTCCTAAAGGAGTTAGTGAGGCTAGCTTTCAAAAGTTGAAGGATTGTTTGGTATCAGCACCAATTCTAACTATTCCATATGGTGTTGATGGTTTTTAGGTGTTTAGTGATTCTTCCCTAAGGGGTTTTAGGTGTGTATTATAGTAGCATGGGAAGTTTATAGGGTATGCTTCTTGGCATTTGGAGCTACATGAGAAGGTAGTTGGAGTTATTGAAAGGATTTTGACCTCAACATTATTTATCAGCATGGTAAGTCCAATATACTAATTGATTCTTTAAGTAAGAGGTTCTTTGGAATGGTAGCTTGCATGATTACATCTAAAATGTCTTTAATGTAAGGGATAAAAAAGTTAGAGTTGGAAGTTGTATGCCTCTCTGATATGGGTGTGGGCCCTACAAGAAAAATAAGGATCTCTAATGGATTTTTTGGCGGAATAATGTTCGTTGAAAATAGCAAAGGATTTATGGAGAAAGTTTTCATAAAAAAAAAAATAGATGACTTTTTTTATGGATTTAAGATGAAAAATATGCCACAAATTTGTGGCAAAAATTATCGCTGCAAATTCGTCGCAAGATACCCTTATCTAACTAATTCATTCTACATCAGCTTCATTTGCTTGGTTTTGTTTTCTATATTCTTCAACTTCAATCACCACTATTTCGTTCCTCTTAAACCTCAATGCCTCTTCTCCCTCCTATTTGTTTCTCTTTGAGTTCACCTCTGTCAATTCATGGCCCAAACTCTTCACCTTAGCCTCCATTGATTTATCTCCTTCGCCTCTCTCGGTTCAATCGTTCATCTTGGACTTTCCCCGACCTATTTTTCACTCTTCGACTTTGCCTACTTCATGATGTTTCCTGCTCTTCATTAATATTTTCCCTCTCCTGATCTCAAGTTCTGCTTTAATCTTCAACTTCACCTGATTAGATTTGGTTTTGTTGCTCTTCAACCTATTAAAATTTTGGGAGTGCTAAAATGTTTTATCAATTATTTGATTATAACTTTTCCTAATTGCATATGATTTGGATTGATTTTATTATTGAAGCATGGATATTAATATTATGTGCCCAAAGTTTAATCTACTTTACTTATGATTTCTTCTTGAGTGTTTCCCTATTATTGTTTATGGCGCACGAAGCCTTTTCATGCAAGCCCTTCGTAGAAGTTGATTTAAGCCTTAATGTGCATTCTTTCTGGAATATAAATCTTAATATCAATGGAAAAATTATATATTCTTTAGATCTATGTTCAAAGAACATTTGTTATATAATAAGTTGTTCTCAATGTTAGCATAACATCTGTAAGAGTGAGTTTAGTCCCACATGGGATATTGAAATAATATGTTTGTATAGAAATAACAATTGGTTGCATAACTCATATGCTTCAGCTTGTGGATTGTAATTGGTTTGATCATTGAGTGTATTAAATTTAGCATTAGTATATCTTTGATCGACAATCCCAAAAATGTGGCATCATGGACAATGGTTTGTCTAGGATCGAGAATGCTTTTAGGCTCTGACATAGGTCATCTTATTAGGAATTTTTCCCTTAACTTTGTATGTGCCCTTAAAGATATGTTTATCGAAGCTATTACTTGTGATTAAACACAAGGTGGTTTGAACAAGTATTTTCCTTATTCGGTTGGATTACATCAAGGATTAACTTTAAGTCCATATCTTTTTGCTTTAGTGATGGATGTTCACAGTAAACATTTTCAAGAGCATGTACCTTAGTGTATGCTTTTTGCTGATGATATTCTTCTTGTTGATAAGATAAGAGAGGGAGTTGAAGGTAAACTTGAATTACGGAGGTCAACCTTAGAGTCTAAAGGTTTTTGCTTGAGTAAATCTAAAATTGAATATATGGAGTGTAATTTTAGTAGCAAAAGACCTAGTGAGGGGATTGTAACTTTGGGCGATCAAGTCATTAAAAAGAGTATATGTTTTAGATATCTTGGATCTATTATTCAGAGTGCTGGTGAAATAGATGGGGATATTATCAACAGAATTCAATTAAGTTGGATGGTTGAAGTGGAGGAATTAACCAGGCTTATTGTGTGATAGAAAAATCCCCCTCAAACTTATGGGGAAATTATATAAGATGGTGGTGAGAGCTGCAATATTTTATGGTGCCAAATGTTGGTCAATAAAAAACAAGCATAATACTAAGTTAAGTGCTACAGAGATGAGGATGCATAGGTGGATGAGTGGTTTTACCCTTAGAGATAGGATACAAAGTGAGCATATATGTGAAAAGGTTGGAGTAGCTCCAATGGAAGATAAGATTAGAGAGATTCACCATAGATGGTTTGGTCTCTTTAAATGAAGGCCTTCCGATGACTCGGTTAGGAAAGTTTAGGTATTATATTTGACTTATGTTAAGAAAGGTAGAGCTAGACCTAAAAAGACTTGGTTAAAAAATATTAGAAATGATCTTTCTTTATTATATTTAAATGAGAAATTGACTTTTAATAGGACACAATGGCAAAAAAAAATTCATGAAACCAACCCCTCGTAGTGGGACATAGGCTTGATGTTGTTGTTGTTGTTTGAATGTGCCCTTACCCTTAATGGGGAAGCGAGGGGTTTGCTTTATGTTAATTTATAGATGGATAATTAGATAAAATTATATTATTATTATATAAGTAATTATTTAATTTAATTAACGCTTCTATTAAACCGTCCAATTTTCCACTACAAAGTCCAATACTAAATGTGTTACATTGTGAAAAAGATATATTATTAGAGAACAATAGATTTTGTGATAAAAATAATAATTATATAATCAATAACATTAAATTAATATAATTCTAAACATTTTGTTTTAGGAATTTATAGCCCAAGTATATTATGTATATTCAAAATTATAGATGTTGGATGTATATTTAATTATTTCCTGGATGCAGGACATTATCAGATGAATTCATCAATTGAGTGATTTTTTTCATCTAGGTAGGCTGACAATTACCTTCCTTTATATCAAAGGAGAGATTTCATTTTCCATATTTCAAACAAAAAAATAAACCCTACCTCACACCAAACAAGGTTATTATTAATCAATGTCATAGAGGATTCTTGCTAGAATATTAGCATTGGACTTCACATGGTTAGTATGAGCCATATTTTGACTCGTAATGTGGTCTATCTACAAGTTCCAAGATAATATTAGAACAATCAAGGACTTAGTTTATGATACAACTAGGCCACTATTTTAAAAATATACAAAAGAATCTCTTAATAAGAAGGCACATAACTTCTATGATTTGTTACATGCTCCGCAATAACTAATTTGGAATGGGTGCACTGCTCACTATGAATAATATATTGCTGTGAAGATGTTGAGTATAAAAATAGAATATAATATACTTAAAGAATGATTTAATTAATTCAGTAGCTTAATTACAAATACTAACCTAGCAAATAATATCGCTACATTAGATTTATATAGCACTAAAAATTTTGTTTCTATGCTTAGTTTGATTGTTATAAAAATAAATTATTGTGTTAATGGATGCATGTTTTACTACAAGGATAATTTATTGGAGATTTCATATCAACACTATAATGCACTAAGATTTAAACAAAAATTTGAAGAAAAAAAAAAACAAGTAGAAGGATGTAGCAGTCAATCAATTATTTTACTTACCCATCATACCCAAAATGCAATGTTTATATGCAATCCACAGCACATATGATATGGCATAACAAACATATCCCACAAGTAGGTATTCTGACTCTTCCATCAGAAGGAGAGGCTAGAAACACTTTGATCGCACACATCCTACCTTTGTCATAGAACCAAAAAATGTAAGATTAGATTTATGTGCAAATGGTTTTAATCCACTTAGTAAATCTACCTCACCTTACACATGATGGCCCATAAAACATACCCTATACAATCTTCCTCTATAGTTGTATATGACTGCACCATACATGTTTTTAACACTTATCATTCAAGTATTATTTAATCCAAAAGAAAAAGATAAATCTGTTCATGAAACCTTTAATCAATGACTTAAAATTATTATGGAATGATGGATTTACTACATATGATATCTCCACACAAAAAAATTATAATGAGGGAAGCATTACTTTGGATAATTGGTGATTTCCTAGTATATGATATGCTTTCTGGTTGGAGCACTGTAGGCAAGCTAGTTTGCCCATATTATATAAAAAAATACTAAATTGTTCACTTTGAAGCATGAGGGAAAGAATACTAAGTTTGACTGTCACCACATGGTCTTACCTTTAAACCATCCATTCATGTAAAAGAAGAATACTTTCACTAAAAATAAAATGGAGATGACACAACCTTCACTAGGGCTAACTAGTGAGCAAAATTTTGAAAGATTAAATTTCATACCAACAATAATTGATTCTCCAATATTAGTTGATTATAAAGTGTCCAGGAATGGATTCACTCACAGTTGGACAAAGAATATAGTTTTATGGTCCTTTCCATATTGGAGAACAAACTTAATTACATATAACTTAGATGTGACACATATATTGAAGAATGTTTTGATAATGTGTTCAATATAGGGATGGACATTAAGTAAAAATCTTAAGATATTATAAAATCTAGGATGGACTTGAAGGATATTTGTAGTAAGAAAACACTTGTGTTGAAGGAAGTTGGAAAAGACAAAATTCTAATGCCATAAGTCTCGTTAACCTTCACTTTAGAGCATAGACGATCAATTTTTGAATGGGTACAGATTCTAAATTTACACAATGGATATGCTTCCAACCTTAGTTGATGTGTAGAAATGAGATCGAGGAGATAATTTAAATTGAAAAGTCATGTCTATCACATATTCATGGAATGTTTACTATCCACTACTTTCAATTCTCTTCTAAATTCAATTTTAAATCCCTCGATCAAATTAAATATCTTTAAAGACCTGTGCTCACTGAGATTGAATGAAGAAGATGTGATCCTTAGTGAGCATAACATTTCTTTCACTCTGTGCTAACTTAAGAAGACATTCCCTCTAGGATTTTTTGATACCATGGAGCATTTTCGTATATATTTACCATATAAGGTGGAGTTGGTGCACCTATTCAATATCGATTGATGTATCCATTTGAGAGGCAACTTCTTATAGACATAACATCTTTGACATTATTAACAAGTTATGATTTCATAACCATACATTATGCTGGTATTTAAATAAACTTAATAAGACTTAAGAAAAAATCACATCTCAAAGTATCAATATGTGAAGCATACTTGATGTATGAGATAACCAATTTTTTCTCATACTACTTTAACCCAGATTTATAATCAACAAGAAATATTGAACCTCATAACTTGGGTAATCTAGATTTATATCAATCTACTAGTAAGATATATGCATTCAACATATGTGTCGAGGTAGCAGGTTATTGCTCCGTGTGGTATTTAATTGATAAGGAGATGCAAGTTGCCACATTGTACACATTGCTTAATTGTGCTCTAGTTGAGCCATATCTCAAGTATGTTTGAATGAATATTTTGTATATTTTGTAGACTTAGATACAGAGACCCTAAATTTAAAAACTTTATAAAAATTTTGTTAGTGTTCTAACTATATCATCACCAGTAGAGACAAAAGAGAGAGTTGAATATGAGATTCAAAATTGGTTCAAAAAATATTGTACTTCTACTTTATATTTAAGAATTAATTAACTTAGTGAACATGATAATAATGTAGCTATTATTCCTGCACCAATTAGGTCCACAGTGAAGCTAAAAACGTTCATGATTAAGGACTAAGAGCAGTAAAATGATGGCTAATTTTTATTATCAATGGTTACATATTTCAAACTAAATCTTGGTGTGAAGGTCAGAAAATAGAAAATTATGGTGTATGTATTAAAGCAAACAACTATATAGGTGATGATTGTGAGTATTATAGGTTCCTACAAGAAGTACAATAGTTACAATTTTTGGGTGAAGGGAACAATATGTACCTTTTTAATTGTGATTAGTTTGATCTAGTGCAAAATACAGGAACAAGAGAGCATCCAATTTATGATATTACAGAAGTAAAGTGAGGTAAGGAAATTATGACCCATTTATCTTTGCTATCTAGGTAAGGCAACTCTTTCTTCCTAACTATTCAAGTAGACTATGGGGTAAAAAATATTGGCTTGTTTTTATCAAGACTAAACCCACGGGGTTCATTGAAAGTACTACATCAACACCAACAGTACATTAACAAGAGATTTAAGTCAAACTTTAAAGAGCCTACTAATGATAATGATCAGATTATAACAAATGAGATTGGATTGCATTTATATTGTAATCTGGAAGCCTAAGTAATTGATTTTGATAATAACACATGTTATTAGATTTTTTACTTTATTTCTCCCAATATTATTACTTGATATTTACCTTATGCACACTCACTTTTCAGGTACAGCGTACACCATAAACCATGGTACATAGGATCAAGACACAAGTCTAAATAGAATAAGTTTGACATTTTTTAAAGAGTCTGTATTTTTATTTATTTGTTTTATATTTCTTGAGTCAAAAGTCTTGTAAAAGATGCTTTCTAGCTAGCGACCATGCACACACACACTGAGGAGTGAAAATTAAAAATTTTTTAATTTGGAAAGATAATATTATATGATCTTTATCATATTGTATGATCTATTTATTAGAAATAAATTATAATGGCTAATTGAGTAATTAATACTTTTAAACTAATCATATTATATGAACTAGATCAAAGGATAATCAATTTAAATCTAAACACTAGCCTTCAATTTGATTTAGGTAAGTATTTTAGTTTTTTAATTTAAACTGATCATGCTGTACAAACTTGTTTGTACTATATGATATTTAAAATAATATATAATTTAATCTCTGTGACTAGTTAATCAAATAAAGATATAAATAATATGGAATATTGTACAGTACGATGTTGATTATACTAGATGATTAGCAGAGATAAAATTTAATTATCTCAGGGATCATCCTTAATAAAACCTTAATTTTTGAACTAATCATATAGAACTATGCCAACTGTACTGAAAGATTGGTAGAGATGATTGATCATCATGGCAATCATCCTATATAATCTTAAGAGGAATGAACTAATCATATTATATGATATAAGTATCGTACTATACCGTAAGTATATTATATTTAAATAGATCATACTGTGATTCATCTATCATACTGAAAGAATTGGGATTTCTTTATCTAATCATATTGTATGGCCCCAATCACATTGTATGAACAGAGTCAATTAACTTAATTTGTTGGGTTAAATTTAGTATTTATTTAAAAGTGATCCCTAATTCATCTTAGAAAATCTTTTGCCACTTTTTAAGGAAGAGCTTCTATAAGAAGGTTTTTAAGAGGGAGAATTTTATTAAAGAAAGATATAGGTGAGATCTTGAGAGAGAAGATTCTTATGGGACAAGTGAGTCTGTGAGAGGGGCTTATACATATGGTTGCTCGGTGATCTTGCACTTCTTCCTCCAATGTCAGTGTCTTTTCTTGAGGGAAACTCTGAGAAGTGTCTCTTTGTGGGAAGGATCCGACCACTCCTCCAAATTTAGGAGGTGAAAGTGATTCATCTACTCCATTACACCTAGGAGGAGAAAGGGATTCAGCTGCTCTGCCGCACCAAGAAGATGAAATGGGTTAAGCTACTCCACTGCACTGAGGAGGTGAATGTGATTTATAAGGGCTTCTCGATCATACTATAGTAAAAAAGAAGAGTCACTAATGTTAGTAAAATACTCAGAGTTGAGGACTCCGAGGAGTAGACATAGGTTAAGGCTAACCGAACCACTATAAAACTTATTTTTATTTATTCTTATGTTTACCTTTAGTTTTCCACATTTTATTTCTTGCATCTTACTTATTGCAAATTTGTGATCTGTGAGCTCCTTATTTTGCAAAATTTGAATATATTATTTTGCTCAGAAAGAAAATAAAAAATTCATAAATTAAAAACCAAAAAAAGTATTTTCATCTTTGCAAGTGGTTCTTAAAGTCAAACTAAAGTTTTTGTTTAGATTGGTGTTATCGAATTATTCATTAAATCATAACTTTTTAAGAGGATACTTTTTAAAGGGAATTTTTTTAAACATCAATTCACCCCATCGTGATGTGCATTTGTAGTTCAAGTTGTTCTAACAACCTAAATGAACATTAAATTGTTATTAGAGTGGGTTTCATAATTTGTGTTTTAAAAAGCCTTGAGAAAAAGATCCATGGCACACCTCCAGAATATAAATACTATGGAAGTTTATTTAATAACCCGAACACCTTTATTTGATCATATTTCTTTAATTTTTAGAAAATCCATATGTCTACAATTTACAATTGATTGACTTTCACATGTGGCATATGAAACAAGAAGGATACTCTGCAACATGTTGATTTATAAATGGTATTAATACTGAAAAACCCTTTAAAGAATGGAGCAATGAGGATAGAGACCTTGCACAACTGAATGCAAAATTTCTTAACTATTTTTTAGATAACTTAAATCAGAAGACTATATGAGAGTTTCTACTTGTATTATTGGCAAGGAAATATGAGATAGGCTATGAATTACTTATTAGGGTAGTAATGAAGTGAAAAAATCTCATTTAAATATATTGTTTCATGATTATAAACTGTTTTGTGTGAAACCAAATAAAACTATCTTTGACATGTACACTAGATTTACTCAAATAATGACATCCCTACATGCTTTAGATAGAGAACTATCAAACTACAAAAAACTTAACAAAAAACTTTATTTTATGCATGATAGTTTTTATACAAAGGTTACTGCTATATATGAATCAAAAAATCTGAATGTTTTCTCAATTGATAATCTTCTTGACTCACTAATTACATATAAACAAATATAAGCCAAAGACTATAAGTTGCATGAGAGAAAAGGGAAGAGAAGATACTGGCTCTGAAGGTCTATGACTTAGACAACTATAGCTTAGGTTTAGATGGAAATAATGATATAGCCCTTATAATAAGGAAGTTAAAAAGCTTCTTAAAGCAAAAAAGAAGCACAATTTTGAAAGGGGCAAAAGGTAAATGAGGATAATTTGATAAAAAAAAACATCTGATGTTATTTATTTTGAGTGCAGGAAGCCATGATACTTAAGTTCTGAGTGCCCCAACCTAAAAAATCACCCTACCAAGAAGAACGGTGAAGATAAGAGAAACTTTAAAAAGGGGAAGCAAAGGACATAGAAGGCTTTCTGGGTAGATTCCACTTTAGACTCTTCAGAATAAAAACCTTTAAAGGATGTAAAAATCTATGTTTAATTGATGATAACTCTATTATTAACTTCAACCAGGAAGAGGTATGTTAGCTTACCTATGGAAATTTATTTTCTATTTCTAAAAAAATACATGAATCATATAGGAAGTTAAAGAAATAGCATGTTATATTAAATTTAAAATTTTCTAAATATTAAATGGGGCATGGTAGTTAAATTAAACATATTATATTAGATAAAGGGAATGCTTCTTTGATTGATGAATATGATGAACTAAATAAAAAGCATCATAAATTCAATAAATCTCATGAATATTTAAAAACTGAGCACGTTGAGCTAGAAGATGTGTTTAAGGAGTTAGAGGCACTTACATCACAATTGGATAGTAAAGAGCATGAATTACTAGTTGAACTAGGAGTTAAAAAAAACGTGCAAATGAATATTTGATTAAGAAAATAAATGCACTTCAATAGAACACACACGGGCCTATTATACACAACCATATCCTAGGACACAACACACACTCACATCCCCAAGAAGAGACACAACACCCTATATAGATTAGTGAATCCATTCCCTGGGGTTAGGTTTTACACTTGTGGCATGTTAGGAAATATAGCCCACACTTGCACTATACATCATAGAATACATCTTTTATGCAAACCCAAATTATTTGTATTACAACATAACATGTATATCATTCATTCAATAAAGAATACGGTGGAACCTAATCTCACTTGGGTTTCCAAATCTAACCATTGATGACTTTATAGGGATGTTATCATAAAAGGCCTAATGAGTGTATGTGGTACCTAGATAGTAAGTGTTCATATCATATTACTATATATTTGAAGTAATTCATCATGCTAGAGGCCAGGACAGGAGAGCAAGGTAATACTAGGAGACAACACCAATAAGAAAGTGGTAGGTAGAGGTATGATTGGTAATTCTAAAAATTTTGTTATAAAAATGTTTAATTAGTATACGAATTAAAACGTAACTCTCTTAATATCAGTTAGCTTTGTGATAAGCACTTTGATATAAAAATTTTTATCAACTAAATGAATAATTAGTCTGAATTGAAAATTTATTTTAGAAGGAAAAAGGGTAAATAATATTTACATGCTTAGTCTGTCTTATATTGATAATTCAAATACTTTATTTTTGAAAACTATTATTGATGAATCGTGGTTATGGAATAAGTGACTATGCCATATAAGAATGAAAACCCTTCAGAAGATAACTCCAAAAGACCTATTTAGAGGTATACCAAAATTAGACTTTTCTAAGGAACACCTTTGTGATGTCTGCCAATTAAAAAAACTTATCTCATCTTTTCATTCTATTAAGGACATCACCACCACTAGACCACAAGAATTTTTGCATATGGATTTGTTTAGTCTCGTTGGTATAGCTAGCTTAGGCAGGAAAACCTTTAAGTATGTGATTATTAATGATTATTCTAAATTCAAATGAGTTATATTATTATCTTATAAAAAATAAATCATTTTAGATGTTAAGAACATTCTTCACTTTGATTTAAAAAAAATTAGGATGTGAGATCTATACTATCCATAATAATCATGGTGAAGAATTTGAGAATGGTAGGTTTGATTCGTTATGTATGGAGTTAGAAATTTAATATAACTTTTCTTCTCCTAGGACCCCTTAGCGGAATTGTATAGCTGAAACAAATATATATATATATATATATATATATATATATATATATATATATATATATATATATATATATATATATATATATATATATATATATATATATATATATATATATATATATATATATATATATATATATATATATATATATATTAGTGGAAGTTTTTAGGGCTATATTAGCTGAATACTCTCTCCCTAGATATTTTTTGGTATAAATAATGAATATTACTTATTATGTTTTAAATAATGTGAATGTTAGATCAAAATTGAATACGACATATTATGAGTTTCTTAAGGATAGGACACCAAATCTTTCACATATACATTTCTTAGGATGTAATAAATGCTTTATTCTTATTAATTAAAAATCTCCTCTAGGAAGTTTGATCCTAAGTTTAATGAACGAATCTTCTTAAGTTATTCCTATGTAGGAAAAGCCTGTAGGATCTTTAATAAGAAGATATTAGTTGTATAGGAGTGTGGTTTTTGATGCATCTAAAAGTTTCTCAAGGAGTACAGTCAATTAATCTAGGTGATAAAGAAGAACCTCAGGAACTATTGTTAGAGAATGGAGATACGCATCTAGTCATCCTTGGGAGTTCATCTTAGGTAAACCTTCCATAAGAATTAGAACTAGGCATGGACTTGGGAAGAAGGTTAGTCTTTTGCATTCATCTCTAGGGTAGAACCCACAAATATAGACCAAGCCTTATCTAATGAAATCTGGATCCTAACTATGCAAGAAGAGTTAAATAAGTTTATTAGGAATGATTCATGGGAGTTAGTTAGCATATCTAAGGACCAGAGTGTAGCAGGTACCAAGTGGGTATTCAAAAATAAAATGAATGATTCTGGACTATTGGTTAGAAATAAGGCTAGACTAGAAGCTAAGGGGTACAATTAAATTAAAGGCATTAACTTTAAGGAGACCATTTCCACTGTAGCCAAATTAGAATCCATCAAAGTATTGTTAGCTTTTTCATATTTTAGGAGATTCAAGTTATATTAAATGGATGAAAAGAGTACTTTCTTAAATGGGATTATCAAAGAAGATGTCTATGTAGAATAACCCCCAGGATTTGAAAATTTAACCTTTCCTAATCATATGCATTAATTGAAAAAGGATTTATATAAGTTTAAGAAAGCACCTAGGGTATGGTATGAAAGGCTTAATACATTTCTCCTATATATCATTTATTAAGGGTTATGTAGATAACAATCTATTCCTGAAGAAAGTAGTTAATCTACTTATTATTCAAATATATGTGAATGATATATTATTTGGATCAACAATTGAACATCTTTGTAATGATTTTTTAGAAATTATGTGTAAAGAGTTTGAGATGAGTATGATAGGTTAGCTGACATATTTTCTTGGATTTATTTTGAAGAAAAGGGATGATGGTATCTTTCTTAGCTAAAGTAATTATATCAAAGAAATTTTAAAGAAGTATGAGATGGAAGGTGTTAAAGTAATTAATACAATCATGAGCTGTACAATTCAATTAAACAAGGATGGAAATGGAAAATTAGTATATCAAAATAGTATAGGGGAATAATAGGAACACTTCTGTATTTGATTACTAGTAGAGGAGATGTAATTTTTAGTTTTTTTTTTATGTGCTAGATTTTAAGCTAAACCAAATCCATATGGCAGTAGTTAAAAGAATCCTCATATACCTTAAGACAACCAAAACTTAGGTATCTGGTATCCTAAACATAGCTCTTCATTTGAAATCATAGGATATTTAAACTTAGACTTTGTAGGGTGTATAATAGATAGGAAAAGTACTTATGGAATTTTTCAGTTCATATGGCAATCATTAGTTTCTTAGTAAATAGAAAGTAAAATTCAATAGCCCTATCCATTGTTAAACAGAATACATAGCTGTTGGAAGTTTTGTTGCTCAAGTCTTATGACTAAAGTAATAAATCCTTGACCTTAGACGCTCTTTAGGCACTATAAAAATCATGTGTGATAATACAAGTGTCATTTGCATTTTCAAAATTCCATTTCAATATTCCAGCACTAAACATATAGATATCAGACATTATTTTATTAGAGATTATGTAGCCAAGGAAGACATAGAACTACATCATATAACAACTAAGAACCAATTGGCAGGCATTTTACCAAACCCCTAAGCTATAACACCTTTAGCATATTAGGTGTCACTAATATTCATGCTTGATTCAGGGTATAAATAAAATCAACATCATGTGTAGTTATGTGCTTTATGTGTTTTCATATTTGTTATAATTTCTGATTTATTTTTATTATTGTTATTTATTTTGATTTGTTTTATTGATGTTACTAGTTTGTAAAAACCTTCCCTGATAATTAAACACCAAACAAGTTTTTAATAAAAAAAGAGTGTTCACATCATACTATACAAACCTCATTCATATTATACGATCAACACACTATTGCACATCTTCACCACTTATGAAATGAATGACCCCTATTTGACCAATAATTGATGGACCTCCTCTTTATTTTATAAGTTCACATGTCAAAAACTATTGGATGAATTTAAATCAATTAGTATGACATTAATTATGAAATATTAATGTATGAATAGGTGTTCATACAGTATAAACCTTTAGTCAAAAGTTTTACTATCTCCTCGAGATGAATACTTTTTTTAGAAGATCAACTAATATGACCTTGATTATATTATATTATTTTACTATTTTATCTGATAGGTTGTGCATATGATTTAACTTCTTCTGATTTTCATAATATAATCCCCAAACATACTATATAATCTACTAAAATTTAAAAAAGAAAGGAAAATTGAAGGATTGAATCAGACTTCTTTTAACTCTTATCCTCTTATATTCCCAGGTTTACCTTTCTATATGGCCGATAGAAAGAAAACCCATTTGTTTCAAATGAGCTTCTCTCATCAGCCAATTGATGATAGATTTCAAACAATTTATGATGAATTTTTATACTATCGATTCAAAGAAGCCCACGTCACACCTTCCCACATCCTGAATCAAGCAGTTCTTAATTATCAAGATATAGACCTCTTCCCAATCACCACTCTGTAATTTCTCTTAACCCTCACTCTTTCTTTCAATTCTGAACTGCTCTTTGAATTTTTTACAAGCCTTAGTGCTAACACTAATTGTACCTCCATAAACTCTTATGTCTGTAGACATCCTGTAGAAATAATCAAACAGGACCTTACTAGATATTTACATCTTTCTACAAAAGGTGTTCAACAACTTAACATTAAAGGGAGATTATGATTGGAACACTTTAAATTTAACTCTTAGAAATACCCCCTTAAATTAACACATATCTCTAATCCAATCACTTAACCAAAATGCCCATATCATCTATCATGTTGCCCACACTTCTACTCTTCTTATTGTTGGAGATAGAGTAAATATTACCCCATTGCTATATATCGTCACCTATTTCATCATGTAGGGCACTAAATTTGATAAATCCCATATAATTTTTGACTTCAAAATCTTACTCCCATTTGTCAACCTTCAACCCGACATAAGAAGAATATCTCTTTAGGACACCTAGTCACTTTCGTCCTATATAAAAAATATGAACTTTTATATCCTGCATTAGCAAATATATCATAATATTATACTCTTATGGTTCCTTCCACATTTTCTTTTGTTGACACCAAGGGGATGAGCTCGAAGAAGAGCACTAATTCGATGAGGCAGGGTAGACCCTACAGCACCACCTCTAGCACTAGCACCAACTTATATGTTCCAGGACTACAACTTGATTGTGGAATGACTTGACTGCCTGGACTAGTTATCAGCAACAATGTATCCGAGACTACTCAGCATTAGGAGTGGCTTCACCACAAGCACAAGCTTTTCCAAATAAAATATGAGCTACATCAGCAGTAACACTAGGAGATTGATAAGTGCAAATAATATTATATTTTATGTATTAACTTTTTAGTTAAAATATTTTATTTTATTTATATTTGTGTAGGAAAATACAAGAAATGGGAAAAATATTCAAGTATGATATAGTGTCGCGGTGTTGGACAATATACCATCGCGACGCCATATTTACACCACCAAAGTGCCAAAATATGGATATGGCGACACCAAGTATTTATATGACAATGCCGCAGCATCAACAGCACCATGGTGCTACAGTTTCATACCATGATCTACCAACAAAGTGATGGGCTTATTCATTAAACAATGGGTCCATATCAGAAAGCACTGCAGTAGAAGAAACCTGTTCATTTTATGGGCATCATAGCATAATTGTCTCGAGCCCCGTAGTGCTAGAATCTATTTTTCTATGCTTCTTTATAAATAGTTCATTTGTAATGTTAGTAGAGGATTTGAGTCACTTATTTAATTTCAGTCATTATAGTGCTTCTCTGATTTTTCCTTAGGAGTGATAACAAAGGAAATTTAGAGAAGTACAAAATACATCCCATTATAGTGCTTACCTTGAACCCAGATAGGTTCAATGATCCCCTTTACACTCCTAAGGAACTATTTATATAAGTATAAGATATGTTACATTAATAGAGATGTGTAAAGGAGATCATTGAACTCATCCGGTGATATATTTACTTATATACTTTTTTTTCTTTTGTGTAATTAATAAAAATGAATTTGCTTTCCTTGTTCTTCATATATGGCTAAATTCTTTAGTTTTTGATAAATGGTGCAAATGGAATGAGAAGTATAAATAAATTCTCTTCATCAATAATTTCATGACATTTTCAATATACCATGTCTTCATTTAATGCACATAAAGATCATATGAGTAATTAATAATAAGTGTAATGAGGTGCCTAAGAATATAAAAGCAGGCAAAACTACATAGTTGGATTAGTATGATGCAAGCATAGACATAATTCTTGACATGTATCAAATTTATTAAATTGATTTTTATGTAAGGGGTTTTTAATAGTACATGCTTTACTTACTCTTCTAAAATTCTCATAGGGTAACAGACTGTGGGAGTTTAGAGTGGTATTGAAGTTGAAAGGTTTAACTTGTCATTTGTCTCTTCATGCTTGACTAAGTGGTCAGTGATGCATATGCTCTAAATAACATCAATATAATTGAGAATCATTAAAACAAATATTGTATTTACATTCTATCAATTAAAAATAATTTATCCAAATAGTATTTCATTTAAATATTTTTTATTTTAAACTAAGTGATTGAATCTCCACAAAATTTATTTTTATTTAGTGGGATAATTATTATAGTTGAAGTAAACAATACCAGTATTTGCAAGTAAGCATTCTTGTTCGTTGGATCGATACTCTACTCTATCACTATATTACCTAATTTGGCATGTATATTTGTCTATATTAAGTGGAGCCTTTATAATTTTTATATCAAAGAAAAACTAATTATTGTTTAGGGATTGATAGAGCCCTAAATTATTTTTACAATTCATTAGGTTACTTCATTGCCCCCATCAAGTTTTTAGTGCCATTGCCAGGGAAAATTTTGTTTTATTTATAAAATTATTATAATGTTCAATTAAATACACAATTAGTCCAACTATATTCTTCTATACTTTTATTTTAAATTACGGATTGCATATGTGTGGTTTCATGCTTACAAGACATGGAAGGGTGTCACATTTAAATTTTGATTATAAATTTGAGAGAACCCTTTCTAAAATTACAACCACTAAAATGATTTTTAAAATGGCTGATCCTGTTGAAAATTTAGATCATTTTAGACCTCCTTAGGATTTTATAAACCCTTTAGTAGATGAAATTAACCGAAGCATAAATAGACCCATCATCCAAGGAAAAAAATTTTAATTCAAGCCTACAATCATTTAGATGGTACAAAATTCTCAGTTAAGGGGAACTCCCATTGAAGCACTAACCAATAGTTAGCAAGTTTATTATAAATTTTTGCAATATTTAAGTACAAAGGTGTTAGTGATGATGCCATTAGACTTAAATTATTCCTATTTTCTTTAAGAGATAAGACAAAAATGTGATTAAATTCTTTACCCCCAGGCCCTATTCTAACATGGAATGAGTTGGCCCATTTCTAGGAAAGTATTTTCAACCTTCTAAGATTACCAAACTTAGAAATGTTATTACTTCTTTTAATCAATTAGAAGGAGAATCTATTTATGAGTGTTGGGAGTGATTTAAGGAGATGCTTAGAAAGTGCCATCACTATGCCTTAATTGATTGTTTGATAATTCAAACTTTTTATAGTGAATTGGTAGGATCCCTTAGAGGCATAATTGATGATATAGTTGGAGGTTCTTTGATGTCAAAGTATTTTGAAGATGCTTATAAATTAATTAAAGAAATGGCATCAAATAATTTCCAGTGGCTTATAGATAAGGTAAATCTTAAGAGAGTGGCAAGAGTCTATAAAAATGATTCTTCATCTATTTTGATTGCATAAATTGTAACAATATCAAAGAAGTTGAGCACTTTATTTTTAAAAGATAAAAGCTTAATGGAAGAAAATGATATCCAAGGGATTGAAAATATTTATTGGATTGGAAGACAAAATAATCCCTATTCAAATACAAATAATCCAGGTTGGAGAAATCACCCAAATCTTAGTTGATCAAATAATAAAAGTGGAAATCAAAGGAATTCTAGTCAAAATAACTAAGGCACAAATTGAAATAAAAATTTTGATAATAACAATCCAAGACCAGCATATCCTCCTTGATTTAATCAAAGAAATTAGTATGGAATTAGAAAAATACCACTAAAAGATGTGTTCATGCAATTGGAAACTCAATTACAAAACTAGGATGCTTCAATAAAAATTTTGAAATTCAACTAAGTCAGCATGTAATTTCTATGAGTAGTAGGCCCATTGAATCTCTTCCTAGTAAAACTGAAGTTAGTCCTAAAGATAAGGAAAGAGATATAAATGTGACCCAATTGACGGGTAGCAATCATCCACCTTAGCCAAATCAAAAATTCAGGCAAGTCTGGCTGAAGACTATAAACTTAATCTTGTTCGAGAGGCAACCCAACCATAGGTCTAGTTAGTTATCCAGATTGGTTGAAAACTAAAAATATAGCGCATTAAGGGAGGCAACCCTATCTTTTAAGTTAAGTTTTGCTTAATTTTCTTTTAAAAAAAATCTTTGAGAGAAAAGAAGGGAGAACCTCGATGCCATACTTTTGAATGTCGCAATGCCCAGACGAGGAATAATGATTGAAATTCTAAAATTTTCAAACTTCCCTCCCACTGAAATCTATTAAACTAATAAGGGAGAAGTTCCTTTCTCAGTTCTTACCTTCTCTTGAGTGAGTAACATACTTTTTTCTCTTGGAAATCAAAAGTCTAAGTAATGGGTAGAATCAAGCATATATCATCTTTTTCAAAAAAAAATGAAAATCATACCAAGAATAAGGATTCTTTTTCAATTCTCTACATGCAAAGTTATATCATTATTACAAAGTTGAATGAATTCAATGAGGAATTGCATTAAGATATGAAGAAGTACATATTGGAAATAAGGATGATGCATAATGGTGGAGTTTATTATATGCTTTCTTTCCTGGGCTTATTGTGTTACTATTTGATTATAAGGAAAAGTATTTTAATAAAAAAAATCAATTCTAGATGGATTGGCCCCACTATCATTATAATTTTTCTTGATGGTTCCATTAGGATACATGATAAGAAAACCTTACAAACCATCAAAGTCAATAGGTATAGATTGAAATCATATGATTAGAGGAGTGAAGAAATCTTAAGGATGTGTATGTATTTTACTTCATTGTTTTGTAGAAGAGAAGGAAGTGATGGGAGATATTGGCTTGCGTAATTATACTTAATTGGAAAATTTAGCTTTGAGAGTCATTGTTGAATGTTGGGTGCCATGTGCACTAGTTATCTTTTAACTGCATTATGTTATGAATGTTATATTATGTTTTATGTTTAACACATATTTTATGCACTTTTTATCACTCATATGAAAGCATGTATTTGTAGTGTTTGTTTATGTATTTATTTACATATTAGAAAATTTCTTTCATGCTTAAATTATTATTGTCCTCCAATTACTTTTATATTATGATTAATTTATCAACCCTTACAAAAAGAATAATTAAAAATTATAAAATTAAATTTAGGATAATATTAAAAACCTAGATCCTAGTTTGAATGAATTTTGTTTATACTTATAGGTTGAAAAAACTAATACTTAACAATTCAACCATTTGAGCTATTATCCTAATTTTAATTTATAAGTTATAACTTTATGAATTTAACTTTTTAAAATGTATGATGAATAATTAGTATTAAAATTTAGATAACCTGAAGATGCAATTAGTAATCTCACCAAATCCATACATTAAAATTATTAAGATTGTATGAAAATACTATAACAGAAGTTTATATTTAAAATAATTAATTATGTTCTCTATAAAAGAAAAAAAAAGAAATACAAATAGTTCTTAAAAAAAAGAAATTAAAAATATTAAAATAAAAAGATGAATATATTTTAAAATTGGTATCAATGAAAGCTTAATATTTGAAATATGATCTTATACAAAAATTGTAAGGGATAAGATGAGAGAGCTAATATAAGGGATGGTAAACTAATTAAAGTACAATTTTAAATACAATCATATCCAATTATTAAAACTACATTTTTCACTTCAACATTCAAAATTTATGATCAAATCTAATTTCAAATTAGGTAAAAATAAGAATAATTGATAAAGTTTAACTATTAGTAGTTTTCCAAACAAGAAGTATATCTTTGATTTATTTTTACTAATTCTAGATAGTGATGTATTATCCTATATTTTAGCAATTTTATATTATCACTTTTTATTTTATTTAATCACTTAATCAGAATTATAAACTTTTATTTTCTAGAGGACAAGCAAGAGTTTAAGCTCGGGAGGATTTGATAAGTGTAAATAATGTTATATTTTATGTGTTAATCTATCAATGAAAAAATATTATTTTAGTTATTTTTTGTGCAGGAAAATATATGAAATGAGAAAAAAATTTAAGTATGGTACATCGCCGTAGTGTTGAAGGCTATACCATCGCGGCGCCATTATTGACACCATCATAGTGTCCAAATATGGAAATAGCGGTGTCTAGCCCTTGTTTTATAGCACTATAAATTCAGAGGAGTCCAGGCCACAAAGCCCAGTCTTTGTCTGCACAGCGTTGTAGCATCAAATTCTAGCACCGTCAAGCCAAGGGGAGTGCCACATGGATGCCATAACGCTCAATCATCAATAGTCTTGTAGTGCTATAATTATAACCATTAATACCACAATATGTTATTGATGCAACACATCAATTAATTAAATAGTGGGTCCTTATCAAGAAGCATCGTAGCGGAGGAAACCCTTCAATGCTATAGTGTTAGTTCATTTTTTGGGCGTCATTGCACAAGTGCTTCGAGCATTACATTGTCAGAATCCTTTTTTTTTTTCAATAAATTATCCATTTGTAATATTAGTAGAGGAGTTCAATCACTTGCTTAACTTCAGTCTTTATAATGTTTCTTTGATTTTTCCTTAGGAGTGATAACTATGAGAATTCAGAGAAGTAAAAGATACATTCTATTAGAGTGTTAGGCATGTGTTTGTGGAAGCAATTCTGTAAGTTGAAGGATAAGTGTAGAGGATATCATTGAATACATCTGGTGATATCTTTTCTACTATACTTTCATTCTTTTGTGTAATTAATGAAAATAAATTTGCTTCACTTGTTCTTCATGTTTGGCTAAATTCTATAGTTTCAGATCGATCGTGCAAATAGAATGTAGAGCACTAATAAATTCTCTTCATAAATAATGATCATATGTGTGGTTAATATCTGGTGTAATATGGATCCTAGGAATAGGAAAATAAGTACAACCAAATATGTTGGATTAGTATGATACAAGTATAGGCATAGTGCTTGTTATATATCAAATTTATAGAGATAAATTATCATGAAGGGCTTTTAACAGTATATGCTTTTCTTACTCTTCAAAGATTCTTATAGGGTAACATACTATGGGAGTTTAGAATGTATTAAGGTTGGAAGATTTAATTTGTCATTTGTTTGTTCACCCTTGATGGAGCAATTAGTGATGTATATGCTCTGATTACATCAATGTAAAAGAAAATCATTAGGAAACATATTGTATTTACATTCCATTAATCCAAAATCATTTTAAAAAATAGTGTTTCATTTAAATATTTTTTATTTTAAATTAAGTGATTGAATCTCCACCAAAACTTATTTTTATTGAGTGAGATGATTATTGCAATTGAAGTAGATAATACTAGTATTTGTAAGTAAACATTCCTCCTCATGAGATTGATACTCTACTCTATCACTATATTATTTGATTCGGTGCATATACTTGCATAAATTAAGTGGGGGTTTTATAATTTTTATATCAAAGAAAATCTAATCATTGTTTAGGTATTCATAAAGCCCTAAATCATTTTTATAATTCTTTAGGTTACTCCACATCCCCCATAAGAGATCCAGTAGATGTATCAGCAGTAGCATGAACTTCTCCAGCAGCATAATGCAATAGTGTGAGGCAGATCGAGCCTGATTTAGCAACCAATTTTTTGCCATTCACTAATATTTCCAGCAACCACCATCATGTCACTTGATTGGTGCTTTTCTTACTTCAAGGCTTGTTTTTGTTGTGCTGCAGTCTTTATTTCTATTTCTATCATCTTTCTATTTGAATGTATCTATTTTTTTGTGATGTCAAAAGGGGGAGTATATGTTTGATTATGGTTGTTGGTATTTTACTTAGTTATGTTTCACTTTTTTATGTTTGTGCTTTTTATGTTTCTTTATTCTTCTACATTTAAAAATTGAAAATTTTCTTTCAAAAAAAAAACATTTTCTCCCAAATTTTTAAAATAATTCCCTCGATAAGGGGGAGATAAAAAATAATAAAATAAACTTAAAAATTTAACCAATAATGTTTTTCATCATCAAAAAAGATGAGATTATTGCAATTCGAAAGCCTGAGCTTATAACTTTAATAATAACAAACATTATTAAACTTTTACTTTGTTCCTCTTGATATTATCACTAGATATTTATTTACCTTGTGCACACTAACTTTTTAGGCACAATGTACACCGTAGCATAATGGATCATGACTCAAGACTGGGCAGAATAGGTTTGATGTTTTTATAAGAGTCCATATTTCAACATTTTGCATCGTAAAATATTTTAAATATTTCGATGAGTTTGTTGATACTAATAGAAATTACCATGGGATAATAAATACTTTAAAATGATGTTGTGAATGTTACTCAAGAATGATTTTTTTTTTTTTGGTCACTTTAAATGTTACTCATGAATTATTTTTTAATTTTCCATTATTGAATGTTTATACAAGTTTACAACATGAACATTACTACTTTTGTTGAACATGTGAATTTTCATATATTTTTCTATCATGTTGAATGATGTTCATATATGTTGAAAGTACTAATATTTCTATATTTATGTGTTTAAAAATGTGTGAAAGGAGGGAGAAATGAGTAAATGCAAGTGGCGACTATTAATGTTTTTTATATAATACAAGTAAAGTTATAAGGGCTTGTGCACACCTATGATTCCTCCATCTATTAGTATGATACACCTAAATAGATGCAATATGAACAAGTAGAAGTATAAGTGGAAGTGAAGTTATAATGGGTTAAGGGGAAAATATGATAAAATATAGGTATAAGTGAAAGTTAAAGTATAAGGAGACATAGGGAATATGAAATTTGTTATGAAATAATATGATGAATGTTATTTTCTATTATGTATTTTATTTCCGACATAATGTTCAAGCAAATGTTCATGTTATTATTATTGGCACTCTTGTTGTTTAACATGTAACTTTTTGCACTTATGTAGTTATTTAAGCGACAACACATGATGCGAACAACCAAGTTAATCTATTAAAATATATTTTATTATTATACAATGTTCAACTATCATGAAAATCATTTTCATGTAGATATTGTATTCTCTAGTAGGTCTTAAGTAGCCTACGGAGCAAGTGTTGGTCATTCTTATATTACCTGCATATTATTTCATAAAAGGGAAAGGCACTGCTTGAGCAAAAAACATTAATAAGGGTTAAAGTTTGAACTATAAGTATGTTCCTTGAATATAGGTGATTTTTTTGGTAATTAACTTATTGTATGCCTATTGGTTTAGAAAGGGTTGTATTTGAATTGTTGTATATTGTTCTTTTGATAGTATGAATGAAGTGAAATGAAATTATGATGAAAATATTTATGATTACCGTTATCTAATGATGTAGAAGGTTCTATGTTGCAAATATAGAAGAAAAAAAAAACAATTCTTCCAATTGGGAATGGGTTACCTATCATGGCCTAACACAATGTGACCAACTTTGGCATAGCAAATCATATTGAGTCGAGTTATGACAGTTAAGCCTACATTTACACATAAGTAGCCATTTGCATTGGATTCCACAACAAATTATTCCTTTGTCTATAAGTCAATGGAGATGCTCTTAGACATTTTTCCTTCATAGGGAAATAATAGCCTCAACTTGATTATGGGCTAGATTATTCATCTAATCAAATACTTAGGAACAAAAAGAATCCCATCATCCAAAGTCTTTAATAAGATTTTAGTGGTGACTAAGACTATTACAAATAAGTATAAAAGTAAGACAATACATTGTGTAAAATGCTTGTCAAATATATAATAAATTTACTTTAAAATTATGCAGAGATTTTGAAAGAGCACCACAAGTGGATGAATTAAGAGTTTTTTGTTAGATAAACACTTTGATTCTTCCTTGAGAAGTCAAACTTTTATGTGGAACTTTTCTTCTAAAAAATTTTATTTGAATTTTAGTAGAATAATGAATATTTAAGCTAGTAGAACATCTAATTTTTAGTAGAATTTTTTTTTTTTAAGTAACATACATTAGAAGATCATACCAATCGGTAGCTGATCTTCATAAATATGATAATTAGCTAAAGAAAATCAGAATATCCTGAACATAATTTAGTCATAATTAATATTATAAAATCATTTGACTTACTTTGAGATGAGTAACATAATTTTTACTTATAAAAGTATATGACCATTGCTTCTAAAAAAACTCTACCTTTTAAGCATTCAAGGATTGTTTCAATCCAAAGAAAGGCAATATTAGCATGATTAGTGTGATTAATATAACAAAGAGAGAAAACCTTGCTAACAAATGAGTAATCTCTCCATATAATACATACATATGTGAAACATATAAATGTTCAGAAAACACCATTGTCATTTGTCATTCTTTAACAAACATTAATGTAATGATTCTATATATAATTCAAACAAATTTCTCAGTTACTGATCATCAAATGAAACTAATGACTAAGAAATGATTTAACAATATTAATAAATTATGCGTTGAATCTTCCCAATGTATCAGTTGCAGACATACTTAAGCACACCTGGTATGTGAATGTTGTAAAAGTACTCATCCCAATCTATATTCTTTGGATCAAAATCGAATATTTGATTATCATTGTGCTTCTTTGTTGCCATTCTCAATCTCTCCAAGTTAAAATCATCAAAACTGCATGAAATTCAGGCTTTCAGTGAAGATATTATACTATATAAATTTGGAGAAATTATCAATGAGGTCCTAATAATTTTCCATAATTATATATGCATAATTTAGTTATAACAACAGGTCAAATAGAGCATACCATCCCTTGAAGAAGCAGTAAGGTATGTAGAGATCAATGAGAAGCATCAAAAATTTGTACTTTCTGCTAAGCTCGTTGTACTTCTTCGAAAATGGGCAACAAAATATGGCATTGACCAAACGCAACATCTAATTATTGAAGATTACAGTTTTCATTAGGGCTCTAGAATTCAATAATAAATAATAATAATAATTTATCATATTCAAAGAACACTGACCTCTAATGGCAGCCAATATCGAATAAACAAAAAAATACGAAAAATGGCCAATTTCTTGAATACGGGAACTTTTTGCAGGCTGATTTCCTTTCCATTCTTTCCAAATAATGGATTTTTGGAAAAATAACGGTACCCACATTGCTCTAAAATTGAGTACTTGACAGGATTTCTTACAGATGAGCTTATGTGATAGATGAATTCTGCTTGATGATTTGAGTGAGCGACCACCATTGCTATCAAAGCATTGACAACCATATCTCCAGGAATCTGATTAATTTTTATCAAATTTAACCAGACTAAATATAACATCTCTAAATTTTATTGAAGAGGCTTTTGTAAAGTGCCATAAATCAAAATATGATTAAATGTTTGTTTATTGTCATAGATTCTCATAAACTTATAGTCATAGCTTGTAAATTGAAGAAGGTATTTACATTTTATTTCAAAGAATTGTTCATATTGCAATTGTAAATTGAAGAATTTTGTTACAATTTTTTTCATAGAAGAGTAGCTATGTAGCATATGCATTGGTTATAGTTTTGAAGAAGTGAAGCTATAGATAAATAAGATTCATGACTAAAAACTAATTTAGGCTTCGTTTAGGACAACTTTGTTATTGTTTTGTAAAGTTGTTAAAGAAAAAGAAATATTTTAAAGTTGTAGAAAACATCTTTTCAGTGCAATTTTTTTTTTTTTACAAAAAAGTAATGACCAAATGAAAATTGTGATTGCAGTCTGAAAAGCTAAACAGTAAGAAATTTGTCCACAACAAACCTTAGTGAGATAAAAATAACTTTTAAAAACTAATTTTAGTAGTACAAGCATTCATCATCGTTTTACCAGGAATAAATACTTAAAGAAATTGCTTTTGTTCTTTTAAATAGAAGGAAAAAAGAAAAAGAATGAGAATATTCTAACAAAATTTTGAACTTTTATATTTGCTTTGAAAGTACTGAAAATAACTCAAAACCCCTCACCTCTTCTCTTCATCCCAAATCCTAACAAATTATTCTTAAATCATGTAATCATTTCTATTATTTGAGAGAGAGAGAGAGAGAAGCTAACTCACCACATCCATTGGAGATTCAATGTCGGCAACAAAGCAAGGAAGGGTTCCTTTTGCATAACCAACAATTATGTTGTCAATTGTTCTGCAATTATTATTGAGAAATATATAATTTTAAACATTACAAAATGAATTTTAATATTAGATGTATCTCAAATTATCATGTAATGTAATTTTGGAATTGTTTTGATTTACCTATTTCCTTCAATCCAACCAGGAAATGGCTCCTTCCATGTACTTGTTATAATTGTTGGGCGAGCAATAACAAGAGGCAAGCTTCCTCTCAACTGCCCAAGCAACATCTCACCCATTGCCTTTGTGAACACATATGTATTTGGCCACCCAAAATGTCGTGCCCTTCATTAAAAAAAAATGCAAATTAACATTGAGAGCATTTCTAATAGAACTTTAAATTATAATAGTACATTAATATTTAAAACATTTAATAATACATTAGCGTAATTCTGACCTCTCAATGCCCAATTCTTTCATGGCCACTTTCTCAACATCCATTGTTGAATTATCAAGTTGCAAGAGTTCCTTCTTCCTTCTCTCCACCAATTTTATCTCAGCATCTATGTCCAAATACATATTGCCTTTGAGTGTTTCACCCTTGCCAAAAGCCTTCTCTAATAGGAGTCCCTCTTTTTCTCCAGTAACATAGGCTAATATAGTTTCAATAAAATTTAGAATTATAATATAATTTAATAAATTAAATAAGGAGTTTTAGCCATATCTATATGCTAAATCAAATGATGATAAGAAATTAGAAGTCTCTTTGACAAATTAGGGGTGCAAGATGATGAAATAAAAAATAACATTTTAGAAGGATATTTCCACATTATTCAACAGGTATCAAAGGAACTTATTCTAACTTCTCTTTCATGATGAGAATCCAATGATTCATCTAGAATTTGTCCACATTAACATTTTAGATGTTCGATTTAGAATCTAATATGCTTGCACGATGTTTTTACAAAATTGGATGATAAAGTTTGTGTTGCTATTGGATATGTATAATTGTGTGTTTACCTGTTGAAACGTGGAGAAAAACTTCAAGTTTACTGCACTTTTTTGCAAAATTCATGGCATTCTTTGCACCTATAACGTTAATATTCAAAGCAATATCATACCTGCAAAAATATATTCCCATATTAACTGCTTTGTAAATATGAGAGGAAAGTTTGGTTATATAATTAGAATAGATATACATTAGATGTTGTATGTCAATGGTAGAGTATTTAAAAAGAAATTTTTAGTTATGAGAAAGAAGATTAATGGGGAAAAATATCAAGATATCCTAATTTATTTGTATTGTATCATAAATAATATTGGTGGAGAGAGAGAGAGAGAGAGATTTATTTTCTAAAAATATTTTATGCCAAAAATCCGACAAGGAACACCATAGGCTTAACCTGTTTATAATAATTTACAGTAATCATAGTCATTATTATAAAGGATCACCTTTCCTTAAAATTAGACAAGGCTTTAGTTTGTATAGGATTTTACTATGGTGAACTCCCCTTGGGGTTTTTGAGAAGTGAAGGGAGATGTTATGGATGGCTAAACTGGGCGATCTTGGTAGTCCCTTTTGCCGAGCAACTATTGCATAGCACAAATGTGATGAACTAATTTGCTTAGGATTATAACTCTTATAGAAATTGAGACTATAATTTAAGGCTGGCTCAAATAGAATTGAGAGCACCATAAATGCTCAATAAAACTTTAGTTGATAAATAAAGCTATAGAATTCTCTATAATTAAGGAGTAATGAAAGTCCAAAATGATTAACAATTGCGGTATATTTATATAGTTCTTATATAAAATTATATGAAACACACTATCCTATAATCAACAAAGAATGGAGTGTATTATGATATTCTTTTAAAAAAAAAGAGATATGACTTGATTCACTTTGTTAAGAGTCAACTCAAGCAACTAATTGAGGACCAACATTGGCCATCACTTAAAAAGTCTTCAATACAACAATAACAACAACATCAAGTCTTTATCCCACTACGTGGGGCAGCTACATGAATCCTTTTACTCCACAGTGTCCTATTAAGAATCAAATTCTCATTTAAATATAATAAAGAAAGTTCATTTCTAATAATTTCTAACCAAGCCTTTTTAGGTTTACCTCTGCCATTCTTAACAAAAGCCAAATTTAATGCATCTACTTTTATAACTTGTACATTGAAAGGCCGCCATTTTTTGTGACCAAACCATATAAGACGACTCTCTCTAATCTTATCTTTCACTGGAGCTATTGATCCAACCTTTTCACATATATGCTCGTTTTGTATCCTATCTCTAAGAGTAAAGCCAATCATACAACTGAGCATCCTCATCTCTGCAACGCTTACTTAATATTATGTCTCTCTTTTAATGGCCAACATTCTGTACAATAAAGCATTGTAGGTCACAACACCATCTTATAGAATTTCCCCTTAAGTTTGAGGGGGACTATTCTATACTACAATAAGCTCGATGCATTCCTCTATTTCAACCATTCAACTTGAATTCTATTGATAATATCACCATCTATTTCACCATCACACTAAACAATAGATCCAAGATATCTAAAACATGTAATCTTATTAATGACTTGATAGCCCAAAGTCACAATCCCCTCACTTAATATATTACTACTAAATATACACTATATATATATATTGGAATGAACGAGCAGGTGTAAGAGTTGCATGGTAGATATAATACTAATAAGAAGCATGGTAAAAATAATAACCAAAATTTGAAAGGAAGTAGCATTTCCCATTTTATTGTTAAAATGTTATTAGAGTAATGTCTCTTATGTAACTATAACTTATATGATTTTTGTTTGGTGAGTAAAATTATATATTTTTTACTGTCTTATTATGAGGCATGCACTTCCTTAGTTTACTGTGATTTTTCTCGAACTATGTCAACCCATAGAAGTCTTTATCTTCTACATAAATCTTAAGTTTGTTATCATATGCATGATCCCAACCTCATAATTTTTTCAAGCTGGAAGGGCTTCATTGTTCCCTCAAAGAAGATTAATACATTCAGTTGTTTACATATATTAGTTAGTGATCGATATATTAAGCTATAAGAAAGCATTTATAAATAAATAAATTATTTAAAACTATAGAAATCCAATGTGTGTTAACTTGAAAAGAAATTGAAGAGATTGTTGAGCTTTAATGAAAGTTAAGCCTTCCGTTTGCTTTCATAAGTGGTGAATAATCTAAAAAGTATGGAGGTTCTATCCTCTCTTCCTAATTTTGAGATAGTCCTTGTTTAGTTCTTATGCTAGATGTTGTCCCCAAAATAGGATGCAAAGATTCCAAAGAATGATGCAAAGATTCAATAATTCATTTAAGAGGTTTGATATGGTTAAGTTGATTTTATAGACTTCTAAAAATCATATAGTTATTGTATTTAGTGAACTCTTTGTATGCATTACTTGTTCTTGTGCCCTCTTAAGAATCATGTCATGTTGAGCCTATCTTGCACCAACTACCTCTAAGACTCACTAATTAGTGAGCCCTCCAAGAACATCTAACTAGGTGGAGATTAATTGAGAATCATACGCTAATAGCCTTTCAGACATATATTGAGTGAAAACCTTATAAAACACTAACTGCTCCTCATGCTCCCTCATTGGTGACCTTATTATGGATTTTATATGGACCCTATTAAATACTAGTACACCCTAAGGTTCAGTTATTGGTGAGTAATCTATGATATTGAGGACCCTCTTTGATATTGGATTATATGTAAGTAAATATCATCAAAGATGCATAGAGAAAAGTATATAATAATATCAATTGTATAAAAAGAATGATATTGTGTGAGGATGACTAGACAATGCATCCATAATTTAGATATAATTTTGAATTTGATAATTGAATGGACATATTATGCAATGAGTATTCTATAATTTTAAATTTAAATCATGCCCTCATAATTTTCCTATTAAAATTGCCAAGTTAGGATGCTCGATCCTCATACGAGATGAGACTCCTTGGTCCTCTAATACATGATAGATTTTAAAAGCCCTTAAATTTTGATGTTTGATAGAACACGTAGATGAGTTGAAAACCATATAGTATAAAAGGATCAACCTTTTATGGATCTTAATGAAGGGTATCAACTTCGTATACAAAGATATATAACAACTTATTTAGGCTGCACAATTTGATGATAATAGGAAGTCAACACCAATGCACAACTATTCATAGAGCGTTCAAGTTGTCTTTCTTTCAAGACTGTAAAACTTAATTATTGTCTCTATTATTGACACACAATCCTAGTAAGGCATCATGGTTTTCTTTGGTTATGCTATTAAGGTACTACATTATCCTTCCATTGAGGTTAAACATGAACATAACAGAGAGGTGCTTACTAAAGTTGATGGATCATAAGGACATGATAGACAGCTCCAAATTTTTACATGCTAAAAGTCGTGTTGGTACACATATATAGCCTCTTTCATAAATAGAGAACTAAATAACCTAAATGTTTGAGATATGTTGAGAAAATTAATCACTACCATGAAAGGTGAAGAACTATACAATTGGAAGGTAATGATAAGTTGGTTCAAGTTAGTCCCTTTCTAAAAAAAAAAAAGCAGATTATATGACCAGACGATAATAGATAAGTTAGCCAAAAAAAAAAAACCCTCTCCTAAAATGGGGACTATACAATCTAAACCTAGTAACATATGGGATGGTATCGGATCCTTTCTTGAATATAAGGAATCGTAATACTTTAAAGCATCATATTAGTTGACATTAGATATATAGTTCCTTTTTTATAAGAAAAAAACTATATGAACTATAGGCAACTCAAGATAGAAGTGGGGACACCATAAATAATAAAAAGAACTTTTGTTGGGGTTCATAACTCTAGAATCCTATATGATCAAGGAGTTTCAAATTTCTTACATGAATAAAAAATGAGGTATATTTATATAAATTGAGAGGAGGCTTAATGTTCACATCCACAATTATGTTATAATGTTCATAATCTTATTAACAATAGATAAGAAATATTGTGTTCTTAGTCAACAAGAAAGTGACTGGTGTCCTACCCCTTAGCTAAACTAATTGACATATCCAAGGAATTGCAATGCAATTGATATAGGGGTAGAATTATTAACTTGATACTAGTCACCATCAATAAAGTATTTGGTTAGTAAGATAAAGATTATCCTGTAGACCTCAATGAAATGAATTTAATTGATTTTATATCACCAAAAATGATGAGAACAATTTTGTTATATTTTTGGATCAAAGTTTGGGTTGCCAGAAAATAGTTACTATACGTCATCGTTATTTTTATGTAAAAATATTTGTATACTTGAGGAATCATTTGAAGAAAAATCCGTGGAGGTCATATGAACTCTAGTAAGTTAAACTTTTATAAGATGAATTACACAAAAAAAAGTGCCTTGAATCAATAAGAGGAAACTAACACAATGCTCATGATGAGAAGGTATCAGGGATTGATTTGTTTGCATTTTGAGATTGGCAAAAGTAAAAGTAGGGTCTTCCCCCTTCAAATGTGATAGTTGAATGTGATAAAGGCCCTGATGACCAAACTGTATGGTTCAATTCTGGGACAATTAGTCTTACAAACTAGTTGGTTGTTTGAATTTAAGGCCTTTTGTGTTCAAAGTTCTATATTTCTGGAATTAGTAGAATCATTGTGATGAGACAATCCATTTGATAATGGCTGAGTCAAGTCAAGTTCATTCAACATCTAAATTAAAGTTTAGATCTAGAATTGAGTTTAAGTTTAGCTTACTTTGAGTGCTCCAAGATTATAGTTCACACTAATTGATGATCTTGAACTGATATTATGATTAAAAGTTAAATAATAAAAGATAGAAGACAAGGTCTTAGAATAAGAAAATATTTGAATAAAAAAATTATCTTCTAAAAAATTCAAACATCATGTAATTTTTATAATTTATATCTTCTTATCCCACACTACATGTTTCATGATATACTTTTAATAAAATACATATTTCTCTCATTTTTCACATTTCAGCACCGATATATGTAAGCATTTTTCAAATGATGGGTAACAACAATTAGATATTTTGTGTTTCATTCATGCCTATGTTCATGCTTATATATAGATGCATATATTCGTATAAACGGTAGATATATCACATACACATAAATGGACATACATAATTTTGCGAACTTTGATCGTTCCCTAATTGTTTTTGACCTTTAATTGTACTTAAACTTTTATTAATGAGAATGATGGAGAATCCTTAACTTTCAAACTAAAAAAGAAGAAAAATAATAAAGTATTGGCATGCATGATGAATAGGTAAGTAAAATAAAGATGTAAATTTTTATATTTTACCTGACATAGAAATTGGTTGTTGCTGCTACATGGATGACCATGTTGATATCATTCCAAATTAATTCTCTCATTTTTATGTCTTCTATTCCCAAATTCTCATGGATGATATCTCCTGGGATTGCACAAATCTTCTCTGTGATAAACGAATGGAATTCCTTTCCATGCTTCTTCCTCAGACAATCAAATAATTCTTTTTCTATCACCTAAAGATAGAGGAAAAATAAAGGCCTTTGTCAGGAAACTTTTTTTAATAATGTCATTATAAGATATCTACCATTAAACTTTTCTTAGAATAATTGGCAAAAGACTTTCAGTTTAATTTCTCTTTTTGAAAGATTTTCATTTAAGCATCGTTTCCATATAAATTCTTCTTTTGTGTAAGTTATACTATACTTCTTAAATAGATCTTTATTTTTTCAGAAAAAAAAATGATATTATTGACAAGGACCAAGTCCGTTAATATATACAAGAAAAGTAATAACAAATATGAACATAAAAAGGCAATAAATTAAAGTTCTAACAAGTAGAGCTCTAAAGAATAATTCTCATAATTATTCTTCCCATGACGATCTATAACACTAACTAATTACCCTGTATTTAAAGCATAAATTTCAAGAGGAGGAAGAAATCCTCATAATGATTATAACGTTAACTAATCACCCTGGATTTAAAGAATAAGTTTCAAGAGGTAAAGATCCGCATAATCATTATAGCACAGGCTAGTCACTCTGAATTTGATACAAATTATATTAAAAAGAGCTTGAAAACTAACAAAATACAGACTCTTTATATGCATCACTAATTTTAAAGTAGATTCAATAATTTTTTAATAATTTTGATATAATTTATATTATATATTCTAATACAATTTATTTTCTGAAGGTATTCAAGCAAAGGACCTCTGCAATAACTTCTTCAATTGATGTTACATATAAATACAAAATTTTTCTTGAAGGTAGAAGTTGGTACGAATCAATATTTACAAAGTTTATATATTCGATGATAATTGACTAATATATTTTTATTTAGTTTTATTATCAAATTTTTTATTGTCTTTCTCATTTTTATATAATATATCACACAATGTGATGCAGTCATAGATACTTTCACATGTGATATTATTACTCCATCCACCACCTCCAGCAAATTTCAGCTCACCAACAAGACTGCCAAACTGACTGAGCTCAACCCCACTGCCCATAATGTGTGAATTTAAAGCCATGGACAACACGTTGGTCATGTTCCAATAATAAATGAACTTGTCGTGTCGCCAATAATATTGAAAAAATGAAAATTTTAAATTAATATATTCTAGTTTATGTAAATATACAAACATACTCTTATAATAAGCCAATAATTAATGACTGAATAATTGTAGTTAAACTACTGAATTAGGTTGTTAATTAATGAAGGAAGGAAAGCTGAACCTCGTTTTGCAAGCGCTTCTCAGCGGACTTGGTATCACTTGCTCTCACAAGAAGGTAGAGCCTCTTCACCTTTGGCTGAACTCTAAGCACCTTCTCCACAAAGACTTGGAACCGGAAACAACATTAGAAAGGCAAAAATATTATTCATTCCATAAAAATTACACAATGAATAAAGTGCTTGACAAAAGGAAATAAAAATATATTCCTTTAGATTTTTTTTCTTGAGATATATTTGCTTGACAATTGCTATATATATTAGTCATTCTAAATATGTTCATGCATATATTTTTTTAACCGTATAAAAGTTATTTGTGATAGAAAAATATCAGCAAAAAATAGTCTCTTTTTGATGAAAAAAATACATAACTTTTTCTTCTAATTTTAGAACAATAAAACAAAAAGTAAAGATAAAATCCAATACAGAAAATTTATCAGCTATCCTCTCAACCAATAATGATTTTCTTAATAAATTACTATAGATATAAGCGAGCAATTAACCCCTTACGCTTTGCTAAGAAGCCAGTTGAACCAGTAATGAGAATGCTCTTGTCTTCCAAGGCATCGACTATTCCCCCGAACTCCATTTCAGTAAGTAGAATTCACAACTAGAGAGAGAGAGAGAGAGAGAGAGAGAGAGAGAGGATTGTCTGTAAAAGCTTAAACGCTGTGTGCGAGGAAGATGAAAGGTGGCCGGCCGTAAGCTGGTTATAAATAGAAGACGAGTTCTGTATTCCAAAAAATAAAAAATAAAAAAACGAAAAAGGTCTTCCCTTTCCCATATGTGCTTGCGAGCCAGAAATAAATGTAATGAGTGAATGAGTTGTTGGCTTAATAAAGGCGTCCATGTTCGCGTGCTCCACCGATCGATATCCTTATTGACTGATTACGCTCCTTGCCATACATTTCGTAGTTTGTGGTAATAAAGAAAGAAAGAAAGAAAAAAAAAAAAAAAAATATATATATATATATATAGTATACTTTTATTTTGTAAGATTTGGTTTTACATAATATTATTATTATTTTAACAGTTTTCGTTTTTTTTTTTCATTGTTTAAAAAAATATATTATATTAAAAAGAAGTTTTAGAAAGCTCAACATTTTTTTTGAAATCACAGAAAAAATAATGGCCAAACATAAATTCAAAATAAATCAGATTAATTTTGTAGCCGGTTCATGATTGAACGAGTCGAACCAATCGGTTCTGTGCCATTTCTAAAACTTTGCTTTTAAGTGAGATCATTATAAATAATAAAATAAATGGCCTTACACTCTTACTCCTCGGACTACTAAAGATATTATAGAAATTTTAAAGAGCAGTTGAATCCTTCAATTTTTATCATATCATTTATAAAACATGATAATAAATTCACTAAAAAATAGCCTTGGCTTCATAGGCTTCTTAGGTGCGGTGGTAATATCTCATCTTCTCTCCTAATCTTGTCCCCTCTCTTAATCACGGCAAATTATTACGTCCGGACATCCAATAAAAACTTGTCATGTTGACTGTGCTTTGACTGTGGGTTTTGACTGTGCTTTAGGTGCACTTTCTCTGCAATTTACCTATACTTTACCTGCACTCTTGACTCTGCTTTTTTGAGTCAAAGTGCAATCCACATGAGAAATTTTTAGTGGATATCCGGACCTATTTCTAGGCCTGGTGACGACCGTACGTAATAATTTTCCCTTAATCACTGTGAAATATGTGACGGCAAGTTGGTAGCCCTGCGGTAGTAATGTCTGATCTCCTCTTCTAATATTGTCTCCTCTCTTAATCACTCTGACGATCTTTTGATGCGAGCAGTGGGCGATGTAAGTAAGGACAGTGCTGACAGCCACTCTCATGTTCTATCTCCCAGCGGCAGTGATCGGCGAGATCAACAAGCAAGCAAGGGCGGGCAATATGACTATATGACTCATTTTTTATCCTAATCTGACAATAGAATGATGTTGACATGAATGGTGAAACCTGTAAAGGCGATGTGAATGGCGGGGCAAATAAACGCAGTGCTAATGGAGGAGTCATTAGCTATCCTTCATTTTATGATGAACTAGTCAACTATGAATCCAAAATTTATGAGCCAATAAATTAGTTGATGGTCCCGTAAGGGAGAGAGTAGAATTATGTCAAGTTTCATGGAGAACACCAAACGCATGAGTAAAATAGATGTGTAATGGATTTGCTCAATGATTTTATTATGGAGTACGCGCTTCAAAGTAGTTTAGAAAATCATGTTTATTTCTTGTGGTGAAAGTTTGATGGACCAATCGCAAGATTTAGGCTTCGTTTGGGACGGCTTTTTTATTGCTTTTTAAAAAGGAGTTGTAGTACAAATTTTTTAATTTTTTAACTAAAACTCCGTTTTGAGAAGCAATAAAAAAGCCGTCCCAAACGAAGACTTAATATTTATGATTTAATTTGAACTAAAGAGGAGTACAGCAACAGAGAACATCCAAAGATGTCTCATGAAAATACTAATGAGGATGAATTAGAGCCTTGAACCCATAGGGTACATTCTTCTTAAATGGGGTATATAACTATCTTAAAGAAGTTCATTAAAACGTTCCAACTTTTTTCCCCTTTTTCGCTCTGCTAGGGTTTTTACCCTAGCGGCGGCGTGCCGTTCTCGACTCTCCGGTGGGGGGTTTCATGCGTGAATCTAGGGAAGTTTTCTTACTTTCTTCTGGTTTTTCGTTTCCCCTCTGTGTTTTTGTGGGTTTTTCTTCCCGGCGTGCGCCGGATGGCTCCGAAATTGTTTGATCCTGGTTTTTTAGGGGCTTCGAATACTTCTCGTTCTTTTCTTCAAGCTCTTTCGGGTTCTTCCTCCTGTAATGATTTTCCGAAAATGAAGGTGTCGTCTTTTCGCGGTATGCCTTCTCTGTGGATTTCGGATGAAGAAATCATGGCTTTGGCAGTTCCTTTTCAATTTGCTCTAGTTGGATTTTTTCCTACGAAGCGTCCTTCACTTGAATCGATTAGAAAATTTTTCTTTAATCTTAAGCTGAATGGTGATGTTTCGATTACTTTGCTGGATTCATCTCATGTGCTGATCAAATTAGAACAAGATTTGGATTATTGTCGTGTCTTCTGTCATAGATCTTACCTGGTTTTCAATTGCTTCATGAAAATTATGAAATGGTCTCCCTCTGTTGATATAGGGATTGAATCTCCTGAAATCCCGATCTGGGTATCTTTTCCTTCTTTAAGGCCGCATCTTTTTTCACCAAAAATTTTACATGGATTGGCTTCCATTTTCGGTAAACCTCTCAAAATTGATTCGGCTACGTCGTTGGGATCTAGACCATCTGTAGCTAGGGTTTTAGTTGAATTGGATATCACTAAGTCCTATCCTAATCGTATTTGGTTGGGTTCTGAAAAGCTTGGATATGTGCAAAATGTTGTTATGGAGGATTTTCCGATTTTTTGTGGCAAATGTCGTTGCTTCGGCCATGCTGTTGGTGAATATCATTCTAAAAATTCTGCTGTAGTTTCGTCTATGTTAAACAAAATTACTGAACTTGTTGCTCCTGTGATTCAAAATTTCCCCAACCCTCCTTTAGCGCCTGTTCCTGAGTGTGTTTCTAAGACTGCTCTGGTGGGTGAGATGTTGAATAATGTTGTCTTTCCCCCAGCTGTGATTGTTAAACCCCCTGTTGTTGGCGTTGTTGAGATCCAAGATTTGGATAATAGAAATATGATTGAGAATGAGTTGATTAGTAATTGTGTTAGTGTGTCCCCTAATGTGGAGGCACCGTCGAATAATGTGGAGGGTGGTACTTTGGCTAATCCTGTTTTGGCGAATTTAACTCAGGAGGTGTTGCCGGGTTCGGTTTCTGTTCATGCTCATTCCGATTTAACTAGGGTGGATTGTGGTGTGAATGTGTTATCTCCTAATGCGTTACCTTTTTTCCCCCCTGGTGCCATGCTTGTGTGTTTTAATCTGGAAGATCAGGTGGCTGTTGATGGGGATGTTCAAGTGTTAAATGAGGCAGACGGTGGTTCTGATGATTTTGTGCCTGTTGAGGTGGTGCCGGTTGGTAATGTGAAGGAGGTTTCGTCTTTGGGTCGAGAAGAAATTATTTCGGTTAACAACAGCTTTGTTGAGATCCCTGTTAGTGAGGTGGATACCCAAGTAATGCCTAAATGTGTGGGTAATTCATCTGGTTTGGATATTCGGAAGCAGATTAATTGGCTGGAGGATTTGTCGGAGTCTGATTCGGAGTCGGATGAGTCCGACCAGGATTTTGATATTGTGTGTTCTCCAAAGGTTGCCAATAGGGGTAAATTTTGGGGGAAAGGCCGACGCAAAAGATGATTGTTCGTTCTTTTGTTTATCCGAGGTATTTGTCGCCTATTTTGTTAGATTTGCGGCTTCACGAGGCTTTGAGCAATGATGTGGTCGGGGCTCGTGTCCGAGTCGTTTTGCTGGTGGCAACCGAAGGTGTGCTTTTGCGGGATGGATTGTTGGGTCGCTTGCTATGCCTTTCTGGACGGTCCGTGTGGGACGTCCTGGACGCTGGGAGCCTTGACCGTTTGCTGAGCTCGATTTTAGATTATATTTCCTTTTTTGTTTGTTTCTTAGTCTTTTATTATGTTGCTTTTAAGTTATGTCGTTGTAACCTTTGCTGTTGATTTTATTATATAAAAAATGCTTGATCAAGGCAATTTTAGGAAAAAAAAAAAAGAAGTTCATTAAAAACATGTACGGACACATGACGGAGAGAACCGTCCGGATTTACTACACTTTTGTTGTGTTTTTGCAAAAAAATAACAAATATTCAATTATGAATGCATTTTTATTACACTTTTGATGTCTTTTTGCAAAAGCGCGGCAAAAACGTAACAAATATTCAATTATTTAATAAATATTAAATATTTGTTGACATTTTACCACCCTTTTGCAAAGCGCAGCAAAAGGATACTAAAAGCGCAGCAATCCGGACAGTTCTCTCCTTCCAGTGTATGCGTATAATAACTCTTCTCATTTAGGAGTGGAGAATGCTTCATCGCACCAATGTACATTATGATTAGGAATTTCTTCAATTACTAGAGCAAGTTGTGACAATTTGGCAATATAATTTGGCAATATTGAGAAAATCATTGGCTTACAATAATAGGAGAACCTCAATTCAATAATAGAAAGTCACCACATGATGTTCACCAAGCTAGGAGAATGATGAGATTTAGTGATGGTTAATTATGATGGCCCCCATATAAACAAATTTTCCTAGGAGGCATAAGATCTAGTGGAGACTACTTCATCGCACCAATGTCATGATTAGCACAAAGTCAAGTGAATACCTCAACATTCTATGTATAGTATTTATTAATTATGCCCAAACAAGCAAATAAAGATGTTTGAACTAGGAATGTTAGTTCTAATGCCAAATAAACATAAAATTTCAATTGAACAATAAGGGTAGAATGTCTTTCCACACAAAATGCCGATTCTTAATTGTCTAGGCTTATTTAGTATCTGATTTTATTTCTCCTAGTAAAATTCTTAGCTGCTTTCAGATCCGGCCGGGATTCCTTCTAAATTCTTGCTAGATCAAATGATGATCATTTGTATGGTCATATAAATGCAGTTTTTTTTTTCCTGTTTTACATGTACAAAACTAAGCGATAAAGGGAAAGAAAATTCCTTCGTGTGAATATAGAACATGCCCATCAAATAATAAAAGCTTATTTACATGTAATTGAAAGTCGTGATAGACAGGATTTACTGAGGCTAAAATAGCTTGAAAACAAAAGGTGAAATCTATTCGATCTTCTCCCTTGGTTGTCATTCTCAAGAAGTAAATAATTTTATACTAACAATTAAGGCTCTCTCAACCATCAGATTTTTTTGTTGGGAGGAAGCAGTCCAATAAATTCTGGCCAGCTTTATAATCTAATTCATTTCACATTAACTCATTTTCTAGTTTCTATCAGCACCACAACATGCTCACATAATGGGAAATTAAATAATAAAAAGTGCAATATCAAGTGTTGTGATAAAATAAAAAAAAACAAATTTCAAACTCTTCTATTATAAAAAAAAGATGTACTTTTTTTTCGGGGGGGGGGGGGGGGGGGGGGGGGGGCGAGAGAGAGAATTGCTAAAACAGCTGCAAGAAGGGGTAAGCACCCATTCATATATCTCAAAAAGATATAAAAATCAAAGCAAAAACTATGCCAAAATTTTGCAACCCTCAAAATATAAAAGATAACATACAAAGAAAAGTCTAATCAAAATTTGCCAAAAAATAAAATGATTGGTACAGGAATATTCAAAATATCACCCACATATGTAATGACTCAGGTACATAAAAGATGCGCACTCGTATTTCCAAGAAAAATCATCCAGAAGGTGTGCCAAATACATTCTAGCAGATAGGATGAATATATACATAAGATTGACCAATTTAAAGTGTCAACATATTAATAATTTTTTTGAGGGTAATGCAATACTCAACCAAAAAAAAATCTCAAAATTAATTTTTTTAGCTAAAACGAACATATAATTATTGAATTTATTTTAAGATAAATGAATGAAATAAAAACTTTAATTAAAAAAATATTTAATAATTTCAAACTTTATTGGAATCAAATTTTAATTAGAATATTCTGACTTAAAATATTTTTCCAATATAATTCAGCAAGAACCCTTTCATTGCCTATTTAGTAGTAGGTTGCTTGTTCAGAGCTTTAATTCACAGAAACAAGGGACCTATTTGTAAATCACATGTTGTATTTAAGGAAAAGTAATCACATGCATGTTTTATTCAATATTTTTCTGAAGGGGAAATTGACAGCCATAACTCAATAAATATCACTTGTCATTCATCTCATTTATTTCGTGCATGTGTAGACTTGGAAAACTTTGTTCATTCTCTTGATCTGATAGATCTAAACAGAAATTGAAATGTTTTGTTCACAATCCTTAAAATTAAAAGAATAAATAAATAAAACAAATCAAAAGAAACTTAGGATTCATTTGGGACACATTTCTTACAACTTTCTAATATAAAAATTTTTAATTCAAAAAATTTTTGTACTAAAATTTGTTTGAGAAAGCAATAAGAAAACTGTTTCAAACAAAACTTGGTGAAATTTTTCATATGATAAAAAGATGTTTCTTATTTATTGGTTAAAGGAATTATTGCTAACTTAATTAATGGTTATTTATTCAATTTCTCATGATGTTTGAACTGATGATAGTACAAGCTTGTATAGCTTTTGGCAATATAGCAACCTCTTTAGAAGAAACATTTGCAGTAAGTAATGTAGTCTCAAAAATACTTTAATATAGAAATATTACTTTGCCATAGTGATGCTCATGTCAGAGGGAATAGCAATAACATATGCATTAGACCAAAATGTTTTGATAATTTTATATTCAAGAGTATTGGGTATATAAAGTTTGATGCATTGATAGTTTAAAAAGAATTTTAAGGCAACTATATACCTAGTAATGATTATTATGTATATTAGAGTTATTTTCATATATGATGTGCCTTTGTGCATATTTGTGTATGTTTTACAAAGTTTAGTGTTGTTGTATCATCTTTGAGATTTTGTATTATGATAGATTATTTTGGATCTTCTGCATTGTGGAGTACTAGTTTTCATCAGCTCACCAAGCTTGATTCTACATTCTATCCTTACCTTTTTTTTTTAATTAGGAAATAAGAGACTAGCCTACTTTATTTGGTATGATGGATAGTCAGAAACAAGGAGGGCTCAAATATATCTAAAACAAATCACGTACATGTGGATGAAGAGTTGTAACAAAAAACTAGCAATGTTTAAGAAAAAATAACATTTCATAAAGATATTATAAATCATAATGCAACTCCTTACCTTCTTTCTTAAAAATTTCCATGCATTAATGATTCATTATTTTCTCTATCACCTCTTTAACTACCCCACCACCATGTCCATTTCTCCATAATTCTTCCCCATTTTGAATGATTTTATGTGTTCCACTAAATCTTTTTGATGCAGCACAAATGTGTGATCAAGGCTTGAAAAAGAGCTTGTAATCAAGATGGAGGAAACATTATGAACAATAACAGCACAAATCTTAAGTCAAACAAACAAGAGGTCATCCCCACCATGAAGAAATCAAGCACATAACTTAAAAATCACATCAATTTCTATTAAGATTGTAATCAAACCAACCAAAATGAGCACACCATGGAATGTATTTGGCTTGGTCACATCACAATTTGTTTATGTTCGGCTCAAGCATTTGCTAAGCTTCCACGCATATATGTATACTTATTTAGATTTGTCTATAATCATATTTGACTCATATTTGGTTTGTCTAAATTAACTAAATGTGCATTAAAAACAAAACTAACAAAAAAGATAAAAATTCTAATGAGTACTTTGCTTCACATGTTAACAACCTTTGTAATCATCTGCTTGAGTAGCATTTATTGTTTGATCATCAAAATATGCATGACTAGATTTTATATTTAGTAGTTACAAATCAAGAGCTAGAGGTTGTGAACTATCAAAATCTTGAGATTTAACATATAAAACTAATTATAATAAGTCACATGTATGAGCTAGCATAGTTTAAAACTAATCAAGTAATGCTTATTTTAAGACCTACCACTAATATGTGAATTGTTTAGTTTTAGAATATTGCTAAAAAAAATTTCTCATACTTTTTAATCAAATAAAGAGCAATGAATAGCTAAGAGTTGCATAAGAAAAATACTAACTTAAGGCAAAAAGACTTATATAATAAAATATTGTAACAACTAATAAATGTGATGAATCGGTAAATTAATGTATATACAATAGTGCATATAAATATGACATGAATAGGAAATTAAAATAATTTAGAATTAGAAATAAAATTCTTTAACAAGTTAATTGTTGAGCAACCAAATTAACATGTGTATTCATAAACATGAATAAATAGGTTGGACTATATTCATATTTGACTTATTTAACCTTCAGGTTTTTAAAAATGATTCAAAATTATTTAATTACTATCTTGAAAGAACTTGAATAAGTATTAATCAAGGCAAGTTCAAATTATTTTTTGAGTAAAATACATAAAAAATAACATATAAAAAATAACATATAGAGTTTTTTCTTATCAAAATACTCAGAATAATCTATTCTATGACATCAAAAGTTACACTATAAAAAGTTTCTCAAAATTATTTAAATAATATAAGAAATAAAAAACCAAAGTATGTTATTTTGAATTATTTAGATAGCCCTGGTTTATTGTGTATTGATGTTGAGAAATAAATAGGTTTAAGTGTTTGATTATTCCATTAGATTCGAGGGCATGACACAACAATAACTCTTAAACCACTATCATCCAACTATTGTCCTCAACCCACCATCATATGATTATGATCCCTCCGACCTTCATCACTCGTCGACTTTTGTCCTCCTACTTCTGTCGCTTGTATACTACACAGCCACTCCCCCCCCCCCCCCCCCCCCCCCCCCCCATCGTTGTCCAAATACAATCATCCTCAGATCATGGTCGCTGACTACAATCCTCAAACTCACTTCACAAGACTATGGCCCTCACACCATCGTAGCTAGACAACGACCCTTGAACCATTGTCAACATACCATGCTCCTTGGACCGTCGTCACATGACCATGATCCTTAGACTATTGTTGCCTGACCACGATTCTCTGGCCTCCATCACCTGAAAATGCTCCTCCAACCTCAGTCAGCCAACAATGATCCTCTGACCTCTATCATCCAACAATTGTCCTCAAACCTCTATTGCCTGAATACAGTCCACCGACTTACAATCTTCTTATCATTATCGTATGGCTACTCTAACGCCTATTGTTTTCATCACCTACCATCATTAATAAAACCACATGCCACTAGCTTTTAATTGCAACACTAGGATTTATGATGGATTTCCTCTTTATAATATATCAATGCATTCTCTTGAGGAAAGGTATTATTTATAACTAATGATAAACAAAAGAGAACCCATTTTTAAAAGGTCCAAACCCAGTGAATTTTTTCTTTCCTATATTTTTCACTAAAAATTTCAGTGTCACTTACAATTCTTACACTCCTCTATTATCTAGATGTGTGTTGGATCTTTATGTAAAGCTATGATCATAGGATGTTAGACTCTATATTTCTCTACTTTCGTGAATATTCTAACACACAACAAATATATTTGTATCTTTATTGTTGTTGAATGAAATAAATTTTGCTAATTACTCAAAACTCTTTTGAAAAATCTGGATGACTACTCTACAATTTGAAATAAGATTCTACTCTCCTCTTAAATCCTAGCCTCCCTCATTTTGAGATGTTGGTAGCTCTGAAATCCTAACTATACCAAATGATATTTTTTATGATCCCAATTAAATTAATATAAAATTTTCTTCCCGTGAACAGAACAAAGAGCATGAGTTCGATGACTTCCCTATGCAGATTAATGATTAAATTTGTTAAAAAATAAAAATAAAATTAAAGCGATCGCCAGACCAGACAGCAGTTCTCCTTAACCAGCCTTCAATGCTGATAGCCAGATATCACAACTGTACAAGCCAAACTTAGCTTATATGTCAATTTGTAATTTATGCACCGAATAAGCAGACAGGATTTACCAAGCATTCTGCATCGGTAAATAGCTTCAGAAGGCTAAACTGATAGTCAGGGGCCAAATCGGTCTATTTTTTTAGCTAATGGTGAAATCTCATCTTATCCCTTCATTATCTTTCTGAAGATGTAAATAAGATTTGTCTGCTAACAGTTATGGTGTACCATTTGACAGTTTCTCGCTGAGAAGCTGCGGTCCAATAAATTCTCACCAGCTTTTAACCAAATTCATTTTGCATTCACCCATTTTTTTTTACTTTCACCATCAGAGCCTGCTTAGAAAATTTCATTCAAAAAATGCTTATAAGAATAATTATTAAATTATTATTAAAAATATTTTTTTTTAAAAATATTTATTATGAGTATTGTAGATTTTCTCTTTAAAAAAAATAAATATTAATTTTTTAAAGCTATAATACTCTTTATTTAAAAAAAATTAAAAATTAATTTTCCGGTAGCTACCGTACTCTAATAATTGCAACACATAAATTTATAAAAAGTAGAAAGAAGGTTGTTGTGAATCAAAATTATGGCGAATTTCAAAAATAAATGACGTTGAAAAGTGGCTGTAATGAAACTTAGGAATATATTAAAAAAAAAAAAAGTTGTTATGAGCATTGGTACGTATTCAAAAAATTATCTTGATTAAGCATGAATCTCGAGGGAAAATCAAGTTGGAAACTTCAGAAATTAAAATTGGGACCATCTTACTATGATTTCAGTGAACTAAATGTTGAACTGAACATCTCGGAAATAATAACCCGATGACACCAAATTCAACTCAATTCGAGTCAAATTTGGTCTAAATCAAGGGCCCAAAGCGTTGTTGGAGGGTTTAAACCATAATTTGGATTACCAAACGGTTTCCAAACATAACATGATTATAATCAAATCGAGTGGCTCGACGAGACGAATCCAACAAGCCCAAGATCGCATAATTCTGACATCATTAAGACCTTCAAATGTCTAGCAAATGGTCTACGATCAAGGGATTCAATATCGGGCGTCCATCCATATCACTCCCCATTTGCTCTTGATCCTCCTCCTATTTACGGGTCATGCCACTCTAGGAAATCTATAAATAGACGTCTCCTCCCTCTTGAAAAGGGACCCTAAGCCTAACGAGAAATAAAAGAGATCGGAGATCGCTCTTGCCTCCTTGCCTCCTAGACCATTGATGGAGCTTCCCTGAACCACCGCCTGAGGCTCTGAGCTCCGCCGGATCACCGTTTAAGGCCTTGAGCTCCACCAGAAAACCGCCTCAGGCCCTGAGCTCCGTCGGACCACTGCCTGATGCACTGAGTTCCACCGGACCACCACCTGAGGCCCTGAGCTCCGCCGGACAACTACCTAAGGACTTGAGCTCCGCTAGACAACCACCTAAGTCCCTGAGCTCCACCAGACATCCACCTGAGGGCTTGAGTTCCGTTGGACCATCGCTTGAGGCCTTGAGTTCTGCCATACTACCACCTGACACCTGAAGTTGTGTCGGATTAACACTTGACGCCTGAAGTTGTGTCGGACCACCACCTCTTGCCTTGAGTTCCACCGGACCACCACCTAACACCCTGAGTTATGTTGAACTGCCGCTTGATGCCCGAACTTCTGCCAAACCACCCCTTAAGGCTCGAACTTCTGTCAGACCACCACCTAAGGCCCGGAGTTCCACTAGACCACTAAGTGACCCTATAGTTTCACAAGACTAGTAATTAAAGCCTGAATTTTCAAGTCACATCAAACTTCTGTCAGACCACCAAGTGACGCTGAACTATCATCCATATTTGTCACAAGATTTAAACTTTACAGTTGATATTTGTAATTTGATCGCCCTCAAGGATGAGTCAGTTCATTGTAATCTACTTGAATTCTAATTGAATCATTTTCAAATAGGTTAGACCTTGTGGTATTTCCCCTTTCTAGGGTTTTCCTCGTAAAAAAATTTTTATTCTCTATGTGTGAGCTGGATAGTCATACATCGCTAAGACATATGACTCTAAATATATCAAAGTGTATAATCTAGCCTGCAACAGTTTGGCACCATCTGTGGAAAACTCAATCCCACTATCCTAAGCACCACTTCGATGGACAACAAGCATAGCAATCGCATCTTGGGAGCCTCCCACTCCAACTCACACTAATCTAGGAATCCTTCTATGAACCACGGATGTCAGGCATCCGCCTCTTTTTATCCTGGGGGGCATAATGCTATTGGAGAAGGAACTTCAGGGACTTCTCTGGAGATCACATCAGAAAGATGAAGGAATCTTAGAATGAGATTCTTCAACTCATGCAAGACTCGACGACTGGCACTAGCACCTTAAGAAGAGATTCTTCTCCCGCGAGATCCACCAGAGCTTAAAGATGTTCAACCCGAACATCTTCATGGTGAGATTTCCCTTCCTCCACTAAGGATATGTTCTCTGACACATCAAGACAATGAGCTTGCTGACACAGCAAGCTCTACGCATCCTTCATACACTAGTCTCCAACCTTGCATTTCTCTAAACATCCCTGAGGACTAAACTCGATAGCACATTATTGAACTCCCTCATAATGCCCTACGTCGTGAATTAAAAAGATTGGTCCGAAAAGAATTCCCTATGGGAGGAATAAGAAAATCTCGTCGTTCGTGGGACTTCTAGAATTCAGCTCCCCTTACTGAAGCCATCCTTCAACACCCCATTCAGGTAGGATTGAAACGACCAAATATTGATTCCTATGATGGGACATCCGACCCGTATGAGCATATCGATTATTATAGGACCATCATACATATACAAACGAGCCCTAAATGCGCTCCTATGCCAAATTTTCCCTGCTACCCTCAAGGGACAAGCACGAATGTGGTTTTTTTCACTTCTAGCTGAAAAAATCTCCATATTTATCAAATTGGCCAAAGTGTTCTTTGAATAATTTTTCACCAATTGGAGAATTGCTAAGGATTCTTCCCACCTTTATAGGATTTTCCAGAATGAAGGAGAATCACTTAAGGAGTATTTTCAATGATTTTTCATGGAAGCAAGATAAATTTTAAAAGTAAATCCTGAATTGCTTAAATGAGTTTTCCTTGGAAGCCTTCGTCCTAGTCCCTTTTACCCAGCACTTATGCGAGACATGATTTCCTCATATGCGGACCTAATCCATAGCGTGAAGGCACAAATATCATCGGACTCATTCTCGTAACAAAATAAAAATCTGCCTCCTAGACCCCCAGTACCACGACGTGAGTTTCAGCAATAATATAAATATATACCACTTAATGCATCTTGACCCAATGTGTTGATGGCCATTCAAGATCAAGAAAATATAAATTGGACAAACCCATTAAAGCCGAATGCAGGAAATCAGGAGTAATAATGTCAATTCCACCACAGTCATGAATACACTATTGAAGCTTACAGACAGCTCAAGGAAGAGATTAAGAGGCTGATCGAATAATGATATCTCTAATAATTCATCGAAAGCATATGTGCTCGAGATGAAGCTAGTCCCACTAGGGTGAAAATTCAACAACAATAAAGACAACCATTGAATAATATTCAAATGATTGATGAGATTAAATAACCGAACAGTTCATGTATTTGTGTTAGTATTACTACTTATTTTATTTCATCGTGTCTCTTTTATGTTAAATAGGGTGTCACTTTGATATCCCTAATATTTTCTTCCAAGTAAAATATTATCTTATTCTCGTATATATATCTTATGTGTTAAGTATAGTGTAACTTATATATCCCTAAGTCATGCTAGAGACTTGTTGTATGTTTTACATAATATAGTAATGTGTTTTGATATTGTCCCATTCCATAAAAAGGATAAAAAATGATAATAAAAAAAATTACCAATGAATATAATCTCTTTATCCATGATTTGAGAAATACGTAATCTTTATTACGTCTCAATCACTGGATGATCAATCCCAGGGGGATTCTATCTGGCCACTTTCATATAGGTTAACGTCATCGAGTAGGGCTCTGATATATAATTTCGGATAGGTCACACATCCTTGGTGGATTCTCTTGACCTCTTCCCTATAATTTAATATCATCGAGCAGCGCTTTGACAAACAACATCGGATAGGTCACACATCCTTGATGGATTCTCTCGACCTCTTTTATATAAATTAACGTCATCGAGAACTACTCTGATATACAATATCGGATAAGTCACACATCTTTGCTGGATTCTCTCGGCCTTTTCCCAACATGTTAACATCATTAAGCAATGCTCTGACATACAACCTCATATAGGTTACACATCATTGGTGGATTCTCTCAACCTTTTTCCATAGATTAATGTCATCGAGTAACGCTCTAATATACAACCTCAGATAAGTCACACATCCTTAGTGAACTCTATTAACATCTTTCACAAAGGTTAACATCATCAAGCAGCACTCTGACATACAACCTCGGATATATACAACATTGGATAGGTCACATATAATTGGTTGATTCTCTCTACCTCTTCCACATAGGTTAACATCATTGAACAATGCTCTAACATACAACCTTAGATAGGTCATATATCTTTGACAGATTTTATTAACCTACGCTATACTACCCATCGTCAGACTTCTGGCTGTCGCAGAAGTCTCGTCAGATTTCTACCCGATGCTGAATTTCTATCCGTCATCAGACTATTACCGATTGTCGGACTCTCTTCAAATTTCTATCTAATGACATACTTCTACCTGACGCTAACCTTATGCCTGTCGTTAAACTTCTCATTGGACTTCTATATGCCATCAAATTTTCACTAATCACCGGACTTCTTCTATCCATTACCAGACTTTCACCGACTAACATTAAACTTTCACAGGATCTCTCAAAAAAGAAGGAGAAGACTCCTACTCAGTAAGGGGCCCTAGACCTGGATAAGAGATACCACCTGAATAGGACTAGGGGAATGTCTTAGCATGAGGGAGAGAAGAAAAATTGAGGATAAAACTCCTACTTAGTGAGGGGCTCTAGACCTGGAGAGGAGATATCACCTGAACAAGACTAGAAGAATGCCTCAGTATGAAAAGGAGAGAGGGAAGAGAGGGAGGAACCTCCTTCTTACAAATAAGGGCCCTAGGCTTAAATAGGGGATACCACCTGTATAGGGCTAAGAGAAGGCCTCAAGTGAAAGAAGGGAGTAGAAAAGAAGAAGGGGCAAAGTTCAATATCCCTTAGGGAGCTTTATAGTATGGAGAAAAGGTTAGGGTAGTTATAAAAAAAAGAATATATATATATATATATATATATATATATTTCCAAAAAAACATCTAACGGTTGGCTAACGGCCAGCTAACCGCTTGCCGTTAGACAGCATTTGGCGCATGACCGGCTGGAGCCGGTTAGCCCGTTGGCTGCCAGGCAGCAGTAGAAACATCGGGCAGGTAAGCAGGACAGGGTGCGCGAGCTCCAGCACATGGGTAGTGGGGCAAGCACACTCGGGTGTACGAGTAGTGGCTATGGCAGTGATTCATCCTGCCCCGTTTTTAGGCCCAATTTTGGCCCTAGAAAGGTCAAATTTGATGTTTTTTTGGTATATAGAACTTTTTTTGACATTCCAGACTCTATTTTGGCACTTTTAAAGTCGTTCGGGACCTCTACACAAAAAATAGAGTATTTACAAATTTCCAATCACACAAAAATTTTTCAATGAGGTATAATGCATATTTTCGGACTTCTCGAGCATTGACATCCAAAAATAGGCGGGCAACTGATACATATTCAAAAAATTATCTTGATTGGGCATGAATCTCAATAAAAAAATCAACTTGGAAACTTCCAAAATTAAAATTGGGATCATCTTAACTTTAATTTTAGAAAACTTATAGTTGAACTGTCTCCAAAATACAAACCCGATGACACCAAATTCGACTCAATCCGAGCCCAAATTGGTCTAAAGTACTGTTAGAGGGTTCGGACCATAATTTAAATTTTTTAAATATTTTTAAACATAACATTCTTATAGTCAAATTGAGCGGCTCGACGGGACGAACCCAACGAGCCCAAGATTGCAGAATTCTGACATCATTAAGACCTTCAAATATATAGCAAATGGTCTACGATCAAGGGATTAAATATCGATCGTCCATCAAAACTACTCCCCGTTTTCCTTTGATTCTCCTCCTATTTAAGCATCATGCTACTCTAGAAAATCTATAAAGAGATACCTCCTCCCTCTTAAAAAGGGACCCTAAGCCTATGGAGAAAAGAGATAGATCGGAGATCGCTCTTACCTCCTTGCCTCCTCGACCACTATCGGAGCTTCGTCGGACCACCACCTGAGGCCCTGATCTCTACGGGACAACCGCCTAAGGTCCTTAGCTCTTTCGAACCACCACTTCAGGCCCTAAGGTTTGCCGAACAACCAATTGAGGCCCTGAGCTTCGCCGGACCGCCATTTAAGGCCCTGAGCTCCACCGAACAACCACTTGAGGCCTTGAGCTTCTCTGGATCACCATATGAGGCCTTGAGCTCTGTCGGACCACCACCTGAGGCCCTGAGTTTCACCAGACTACACCTGAGGCCCTGAGCTCCGCTAGACCACCACTTGAGTCCTTGAGCTCTGCCAGACCACCACCTGAGGCCCTAAGTTCTACTGGACCACCGCCTGAAGCCCTAAGTTCCACCGAACTACCACCAGACGCCTGTAGCTGTGTCGGACCACCACCTGATGCCCGAAGTTATATTAGACCACCACTTGAAGCCCTGAGTTCCGTCAGACCACCACCTAACGCCCTAAGTACTGTTGAACCACTACATGAGGATTGGACTTCTGCCAGACCACCACCTGAGGCCCGTACTTCTGCCGGACCACCACCTAAGGCCCGGAGTTCCGCCGGACCACCATCTAAGGCTAGAAATTTTCATCGGACAACCAAGTGACCCTAGAGGTTCGCCAAACTACTAATTAATGCTTGAATTTCCAAGTCACATCGGACTTCTTCCAAACCACCAAGTGATGCCAGACTATCATCCCTTTTGTCAATATATTTTAACTTTACAGTTGACATTTATAATCTGATTTCCCTCAAGGAAGAGTCAGCCCACTATAATTTACTTGAATTTTAGTGGAATCATTTTCAATAGGGCCAGGCCCCATGGTTTTTCCCCTTTTCATGACTTTCCATGTAAAAAATCTTGTGTTCTCTATGTTTGAGCTGGATATCCATGCATGCAACGCTAAGACATATGACTCTAACTCTATCATCGTGTATATTCTAGGCTGCAACAAGCATTATAAAAAATTGTCTCTTTAAAAAGTTTGATAGAATTTTAATAGCTGAAATTTATAATAAGTTATTTCTCATCACTAAAATTTAGAAAAATTAAAAATATTGGTGTTGGATTTGAAGCAAAAGAAATGAATGATTTTTGTGTGTCAGAACATTCACATTGGTAGAGAGATATATGGTTTAGCATCATTGTTTCATACAAAGATCCAACACACTCATAGATAAGAGAAAGAGGTGCTATAGTCATAAAATACACAAACAAATTTACATGAAAACCACTTAAATGGGAAAAAAAACCATGAGACCTTGCCCAATTGAAATGAATCTACTAGTGTTTGTTGTTAATTACAAATGATGTACTTCCTCAAGAGAAGACGTTCGCTCAATATACATCATATAAATCACTTACATAGTTAGACGAAGGTTGGAAGGATAGTCGTTGGTAGGCGATGGTGGTCGGAGGGACCATAGTCGATGGACGACGGTGGTCAGAGGGACTGTAATTGGCAGGCGACCATGGATGGAGGGACCGTAGTCGGCGGGCGATGGTGGTCGAAGGGACTATAGTCGGTAGGCGATGGTGGTCCGAGGAATCCTAGGCGGCAGGCTACGGAGGTTGGAGGGACCATAATCGATGGGTGATGGAGGTCAGTGGGACCATAGTCTGTAGGAGATGGTGGTCAGAGGGTTATGGTCGGAGGGATCTTATTCGATGGGAGACAGTAATCGACGAAGGTTGAAGGGACTGTAGTCGGTTGATGATGGAGGTCAAAGTGAACACAGTCAATGGGTGACGGACATCGCATATATTATAGTCAGCGAGTAAAAGAGGTTTGAGGGACCATAGTCGGTGGGCGATAGAGGTAAGAGGGACTGATTTTGATGTCGTTGGGTTCGTTTCACTGAAACATACAATTTGATTATACGTTTGATAAAATTAGAGTTCAGATGGTCCAAAATTAAAATTTGGAAAATTTTGGAAGTTCCAAATTTTAATTTTTGATTCGTGTCAGATCATTGTGATTTTGGAGACCAATCAAGGGTAAATTTTAATAAATTCCAAACCCGTTACATGGGTTATTTTTTATGCATTCAAAAGTTCTGACATATTGATTAAGTTCCAAATACAGCTGAAGTTGTCCCCATTATTTTTAATATGAGAAAATTGACAGCCTTAGCCAATAAATGGCTTGGGAAAGTAAATAAATAAATGACTTGCCGTTGATCTAATTTATTTCTCACATGTGACCCTCTTGAAAGGCTTTGTTGTTGTTGTTGTTGTTTTTTTTTTTTTCAAAAAAATAACATCAAAATTTAAATAGAAGTCGTATGTTCATATTTTTTTTAAATGAAGATAGACACTTCTAAAGGTTGTACGTGAGTCATGTTGACTCGTGAGCCGGTTCAGGCTTGACTCGATAAATGGTTTGTGAGTCAAGCTCGATGAGCTAACTAATAAAACTAGAGCCAACCTTGTTGATGTTGCTTGCTTCTTTGTGGGAATGAGCGAATAAATTAGATTTTTTGTGTGTGTCTCGAAAGATTGAATATAACTCTTAGATTTTCAGTTTTGTAGTCGAACACATCATCATAAATGATATATCACATCGGACGGTAAAAATTATACATCCCTTTGGTCAACCATGATTAACTTGGTTAACCAGGTCAAATAAAGACTTAGGATTTAGTTCAATACACTCCAAATGACATTTGGAATGCATTTAAAGATGTTTCATTGCTTAGTTTGATTGAGTCATGTTAAAGTTTATGAGAAAATTTTATTTTTTTCTTTAAGGATTTTGGTCTTTCGTCAACCTATGATCAACTAGGGTCCACTTAAAGTTCAATTTTATGCATAACATATCATAACAATGATCATGGACATATTCAAGAGTTTTGGAGAGGTTCCAAAGGTCAAATTCCATAAGATGTAGGGTCCAATGACACGGGTTGCAAACATTTGAAGGTTTTACACATGTGGAATTCAATTCAATTTTTAGGGTTAGAGAGGTCGAATTGCTCTCAAACTTGAAGTTGACTCTATGGACATGCCTAGTTGATATACAGGCGACGGATTATGAATCCGAGTTCATTTGGTTTGGTTTTGAGGCAATTAAAAAATCACTCAAAAAGGGTTATGATATAAGGAATTTTTGGCCTTGAGTTTGGGTTTGGAGTTTTGGATTTAGATTTTGGTTAACAATCTCATAAAAGAATGAAGTCAACAAGCCCTGACTCAACTCGTTAGCTCGAGAGTTGGCTAGCTTGTTTAATAAAATGCATTTAAAATATATTAGTATTCAAAATTTAAATACAAAATTAGTAAATATATTTAAAAATTATATCTCACTTTCTTACATTAAGTGATTATTTATTATTTTTCTTATAATATCTCTTTTTTTTAAACATTTTATTTAAAAAAATGTTTGAATCATAGTCATTTTCTCTCTTTCAGAATAAATGAACCCTCAATCCTCATAGAATAAAACTTGAGCTTGAGCTCAAACTTGATTATTTAATTAAGCTCAAACTCAAACTAGGGGTGACTCGAGCTCGGCTTGACTCGTTTATACCCTTAGACACCTCAAGCACTAAATACAAATCCTCATACCACTATTAGGAATAGAATGTTAATTTATAGTAATATATTATTTAGTCAAAACATCTGCAATAATATATTTTAGTTGTATTTTTACTTCTGTTTAGGCAATATATAGGACTTTATTTTATAGCATATTTTATTAAAAAATACTACTAAATACTAATTTCACATAATTAGCAATATTTTTTTAGATACTTCTGACCTCATTGTAAATTTGTTTTAATAAGCTTGATTATTAATTGTGTGAAAAAAAAATTACTCTTAGTTTATTTATAATTATTTTTTTAACTTCACAAATAATAGTCAAATTTAACTTAACAAATAATAATCAAAATATAGAAAAAGTGGCACCAAAGAAAATTAAAAGGGAGCTAATCGTTTTAAAAATAATTTTAATTTGTTCAAATAAAATTAACAAGTTTATGAATGTATAACTTCAAATTGCTAAGAAGATAAATTTTCATCTGAGTTAAATGGGTAAGAGATATAATAATAATACAAGTATTTTTTTTATATGCAGTCCCGCATAAATTCAATTATACGAAATCGGTCTATGAGACCCAGTCTTGAACTCCATAAGCAAGAAAGGATGGATGCCCAAGGAGTTCTTCCGTAAATTTTTTTTTTTTTAACGATCGATTCATTAACTCTTATAGTAGAAATTTCCTCGTTATTGTTCGTAATTCGGAATATCAACATTTACAACAAGGCCAAGAATCACGATGGCATAAATATGTTATTATCAAAATCAAGAACTTGATGAAAGATAAAGATGTGAAAATTTGTATTATAATGGACTTTTTGAAGTCCTTGAATCTTATTCTTAGATGAGTGTAATATATAAATAATTTGTATTGCATTCATCTTAAAATAAACTTAAAGATTTTAATGCCCGTCACGATTAAAAAAATAAATTAGCCACAATATTTTAATCAATTTTTTGTACCATAAAGATATTTTGAGAGTTTGGGTGATCATTTTGGGACAGTTTTTTTTTTGTTGTTGTTTTGCATTTCAAACAACAATTATAATTTCTTTTAGATGATACTTTGTTGTTGTTTACTCACATTCATAAATTTATGTGATGAAAATTTATTTTTTGCAACCAAAATAGCTATTACAATTTCACAACCAACTTCATAAAACACTATATTCCCTTCAAATAAAAAAGAAAATAATAATAATAATAATAAAACTATAGTCGCTTCAAATAGACCCTTAGTTAAAGGGGTAGTTTATCAATGAGTAAAATACACAAGCATAATCAAGTTAAAATAAATAAAAATCATGTTAGAATATCTTCATATAAATGTATCAGAAGGGGCTTTAAAATTGTTGAACTGGATATGAGATTAGTGCAATAACAATTCTTCGTATGAAGTAGTAATCTCAAAATAAATTTAATAATTTTCAAGCCCATCTTCATACAACTTATTTCAGAATCTTCTGATACAGCAATTTTCCTTTTAAATCCTTCACTTCAGCACATGCAATATAAAAAAGCTCCACAAGCAAAAGACTTGAATGATCCCTATCATTTGCTAGCCGAATAATGAAATGAGAAATATTAAAATGATCAATAATAAAGTTATCTCAGAGAAAAGCTACTTAATAATAAACCTCATGACATTATTGTTCTGTCTGTAGGCAGAAGAATCAAAGGACAAGCTATCTTAAAATTTACACAGTACAGTCTTGGCAAGGATGGTCCTCCAATTATGGGGTAGTATTGCTCTAGGTCACATGCCAGGGGTCATTATTGATCTTTTTTTTTTTTTTTTTTGACGAGGAAGCGTTGTGTTTAGGCTAGTGAAAACTCCGGTCAACCTAGCATACAACACACACCAATTTACACGGGCCAACACTTAAGGCTTTCACTGTTTGTCAAGAAATTCGAACAAGGGACTTGAGCTTTGCCCAGTCGACACTTTACCATCCGGACAAACAACGGTGGGTATCTTTCTTTCACATATAACCTGAGGAGGCTTCTGTTGTTTCTGCTATGGTTCTGTGGCTGATTATGAAGGCTCCACCAGCTGATGATGGTTTGTCTCCTGGTAGGGTTTCTCCTACAGGAAGGGATTAATTGGCAAGAGAAAGTTGTTTGGGGTAAAGAAGAAAGAATTTACTCTGAAGTTTTTGGTTGGCTTGCTGAGGTTTTTCCAGTGATTTATTGTTTCTGGAGCCTGATTCAAGCAATTTTTTTTTGTCTTCAGTTAAGTATTTTGTCAATCAAAAAGGTTGGTATTGAAAGGCGCAATGATTCATACTGTTTTCAGTTACAAGCATGCATATTTTGGTTAATATGACCTAAACCAAAAGGCCTAAAATCTGGTTCACATAATCTGATCAAAGAAATTAGGATAGAAAAGAATGCTATTTCAATCAAAATGGAGTTGATTGAGGAAAAGGTTGATTAAAGAACCAAGCAAATAATTTATTTCTGAAAAACTCATAATTTTTTATTCAAGTACAATTCCCAACTTTAGGGTTTATTTATAGCAATGGGCATTCAAAAACAGAATGTTTGGAATAATTGGCAGTTGTTTATACCGAGAAGATATATCAAGTGTGGAGCACGTGAACAATTTATTTATTTATTTTTTTTTTTGGGAAAAATTGAGGGTTTAGCCCATTCTATAAAAAAAACAAGGATTACAAAATAGAACTAAAAAAGAACTTAGCCAACAAAAAGAGGCTAAGACAAAATCGTAAAAAAGACTAAATACAACAATAAAGAGAAAAACCAAAACATATAGAAATCCTGCCTGGCAGGGACTCGGAACGAGTGTGTACGATTATAGAAGAAATCAAATCCTCCTTTGGTTGCCCAAAGACCATCCAAAAGGAGAGAGCTAGCGTCATCATTGTCCACGACCCAAAAAATGGTCTGCCAAAAATAAATATGAGCCACTGCTGCAGCAACCGAGTCAAAAAATAGCTGCCAAAGCATACAATCTTGCAACAGCACCAGTAGCCAAAAAGAACAATCAGATGATAAGCTGGTTGGGCAACAAAGATATGCCGCCAACAAACCATAAAATCCACTAACTGGTAGATAAGCATATAACGATATTGCACCTTAAGCAACCAGAAAGAATCCCATCATTGGAGAAATAGCATAAGCAGAAGTCCAGCCAAACTAAAAACACGCTCCAGCTGAGCTGACTTAAGACATCTAGAAAATAACTCAACAGGCATCCAGTAAATAATCCAAACAGGTGACAAATATTCCCAGGCATCCAGATAATAGCCCAACAGACATGATGAACAAGTCATCAATAAGACAAATGTAACTTATGTTTTAATAGTTTCATCCATTTCCACTTATCCAGCTTAAGGCAAACAGTCCTATAGATTTTCTTAGTTAAAGTGATGGCACAAGCAGCAGTACCATTACAATGTTGGATATTGAACCGAAAAAAGGAGAGATTCAAGATTCAATAGTTCGATCAGAGTTGAATCGAATGACGTAATAAATATTAAAATTATTTAAATAAAAAATAAATGATATATCAAGAAATAAAATAATTATGCAATAATAAGAATTTATGATTAAAAAATAAATTTAGTTAACATATAAACATATAAATTTAATATGAATTATTGCTAATTTATGCTATATATTTAGATAAAATTTACAATTATAAATTATATGTTAAATTTACATTATAAACATGATTCTGCATGAAAAAACTATATTGATAAATAATTAAAAATGATTAATAAAAATAATTATTATTTATATTATTAAAAAAATTGTTTAAAAATATGTAATGTATATATTTAAATTTGAAAACATTAACTAAATTATTTAGTCTCATAATAGAAGAGATTTTGCTTTCGACTTGTTTATATAGCCATTTAATTTACGTGTGGCAAGAGCTCACATGGGATGGCAGAACCATGAGGATATTTTGTTGGTGGTTGGCTAGAAAATAATTATTAGGTAAATTTAATGCTTATAATTAAATCTAAATATATTAAATTTAAATTAAATTATTATATTTAATAACATTTTATACTAACTTTATTGAATTAATTTATTTAACTATTTAAATCAAATAATATTGAATAGAACCAAAACCGATTGCCTAGTTGAATCCGCAGTTCTGATCGGCTCATGACAGTTTTTAATATGAACCAATCTGATCATATGACCGGTTCACTGTTGAACTGATCAAACCGATCAACCCAATTTTCAAAACCATGCTACTTATGAGGTAGACTATCCTATCAAAAATCTGAGTCTAACAGAAAGGTGATAGGGTTGTATGACATATAATAGAAATATTAATTTTGACCTTACAAAAAAAGTTTGATAGTCGCGGCATTAAATTGACATTAAACTTGGAGATAACATGTTTTGAGAATTGAACGTGATGGATGATTAAATCTTGATGCCAATGGAGTTAAGTGCTCTTGAATTTGGAAAAAGAAAAGTTGATGTGACTAGAGCGAAGAAATTGGTCATTTGTACATCATCTTTAGTTTGTCCCATCAAAAAAATTGTTGACATGAAGTGGATATGAATTTGATAGATTCATTATTAGAATGAAAAAATTGCTTTCTAAACATAATGTTATTTTCATGCCAGGTATACAAAGGATCTTTTCTAAGCAAAAAAATTACAAAAGGTAGGGAAATAAATATGTAAAAATTGTGTGGATTATGGACAAACCAATGTCCTATCTAATGGAGATAATATTATTAGGTCTCCATCATACGAACTGAGAGGTGAGAGAATGCTTTAATCAATGATGATGGGGTGAGAATCACTACTATCTAACAATCATATAAGAGTTATCAAAGTACTTTTAGCAGCATAGGGGGCTCGTAGCTACACTAGTTTTGAGCGGACGAGCCACGTGAGTGATTGAAGATCATTATAGATTGAGAGTCAGGCTTCGTCTGGGACGATTTTATTATTATTTTTTGAAACAATTTTTAGTACAAAAAATTTAATTTTTTAGCTAAAAAACTGCTTCAAGAAGCAATTAAAAAATCATCACAAATGAAACCTCAATCGATTGAAAAGTGGGGCATTGCTTTACCATCCGACCATGAACATCCCATGCTTGAAATAACAAAAAAAGAAGAGACGTGGACATTCGTTAACATAAGCTGTTGCACAAGGCTTGGGAAAATGCGACGTTGGTGATGATGGTGATCACCATGACTTGTTGTAGAAGGTCGTCAGGTGATTGTTCAGGGAGCAAATATGAATGTGGTGACCATGCAATTTATAAGGCTTAGAATGTTTACACAACATGTGAGTGTCTTAAGGAACAATGCACGAGAGAGCCAATAATCAGAAGGTTATCTGGCTTTCTCTATAATTATGTGCATAGACTTTCTCTATAACTTGAATGCATACGAACTGAATTATATCACAACTCATATGTGAATGTTAAAGAGTACTATGATTTTTTTCCATAATTATTACAAAAACACAATATGAACACTATTGTACGGAACAGAGCCTTAATATCTTTACATAAGCATAGTACATGTTCAGTCAATCATCAAAAGTAACACTTAAAAATTTATCATTCAAAGAAGAATCAATCTCGAGTTGCAGACTGAAATATAAACACTGCTGCTATAATTCCAATCAGGCTTGTAACAACCAATGCTAACGAAGGAAATGGCGTCACAAACCCAAAATTCTGCATGCATAAGAAACAAATATTTATTATGTTATTCCTACAAAAACCCAGCCAGAACTATTAAAACAATTATGCGGAGGAAACTAGATCAAAAAAATGTTCAGTTCATACCTTACTACCTTAGTATGAGAAAAACGAAAGAAAGTCTATTAATTGTCAATAAAATTAATACAATGACAAAGTAGAGCTAAAGTCATCGAAGCAAGTGGCACGGGAGAAATTTTGATAAGAATTTTATAAACAGTTTGGTCAAATTAGAAACAGAAAGACTGCTTTGCACTTTGAATTGGCAATGTAACATTCAACTATAAAAGACTTCAATAAGAACTAATGCGACAACTTTACAAATTGATAAAATGGTTGTAGCCATAAACATCATCAGAGGCATGCATGCGCGGCTGAAGTGCTGCACGTTATTGTCTGTATGATAGATTTCGGTTTTTTTTAAGAAAATAAAAAAGCAAACTTGATAATGAGTGTGTGCAGCCGAAAGATTAAGAAGGGCAGTTCTAATTAGATCAGGTGTATATTCTATAGTCAGATACAACAAAGTTTTTTTTTTTTTTGGCCACCTACAAGACTTTGGCAACAAATTTTTATGCTTTGACCATCCTGATTAACTAGCACTCAAAAGTAGCTAACATAAATATATTTTTTAAGGATAGAAATCAATCCCAATATTTCTTAAGGAGCGCCCAAATCCAGTACAAATATAAGGGGGCACAAGGCCCATTATAGGCCTAAGGAAAGATACAAATATTAAATCTGATGAGAACATCACTCAGAGATTCCGACACGTGTATCATCGACGGAATCGTAAATCGACGGCAATCCTTGTTTACTTATATGTTTCACATCAAAATCTAAATAGGATCTGAAGAAATTCTGTCTTTGTTGCATGTGTGAAGATTAATGCCAAATATCTCTAGCTAGAAACCTAAAAGCATACCACAGTCAAGGCCTTGTGGTAAGTAGCTTACATAAACTTCAGAAGTCTTATTGCCATAAATTTGGAATGCAATTTTTCAATGGTAATGAGTGAGAATCTATTTGGAAATTTTCCTATTGAGTAGCTTATGCATTTAAATATGGTAAGTCGCAAAGCAAACTTTAAAAAAAATGCTACAGGCCCTGTGCTGACTAAAAATAGCTTAACTGAATGTGCTGTCAGAAAACTATAGGCTAGTTTGCATGCAAAATAACTTCGCTGTTCATGCCATTTTTGCAATTTTCTGCAACTTTTTGCCGACCAATGTTAATGAGAAATAAGTTTCAAATCTAGAACTACTGTTGAGCTGGTAGAGCGGCTGGATGCCCCTCCAAGCTACAACTAGGTCTTTGTTTGAGACAGCTTTTTTGCTACTTTATAAAACTGCTTTTTAGTACAAAAAATTATAATTCAAGAAATTTTTATACTAGAAAACAGTTTTAGAAAGCAGCAAAGAAGCTGTCCCAAACAAAGCCTAGGCCAATTACAGGTCAAGCGTAAGAATTAAGCAATTTTTTGCTAATACTATAGAATAAGTTTTTTGGGGTGAAAAAGATGAGGGGATCCATACAAATAGTCAAACAAAGGTGAAATGGAAACAGCCCAAGATCCGCTCAAGTTTTGCCAATCCAATCATCCGTAATTTTCACAAACCTCTACCCACATGCACCTGCCTCATACCCATACAACTAAGGCTTGGATCGGAGATATGTTAAAAACAGTTGGTGACAAGCTTGATGCAAGTTTCACAATCTAATTTTATAATCACAACTAGATTACAAAAAGAAGATTTTTAATGTATTCCACGAGTAAATTAAGGGATGAGTATTAAAATGTTGATAAATGGACGTTTCCGCTCAAGTTTTGCCAATCCAATCACCCGTAATTTTCACAAACCTTTACCCACATGCACCTGCCTCATACCCATACAACTAAGGCTTGGGTCGGAGATATGTTAAAAACAGTTGGTGACAAGCTTGATGCAAGTTTCACAATCTAATTTTATAATCACAACTAGATTACAAAAAGAAGATTTTTAATGTATTCCACGAGTAAATTAAGGGATGAGTATTAAAAATGTTGATAAATGGACGTTTCCACTAATACATTTATAAACTACATAATACATATATTTTATCTTTTCAAGGTTCAACTTACCATTTTCTATATTAGAACTATAATATATGTATTAAGAAAATATAAACAACCCATGTCAGGATTCAAGTCAAGAACCCCTTAGGCTAGCAGCCATACTAAAGGAGGGTGTAAAATCCCTTACCCATGCTCTAATTTCAACGCATTGTACTAATAATTCCAGACATGCTAAAATTAGGCCAGTGGGAATCATGCTTCGGGTTTAGCCGATCACATTGCCATCCTTATTTTGTATATTGGGAAAATTTTTATATTAAGTACAATTAGAAAACGTATTAAACCACTAATCACGATTTTTAAAAAATTTAAAATTAGACAAAATCGCCCATTTAACCGACGATTTACCCCTTACTGATGTAGTCAAACGTTTGTTGTGGCTCACTGAAATAGCAGACCTAAGCTACCAGTTAAGGAGAAATTTTTAAACTAAGCACAATTAATATTTATATTAAGCATTTAAGCATGTTTTAAAAAAAAATTAAAACTAAGCAAAATCACTCATTTAAATGACGACTTATGCTGACTAGGCAAAGCTGAGTCAGCTAGCCGTTACCAACAGAGAAAATTAAATTTAACATAAGTTCCCAAAATAACTGACAACTTATGCACGTCATAAATATTTAAAAAAAAAGTAAGAAATTACTATTTGGTGGTATTGGATATTAAAGTAGTTGTGATAGGTATGATTTCAGACATGTGACTTGAGTTGTAAAAAAGTATTATTCCGTCAATTAGGCTTATCATCGTCATCTTTATTATTTTTGTCATTATATTCATAACGTTTCTACTAGTTTTATAACTTTTTTTTTTAATTTGAACTCTTTTACTCTACAATGTTTGATTTCAGAATAAATATGTAGTGCAAGGCTCCCCCAGCCTTAAAGTAGTTTGAAATTTTTTTGCAACTTCTTATACAACAATTTGCAATGTATACATCAGTTATGGATTTGATTCAGACAACTCCCACGAAGCAGATGATTTAAGAGGGTAGCATTCATTTGAAAGAGACTTTGGAGCTACCCACTAATGAAATCCTTAAAGTGAAGACTAAAACTAATAATATTTTCGGTGTTGTATGCATTTCTGAAGTGAAGATGAAGATTGCATATCATGACATGTGCATGATAAGGTTATGAAAATTAAGCTGTACATGGCAGGCGATGATCTTAGAGATGTGGAATGAAGATATCAACAACAGAGGTTCGAGGATGATAGTCGACATTGGGTTTCATTCCATTTCCTAAAGGTCATATTCGTTAGATAGAACGCGACAAAAAAGGTTGTGTCGAGGAGATCGTTCAAAGATCAAGGGTCGATATAGATCACTGTATTCTTTATCACATGACGTCGTAAAGAGGATCAATTCCTATTAGAGTTTTATAAGAAGCTAATGAGAGTTGTTGTATCCAGAGATAAAGAGCTTCTGAATGCAACAGACAGTATATTCAACAAGAATTTGAGAACAACTTCAAATGTTGTCCAACTCAGACACGACTCTAAGCTCGCCTCCATATGATAATATGAAATGTCTAACTCAATATATTTGTGATGATGTTTTTAAAGTTTTTAGGTTTGTTTTATCTACTACTGTTAAACCCATTTGTTATTGTTATTATTATTTGCTTTTAATATGTGTTGTAAAAGTTCTCTAATGGAGCTTCGTATCCCCATTTGTATGGTATTGTCACTAAGTTCATTTTATGTTACATTGACTTTAAATAAAATTTTCTCAATAAAAATTCAAAACAAAATATCCATTGCATAACAGAAGCATAATAAAATACATGGTCCATAATAGTGGTAACATCATTAAGAGTAATATCATCTAAAGTGAACATCAAGAAAACTTAACAGCATCAGGAGATGACATCATCAAAAGCTAACATTGTGGGCTCCGAAAATTCGGCCCCGGCCTCCCCGCCGCTCTTTTCTTTTTCTTCGACGAGGGAGTTTTAACGGAATAAGTTCCGGGGTAAATTTTGGAAGGCAGATGGATTTGTAGATAAGACACTACCCAAAGATTTCGCCCTCATTTTGTGAGGACTTAATGATCTGAGTTCTGGTTTCCTATAGGCGCAAGCCCCTATAGTTAATTACCCCTCCCGATCACAAGAGAGAACTTTTGATTAAGGCTAGTCATCAATCAGATACGTAAGAATACGTATTATCTGGCATATAGTAGCAGCAATAGGTATTAAGATTTGAAATTTTGAGAATTGGGTTTGGATTTGAGAATTTGAAAGTTTGGGAATTTGAAGTTTAAGGTTTGGATGTTTAAAATAGAAATTGCACCATCTTGCACTTAAAGCGGATGGTGGGGGAATGGATGATAGATCCGATCAAGATCCCATGGTTCCGTCGTCCCGGGCCATCGTGGTCCGTAGTCTACTTAGTCAGAGGAGGTAGTCGACCCAACCTGACAGAAGGATCCTTGTCGGCAGCCATGGGTTGCTTCGTCCAAGGGTACCTTGTAGACCTGGGATGGGTATTTGTCTAAGGGGACAAATTTAAATCCACCTTAGCTAACAGAGGGCTTTATGCCCTATCAATCATATCCTATTGATTCATATCTCAAGGATTTGATTCATATCTCAAGGATTTAACGCCACTAAGGAGCGTATTGGCTCTGGCCATAACCGCTATCTGTGGTGCCATTTGGCGGCAAAACCACTCGGTTCAGAGGGCCCCGGGTCATAACCGTTTACCTGCAGTGCCATTTGACGGCAAAACTGCCGGTTAGAGAACACGTACCACGTCCTTACTGGCAAGAGATTGTTTGAGAATTGATTCTAGTGATATTTTCAACTAGGCATTTAGCTCTTTTGTGAGCTGAGGTAAATTTTAATTTGTCCACCCCGGCAAACTGTTGCGGAGGGTGGATGGATTTTGCTTTAAGCGTTGAGATGGATAGTTTCAAATTTTAAATATTTTTGAATTTTTGAAATTTTCTGGGATTTTTGTGGAGTTTTTTGGGTTTTGATAGGCATTTGGAACGACATTGGAAATTATTTGGAATAGACCCCTCCAGTTGAGATTTTTGTTCAACGCAGCTACCATCAGGGTTTTCGGGGTCGTTTCTCTTTATGGATTGAACCTTGTCAACTCTGTCGGGCTGTCGACAGAGGATCGGGTTTCTTAGGCTTTATGCCCTTGATAGTGAATTCTCATTGTTATAGGCCTTAAAGGCCTAATATGAATGTTTTAAGATAAATATGACTATCGCCACAACCGTATATTTGTTTATTGGTTCGAATCCTGTCGACTTCTATTGACCCGTATAGAATGATCGGTTTCGAACTTGAATTCACTTGTTAACCCGCGCAGCATCCCTAGATGTCACGTGTGTATTAATAACACGCTCGTCGGGGCCCATGCGGGTGTTTGGGGGCATTTTATAATTGAACCCTGTCCACTCCTTTTATCTGCTTAGGAGGTTCGGGTTCAAAATTTGATAACCCGCGCAGCATCCCTAGACGTCACGTGTGTTCTAATAACACGCTCGTCGGGGCCCGTGCGGGTTGAGATTGAACTTTTCCCTTTAGTGTACCTATGTGTATACAATTTATAGTGCACGTGCAGGGGTATTTATTTCAAACTTTGTTGATGCCTTCTGTCTGCTTGTACAAGGGTTGCAGATCCGGTGGCGTGCGTCTTAGTGTTGACTCCCCCTTTCTCATTCACCGGGGAGGTTCTTCTGGACCTTGAAGTCCGTTACTTTGCAAAAAACTCCTTTGGAGATCATCGGTGTAATGGAATTGTTATTTTCGGTGTTTGTAGATACCAGGACTGTTTTCTTCCTGAGTATAAGACCAGGAAGAAGATTTAGAGTACCAGGAAATTTGATTCAAATTTGTTCAAATCCCTCTTTCATACATTGGATTTCCCTTTTATCCAACGTACTAATAGATCTTGATCACCGTTGTCGTAGGTGATATCCGTACTTATGCCCACAGTGGTTCATTGTACTTACAATACACTATTGTTATCCACAAGTACTCATTTGCATGGGACCATTGTATCCACTATGAGCTCCTAGGTGATATTTGTAGGAGACCCATTACATCAGTATCATATCCACCTTTCACCAATCTCAGGTGGTTTGTTGATTGCACTTGCTTATAGGAACGGGTCGTACACATTGACAATGTCATCTACAAGGCGTCGATGTATTCAATTACTCATCTTGATGTGACTTATTGTATACTAGACAAGTTTCTCCTGTTAATTTCAGGTGCCTCCATTTCAATCTACGTTGCTTGCATAACATGTCTTTGATTGTAACATGTAGATGATAATTGTGCATTTCGTAGTTTGACTGATATCATTAACAAGTCATTTATGTTTGAAGACTTCTTGCCACTAGTCCTTTGCATGCATCAAATGCTTATGTTCATTTGAGAATTTAGGATTTCCACATCTTTAAGAGTATGAAGACCCAATTCCTTGCAGTCCGTATTGAGTTCAAGTGCTTGTTCAGTATCTTCAGAAGCTCTTTTGAATTCAATTTTGTATTCAAATGATTTCAATTTGGTCCAATTTCGAGTTTATTTCATTTGAATGTGATCTTTATTAATCATTTAGGTTTGTTCAGATCCTCTGCTCGTATTCGATCAAGTTCAAAAGTCCACAAGTCATTGTTCATTGAAGTTCAGATCTTTGTTCTTTTGAGTTCAAACGTGTCGAGTCGGTAGGTGCCCTCTTTCGAGGACACCGCGGCCGTAAAATCTTTGTTCCCCCACCATGCCAGAGAAAGGCGTGCATGGGTCTTCGGTACCTGTTGCAAAAGAGAAGCAGTCGTTTCCCTGCAAGCGGGTACTTATGGGTATCCCGGTCTCGTCGTAGGCACCGCACCGGGTTCCCTTCCCACCACGCTAGAGAAAAGCGTGCATGAGTTGGTTTTCGGTTCGACACTAACGTCGAGAATAGGATTTGGAACCGAGTGTCACTCGCCTACCTCGACGTAGGTGTCGCGCCGGTTGCCCCTCCCACCACGCTAGAGAAAAGCGTGCATGGGCAGACCACCGACTCGACACGCATGCCGAGGTAAGAGAGAACAAGGGTTCGAAAAATTATACCTTTGACGGCCGACGGATCGACGGTGGAGAGCACGGATCAAGGGAGAGACATTTGCAAGCATTTATTACTATTATTATTCATTATAATTTATATTAATTATGATAATAATTAAATAATTATTATTAATAATTAATCACTAATTATTAATTTATTATAATTAATAAGTTAATTATAATTATAATTAATTGAAATTAATTATAACTAATTAAATAATTATAACTATAATTAATTATTAATTAATTTGCTATTAGATAATTAATTATTATTATAATTAGGTAATTATTAAATATAATTAATAAAAATTATAACAAATAAATAATATAAATAATATTTATATATATTAAAAAAGATTTCCTCACCCTCTCACTCTCACGTTCGGCCGAAGAAGCGCGGGTAAGGGAGAAAGTTACGATCACAGCAAGCGCGCTCCTGTGTTTGCTTCGATCAAAATGATCGTGACTTCCGATCGGGCAAGGAAGGGGCGACGTCGGAGGGGCAAGGTATGGGAACTCCTCTCCCTCTTTCTCTCTCGGCTTGCGTAAGACGTCGGCACAGGCACGGGTTCGACCGACCATGGAGCTGGCATAGACTGGACCGAAGCCGGAGGAAGCGTCGGACTGGAGTCGAGGGAGGTGGTTGCGGCTTAGAGCTTTGGTTCGCGATCACAGTGGATCGGACAGAGGCGGAGGGAGGAGACGGGATCTGGAGGAGTGGAGCCGAGTGTGGAAGGAGATGAGAGGGGATTGGAGGAGGGAGATCGTGAAGGGAGCAGAGAAGAGAAGTATTGGGACTGGTCGTGGAGTCGGAGAGCCTTCAGTCACGTTTTATAGAGGCGAGTGGGGTAACGATCGAGGCGACGATGCAGGATTTGCGCCGGGTTTACGGAGAAATGACGCGAACGGCGCCGAATCGGCGCGATCTCGGCATGATTTTGAGGATCCGATGGATTCAAGGTATGTATGCTGGATTTTTGGATTCTTCTCTCTTTTGCTCTTTTGGGTTTGATCCGGAGGTCAACAAATGCCCCCCAACAAATGTGGTTTGCGTCTAGAGCGAATCACATTTGTTGTAAGCTGATTAACCCTGTGGATCTCTAGATATTTGTTCTAGATGTCACACAAGGATTTTTATTTAGTGGATCTTCAAAAATTTATTTGGATGTCACACTAAAACTTTATTTCTCCATGGATCTCTTGGATATATCAATAGATGGTTGAGATACTGATTTCTTTTGCCTTGTGTTTTGTGCTGCGGACATTGATGGAGAATTGCCTGATTTGTCTTTTTTTTTTACTTGTCAGGTGGTTTTTTGTACCTTCGGCCCTATGCTTCTAGCTTTGGCGGGCTTGATAGAGTAGATGCCGATGACCTAAACCCTTGGGTTTGTATTAGGTCGATGGCGAAAAGTCATCGGTCCTGAGCTTTGTGCGTAACGGACTTGTTGATGACAGAATCCTCTTAGTTCAACCTTGGGCTTTAATGAACTTTGGGATAATTTTCTTCGGTCCTTTGCTTTGTGCTTTGGCGGACTTATTGAAGAAAAATTCCTTCGATCATCGCTTTGTACTTTACGGATTTGTTGAAGGATTTGCAGGTTTTGGATTCAATTGATAGTACCGAATGTAGGTAGTATCTTGATCTTTAACCACTTGAGAAGACTTTAATCTGAATCACTTGAGTTCGTCAGATCGGGAGAGCTAGAATTTGACATCTCTGTCTTCTGGTTGCTGAGATGGGGGTTCCTCTACTACAGCCTCTCTTATGACTTGTTGAGTAGATGGAGCTGCCAGCAATCCGGCCATATTTGAGCTTGTTGGATCCGACCTCTTACACCCATTCAGGTTTCAGACTTGAACAATGAGAATTACACTTCCCAATGCTGATTTTTCTGAAGTTGACAGATTTGGAGTCATCCTTGTTTTGGATTTTGGAGCCTACGAACATCTGGTAGTTGCTCGAGACTCATCTTTCCACTGGAACTTTGATTCTCCAGTCATTTAGAAAAATTTTGCAGACTACGATCACTTAAACTTGTCAAGTCAGATTTGCCTCTGTACTTCCTACAGTCCCTACTGACGGGTTGACGAAGTGGGGGTTCCGCTACTACGACCTTTCTTATGGCTTGTTGAGTAGACGAAGCTGCCAACAATCCGGCCATATTTGGGCTTGTTGGATCCGACCTCTTATACCCATTCGAACCTTAAGCTTCAGGCTGTTGGAAGACTTCAGGCTTTTTCAGCTCAATTTTGTAAGAGTGTGTAGACACAAAAGTCTCTTTTTGACTTTTGAGTCTTGGTTTGTTGTCTCTATCTTTTGAAAGATCACCTGCATATGCTTTGAAAAACACATATTTGTATTCTTTAGCACAAAAGAATATTTAAATTGATAATTTTAAATATTTATTCGGGGATCTCGGCATGCAGCGTGATGTCGACCCGAATAAATATTTAAAATGCCCCCTGTCTCACAGGGACATTCTAGAATTGAATAAATTTGAAATTCTGAGATTTTAAATATTCATTTGGGAATCTCGGCGTGTAACACGATGTCGATCCAAATGAATATTTAAAATGCCCCTATCTCGCAGGGACATTTTAGATGGGCTTTGTATTTTGAAATTTTAAATATTTATTCGGAGATCTCGGCACAAGCGCGATGTCGATTCGAATAAATATTTAAAATGCCCCCAGTCTGATGGGGGATTTTAAAATGCAATCTTGTTACACAAGAGAATTTCAAAATGTAAGCATACATTGATAGATATGCACATAAAACTTCGGTCATCATAAAATACATTATTCATGAAATTTTCATGCATGATATTTCTTTAAATGTCGGCCGTTGATGAGGGGCATAGGTCTCTGACCGTTCAGATCGATCAAGTGATATGCTCCTCCTTGGTACACCTTCTCGATGACGAAGGGGCCTTCCCAATTGGATATGAATTTGCCACCAATTTTTCGATGTGGAATGATTGGTCTTCTCAGTACCAGGACCAATTCCCCTTCTTGAAATGTCCGAGGGTACACCATTTGATCAAAGGATTTTACCATTCTTCCTCGATATATTTCCAGGTTTTGTTGAGCTTGTAACCTGAGCTCATCAAGTGCGTCGAGCTCTTCCATTCTGAGGCGGGCATTTTGCTCTTAAGTGAGATCATTCTGGATTGCTACCCGAAGTGACGGTAGTTCAATCTCCAATGGTAATACGACTTCAGCACCGAACACCAATGAATAAGAAGTGGCTTTGGTTGGCATTTTGTATGTTATACGGTATGCCCATAGCGCTTCAGCCATCTTCGTATGTCATTCTCTTTTATTCTTGGTGATAATCTTCTTTAGTAATTTCACCAGTGTTTTGTTGAATGCTTCTGCCAATCCATTTACCCTTGGATTGTATATGGAAGAATATCATCAATCGATCTTGTGCCGATCAACGAACTTATAAATTTTTATACTCTTGAATGCAGTACCATTGTCTAAGATTATTCGACGTGGCACACCGAATCTGTAGACGATATTGTGGGTAAAGAAGTTGATCACATGCTCGAATGTGACATCACTGAACGGAGCTGCCTCTGCCCATTTGGAAAAGTAATCCGTCGCTGCCAGAATGAATTGATGTCCCGCTGATGACGGCGGATCTATTGGCCCAATTATGTCAGTGCCCCAACATTCAAATGGCCAAGATGCTATTGTCGGGTGCAAATGATTTGGAAGTTGATGTATAACATCACCGTGAATATGACATTCGTGACATCTCTTAGCGTGGTCAATACAATCTCTCACCATTGTCGGCCAATAATAACCCATTATCTTGATTTTAGCAGCCATCTTAGGACCTGACTGATGTGCTCCATAAAGCCCTTCGTGGATTTCTGCTACCACTTTATCAGCTTCCTTGGCCCCCAAGCACCTTAGCCACATTTGATCAAAAGCTCGCCTGTACAAGGTGTCATTGACAAATGCGTATCGCAATGTCCTTTTTCGAATTTGTGCGGCCATAGACTTTTCTATCGGGAGTTTCTTTTCTTTGAAGTAGTCAATGAATGGCTGCCTCCAATCATTTTCGACTTCAATATCTAAACAATGCCACCACGATTCTGAAGCTTGACTAGCTTTACGTCTCTTGGCCACATGATATTCTTTTGGATAATTCTCCATAACGATCTGATGGAGAGGTTGAGGGTCAACTGGGGTTTCATCCTGCTGATTTGAATCTGTAATTCCCTCTGCCCTTGGGAATTGTAGTAGAGCAGGCTCTAAGACCCTACGAGTGTAAACCCCGATGAATATAGGCCTCTCCTCGTTGATGTTCACCATTTTTTTAGCTAATTTGGCCAAACAATCTGCTTTAGCATTCTGTCCTCGAGAAACTCGAGCCATTTTGACATTTGGTACTTGCTTCAAAAGCTCAAGGGCTCGCTGGTGGTAATGGGCCAATTCGACTTTGCCAACTTTGTAGATACCAAGGACTTGATTTATCACAAGCTGAGAATCACCAAAGATTTGGAGATATTGGATTCTGACATCGATCGCAATCTCCAACCCTGCTATCAGAGCTTCATACTCGGCTACGTTGTTGGTACGAGGTTCAGTCAGACTGAACGAGAACCTAATTATGCCTCCCTCAGGTGCTACAAAAAAGAGACCGATGCCGGCTCGGGCTCTTGCAATATTTGGAGGTCGAGCAGGTTTGATCGACGATGCATCGTCAAAGTACATCTCCCAAAATAGCGGCTTTTCATTCTCTTCAACTTGCATGATTTGTTTGTCAGGCAAATCGTCGTTTAGTGGAGAATCTGCCGGGATTGGATGTGCGGTGAGAAAATCTGCCAAGGCCTATCCCTTCACCGCCATCTATGGCATCTATGTGATTTCAAACTGCAATAACAATACTGTCCACCTAGCTAGACGACCTGTCAATGTTGGTCTTGTCATCAAGAACTTCAGCAGATCGATCTTTGATATCAGTGTGATTTTATGGGATAACATATAGTGGCGGAGTTTCTGAACTACAAAAATCAGTGCCAGACAATGCTTTTTAATTGGGGAATAACGGCTTTCTGCTCCAATCAACCTTCGACTGATGTAGTAGAGCGCATTTTTTTTGCCTTCTTCATTATTCTGGGCCAATAGTGCTCCGAGGGACTCTTCTAGTGCAGCTGTATACAGTATAAAAGGCTTCCCAGGAATCGACGCTGCTAGAATGTGTGGATTCAACAAATATTTCTTGATGCTATCAAACACATCCTGACATTCTGCATCCCATTTGAAACGGACATCTTTCTTCATTAGCTTTGAAAATGGCTGGCACCTACTCGATATATTTGATATGAATCTCCGAATGAAAGCCAGTTGTCCTTGCATTGAGCGAAGCTGTCGAAGGTTCTTTGGAGGCGGCATCTCCATGATCGCCTTGATCTTGTTGGGGTCGACTTCGATACCTCAATGACGGACAACGTACCCCAAAAATTTAACAGAAGAGACTCCAAAAGCACACTTGAGGGGATTCATCTTTAGATCATATTTTCTAATCCTTTCAAATACAATCCTCAAGTCATCTAGGTGATCTCTTCGATCCATGCTCTTGACAACAAGGTCGTTTACGTAGCACTCGACCTTTTGATGTATCAACTTATCAAATATATGCGTCATCGCCCGCTGGTAGGTTGCACCAGCGTTTTTCAGGCCAAAGGGCATAACTGTGTAGCAGAAGATGCCGATGGGTGTTCTGAACGACGTATGTTTTTCATCTTCGGGCGCCATCTTGATTTGATTGTATCCTGACGATCCATCCATGAAAGAGAACATGTCGTAATTGGACGTATTGTCCACCAGGAGATCGGATACAGGGAGTGGAAAATCATCTTTTGGGCACGCCTTGTTGAGGTCCCTGAAGTCAATACAGATACGAATCTGGCCGTTCTTCTTCTCCACTGGGATAATATTTGCAATCCAGTCGACGTACTTTTCTTCTCTTATGAAGCCTGCATCTATTAGCTTCTTTGTCTCAGCAATCATCTGCTCTTCAATCTCCAGCTCATTCTCCTTGGGGCTTGTTTAATAGGTGCCGCATCTGCTTTGATGGCCAATTTGTGAACTGCCACATCAGTGGATAAGCCCGGCATCTCCGCATATGTCCAGGCAAATCAGTCCCTGAATTCACAAAGAAGTTGCTTTATTTCTTCTATTTGTTCCTCGAATAGGAGAAAACTAATGAAGGTTGGGTGAGGGTCCTCCTCGGTTCCCAAGTTGACTTCTTTTAGTTCGTCCATAGTGGCTGCCTGTCCTCCATCTTCAAGCTCTTCTGGTGCAGGTTTGGCCTCAACTGGTTGATCATCATAATCATCAACTTCGTACACCTCCTCATCACCATCATCCTCGGATTTAATTTCCCCGCCTGTTATTGCTTGGCAAATCTCGTTTCTGGGGTATTTCCGTACAATAAATCCTAGCCCCTTTTTCACAAAAATATCATTCTTCTTTATTGAGTGAGGATTTCTTCGATACCAGAGGCTCAAGTAGAAACGAACTTACTGTTTGGAGGAAAGAGTCTTACCTCGCTTTCTCAACATTCTTTGAATATTTCTAGTATTGTACCTGGGAAACCTCGTAGGTACTAATTCCCCGGAATCAACGAGTGTACGAAACCAATCTTGATTGATTTCCTCTTCGAGTTTCCCGATTGAATAAAATAGACTCGCTGGTCCACCTTTTTCTTTTAGGAGAGGTACATAGAATGTCACGAGCTCTTCAACACAATGCATTTCACGCGGAGTTACTTCTTTGAAGTGTTGCAAGGGAATACGTGTGATTACGAGTGTACTATCTGAGATTGACAGGCTTTCTATTCTTCTGGAGAACACATCCTGCACTGTGTTCATGTAGATAGAATCGTACTTATAATCATCATTTGAATATTCGAACTCCATACTCTTTTTGGTCGTTAACTGACGTATCCTCTTGGATTTTGTAGGGGTGGCATCGTTTTCATCTGTGTCACTCCCTAAATGAGGTATATATTTCCTTTCCTTTGAGATGGATGATGCTTTGGGAAGAGTCGGCGTTGCCTTCTTTCTCCCCACCTGTTTCTTCTTGTTCCTTTGTTCAGGTTGCCTTGCAACTTCTGGGTCTGATGCCTGGGCCTTGAGAGAGCCTGATGGCTTCAACTTCTTTGGAATGAAGTACTTTGCATCTTCATATATTTTCACTTCATGAACTGCGAAGGGTTGGACGTCACCAGAGATTCTGAATTCCTCTTTATCCCTGAGGTACTTCATGCATTGGTGTAGTGTGGACGAGACGATGTCGTACTCATGCAACCAAGGACGACCAAGGAGCGCTTTAAATGCAGTATCCGCATCAATCACATGAAACTTGGCATCCGTATGAAGCTCTCCAAATATGAGGGAGAGTGTAAAAGATCCTAGGGTCTTCTGCCCTTTCTCATTAAAGCCATGCATCATAAGCTTATCTGATCCAAGATGCTCCACATCGAGGCACAGTGATCTTAGTGCTTTCAAGCTCATTAGATTTATAGACGATCCTAGATCGATCAGAATTCGACTAATCATCATTCCATCACTTTCTGCAGTGACATATAGAGGACGATTATGATCCGCCGTTCTGAGCATCATGTCTTCTTCAGAAAAGGTGATGAACGACTCATTACGAGCTTGCAAGACCTCTGTCATATTACGCTCAGCAAAATATGCCTCGTACCTTTCGGGGTCTTTGAGAGCCTGAATCAAAATCTCCCGAAGGTCTTTAGACATCACGAGGGCATCATATATGCTAAGTTGCGCCGGAATTTTTCTCAGATAGGATAAGACATTGTAATCTACCCCCGTGGCTGAAGTACTCTTTCTCTTAGGATCTTCAGGAATAATATCATCATTGATGACAATCTCTTTTCCCTTATCTTTATTCAAGATCCCTTTCTTTGGTGGAGGCGGCAATATCTTACCACTCCTCAGTTGCACTTGGTCAACATCTTCTGGTTTAAATTCTTTTACTGAGATATTTTCTTCAGAGTTGGCCATTGTTGCATCCAGGGATTCATCTGTTGATTCAGAGTCACCACCCAGATTTATATGTCCCATTTGCGATGCTATGTCGGGGTCCGACCCATCTTTCTCTGGAAAGTACAAATCTTCCTCCGAATGGTAATCCATTGGCAACACCATCATACAGGATTCAGAGAGTACTTCTTCAGCATATTCTTCTTTTGTCCAGCACTCGGCGCCACCGAGATGACCCGACATACTTCTCTTGGAAGAGAATTCTCATCACCTTCTCCGGCTTCATCTATTTTAAGCTCCGCCATGAAGTCAGCAAGCTTGATAGGTCGCCTCATAGTCTGGTAGTATTCATCCAAACTGTCGATAACCCTCTGAGTTACGGTCATCTTCTCCTTGGGCTTTTTCAGTTTGATCTTCTTCTTGGAGGACTTTACTTTTTCAGACTTCGAAGTGCCAGCTTGATTGGAGAATTGTTTTGAAGTAGAAGGTCGTACCACCGGCAGTGCCTTCAAATCTATCATTGGCTCAATGGGAGACTTCCATTTTACACCTGGAACTCCTTCAAGCTGCTTCAACATTTTCACAATTTTCTTAGAGACCGCAGTCTCCCACTGTTCTTCTTGAGCTGGCTTCTTTTCATTTCTTCTTTCTTCAGTCGGGAGTACGGAAGAGGACGTAACCACCCGAGTTAATTCTTTTCTGGGATGAGTCAACACATTGTCTGATAGTGTAATCTCTCCCTTTTGATATTTTCTTTCAAGTCAATCCTTAAAAACATAATAATCTTCAATAGGATGGCTGACTACCCGATGGTATGTACAATAATTTGGGTCACCAGTGTGCTTCGACTCTTCTGGTCTCTTGCATTCATGCAGTTCTAGACCCATTTTCAATACCTGTCGAAATAATTTGACGACACTCTCCCTCTTGAATGAATATTCTTTATTCATTTTATCTTTGAGGGATTGGAACGTTTATCACCAGTTCCTATTGCCTGTCTCGGGTGTTCTCCTCCACCCTGATAAGTTCGTGGCTTATCATTTCCCCCTAATATCAGCTTCGGTTGGGGGTTGGGGTTGTAGACTTGTTTGGGCTTTTCTTGATATTGCATCGGCTGTTTGCCCTTGTCTACGTTGTAAATCACTTGTTTTTCTCTATCAACTCTAGAGAAGAATGTAGAGTCGGCATCACCCCTTCTAGCACCTGGGGCCTTAGCCTTTTTGGGCTTATCAGAGTGACTTTCTGATCTGGAAAAGTTTAGTTTCTCAAACTTGGCCACTCTGTCTAGCAAGCCTTGAAATGTGTTGATTGTAGCCATGCACAGGAAGGGTTGCATCTTGTCATCAATGTTGTCCATTAACAACTGTACGGCATGCTCTTCTTCTAACTGCTGCTCACATTTCATACTTAGATTTCGCCAGCGAGTGATGTATTTTGTTACTGATTCTTCTCTTTTTCTTTTCTCTAGAGCGAGGTCAGCGATCGTTATCTTCTCTGTTGCACTGGCGAATCTCTTCACGAACATATTTTCCAATTCTGCGAAGGTCTTCACAGAATCATTCGGCAGTTCAGCATACCATTCGAAAGCAGTCGCTGTCAAACTGCTGACGAATTGTCGAAAGAGTAGGGCGTCATTGCCTCCTGTGTTCCCACAGGTGGCTTTAAACTGTGCCAGGTGCTGTCAGGGATTGTTAGTACCGTTGAAAGTATTGAACTTTGGTACAGAATACCCTTTTGGGTACGGCACTTGATCATACTCAGCTGGGTACAGGCGACCCTTGCCCATCAGTTTCTCTGCCTGGTCAACAGCTATAATAGCCTTGATCTTTTTAGTGATAATTCCTTCGAGCTGCGCAGCTGTCACAGGTTCGGAAGTACTTGCAATATTCTGCGGAGTGGGCTGGCGAACGATATTATGGGCTTCGCGACCACCTTCGGGAGCTCCCTGGGATTAGGCATGGTGCCAATAGTAGCATTTCTCTGCATCATCTGCATCATCGCCCCCATTTGAGCCATCATCTCAGTCATCTTCTCATTTAACTGAGAGATTTCCCTATCTTTGGCCCTCATTTGTCGCCTCATTTGTCGCCGCATTTCAGCGAGTGTAACGTTTTCGATCTTAGAAGGGTTTTCATCTACTTCCTCCACTTCTTCTTCTTCTTGAGAATGACGACTTCTGCTAGTGGTGGACCCTTCTCTACGACGATGACGGTATACTTGCCTGGGTGGCGGTTGCCAACGCTCTTCATCTTCATCATCATCATCATCATAATTGGCGCCATCATCAATGTCTATATGGGTCACCATATAGACAACTTCCATATCCAGAACGTTATTTATTTCTTCCAATCCATCTTCTGGGTTTCCTTCCAGAAATTCATCAATATTTTCTTCCCCTTCCAGGTATTCTTCCTCTTCTATTTTTTGATCATCTATATTTTCTTCCAGTACTCGGATCTCCGAGCGGCGACGCCATTGAATTTCCGGTTCTTGATTAGGCACGGGAACTTCTTCGATCAGTGGGCTGCGATCAAAATTAGTCTCTTCCTTTGGAGGGGATGGAGGGCGACGGGATCCCCCGGAGGATTCTCCAAGGTGTCTACCGTCTGGAGGAGTGTCATTATGGGTCCTTTTAGGGGCCCACTTCTGACGTTCTTTGTAGATGTGGGCGGATATCCGAGAAGCATCACTGGATGTTACGCCCAGATCAGTTCTTCTTTTTCTTCTGTCTTCATCATTTCTCCGAGGCTTTGGCTTCCAGACTTGCTTTCCTTTCCACCGGGACCTTTCAGCAGCGGATCCCTGAACATATAGTTCAGGTGTCACGCCCTGATGTTCACCACGCAGGTTTTGCCTTATTTCTCTTCCTTCTGCAGCAAAGTACAGACGCTCCCTTGGCGGGGTTCTTCTGGTCTCGATCACTCAAGGCCGTTGAAACTTCTTCTTCAGACCTTTATCCTTCACTGTCTTCAATACTCTGTATACTTGAGCGGACAGAGTTTCAGGCTCTTTCCTCTTTGAAGGAGATGGGACTTTAGGATGCTGGTCCCAAAATGATTTCTTTAGCTCACCAGTGGAGCTGTTTCTCTTCACCCATTTCAAATTCGCGAATCCATTCCGGGTCGGAATGGAAACTTCTGGCTCTTGAGCCGGCATGTTAGAGGGATGGGCCGAGAATTGTTGTTGAGCCCGAAGCTCAGCATTTTTTCTTTCTCCTTTGCCTCCTAGTGAGCCTTCCTCCAGATGAGGAAGCCTCAACATCATATTTCCCGGGTGCAAACAACCTGGTTGGCTGAGTAGTGGTGTTGGCAGTCACCACTGATATTCTTCCGTCAGCTACAATCCTCTTGGTTGATGGGGCCTCAGTTTGATAAAGTCTTTCAAATACAGAAACCCTCTCACGAGGATTTTCAGTAACAGGTCGTTGTGCCGGCAAATGCATACGACGGATAGGAGCTTCATCAGCATTGAGTCTTCTGGCAGACTTCTCAACATTCCTACCATTCGCAGGAATGGCGGCATTCCTTGCAGCAATCGCCGGGAAGTCAACACTACCAAACTGGATGATAGCTCCATTGTTTTCGGTCTCAATAATAACATTAGCCAGCTGAATCCTGGCTCCTCGTCCCAGCTGGACGGTCATTGGCGTGTTCTGTAGATCCATCTGCATAAATGAAAGGCAAGGGTTAGTAATCAGAATCTGATACATCACCCCGCACTTTCAAAATGCAGAGACTTGCACAGAACTCAAAAACAAAAACAGATATCATTAGCAAGCAATTAAGATAATACAAATTTAAAAACTGCTAAATGCATATGAATTCGCAGAATGATCGTTTTTAGAAAATTCAAAATTTTGAAATGTTAAAAGATCATTTTGAAAGAATCAAAATTTTGAGTACGATTTGATATAGCTGTTACTATAATACTGAGACGACTAGCCAAAGATGGAAAGAGAAACCAATCCCCAGCGGAGTCGCCAGAAATCTGTGGGCTTCGAAAATTCGGGCCCGCCCTCCCCGCGGCGCTTTTCTTTTTATTCGGCGAGGGAGTTTTAACTGAATAAGTTCCGAGGTAAATTTTGGAAGGCAGATGGGAATGTAGATAAGACACTACCCAGAGATTTCGCCCTCATTTTGCGAGGACTTTATGATCTGAGTTCTGGTTTCCTATAGGCGCAAGCCCCTATAGTTAATTACCCCTCCCGATCATGAGAGAGAACTTTCGATTAAGGCTAGTCGTCGATCAGATACGTAGAATATACGTGTTATCTGGCTATAGTAGCAGCATAAATTTGGAAATGGGAATTTGGAAAGTTTGGATATTAGAGGTTTGAAGATTTGATATTTCAAATAGAAATTTCACTATCTTGCACTTAAAGCGGATGGTGGGGGAATGGATGATAGACCCGATCAAGATCCCACGGTTCCGTCGTCCTGGTCCATCGTGGTCCCTGGTCTACTTAGTCAGAGGAGGTAGTCGACCCAACCTGACAGAAGGATCCTTGTCGGCAGCCATGGGTTGCTTCGTCCAAGGGAACCTTGAAGACTCGTCCAAGGGAACCTTGAAGACCGCGGTTGAATATTTATCTAAGGGGACAAATTTGAATCCACCTTAGCTAACAGAGGGCTTTGTGCCCTATCAATCATATCTTATTGATTCATATCTCAAGGATTTAACGCCACTAAGGAACGTATTGGCTCTGGCCATAACCGCTATCTATGGTGCCATTTGGCGGCAAAACCACTCGGTTCAGAGGGCCTCGGGTCATAACCGTTTACCTGCAGTGACATTTGGCGGCGAAACTGCCGGTTAGAGGACACGTAACACGTTCTTACTGGCAAGAGATTGTTTGAGAATGGATACTAGTGATATTTTCGACTAGGCATTTGGCTCTTTGTGAGCTAGAGTTTATTTAGATTTGTCAACCTCGGCAAACTGTTGCGGAGGGTGGATGGATTTTGCTTTAAGTGATTAATGGGTTGAATTTAAAATTTAAATATTTTTTGGATTTTGGGATTTTGAGATTTTTGGATTTTGTGGAGTTTTGGGTTTTTACGGGTATTTTGGGCGGCATTTGAAAATATTTGTGAACCCCTCTGGTTGAAATCTGCATTCAACACGGCCATCATCGGGGTGTTTGGGGTCATTTCTATTTGTAGCTTGAACCTTGTCAACTCAGTCGAGCTATTGACTGAGGATCGAGTTTCGTAAGCTTCGTGCATTTATTAGTGAATTCATATTGTTGTAGGCCTTGAAGGCCTAATATGAATGTTTTAAAGCAAATATACCGTCACCACAACTTTATATTTACTTAATGGTTCGAACCCTGTCGACTTCTATTGACCCGTATAGAATGATCGATTTCGAACCTGAATTCACTTGTCAACCCGCGCAGCATCCTTAGACGTCACGTGTGTACCAATAACACGCTCGCCGGGACCCATGCGGGTATTTGATTACATTTACCTCTTTTAGTATATTTATGTGTATACAAACTATTGTGCACGTGCGGGGGTATTCTTGAAATAGACGCCTTCTGTCTGCTTGTACGGAGGTTGCAGATCCGGTGGCGTGGCGTAGCAGCTTTTGAATAGAATTGTTCGCTGCTTCGTACAGGTAGACTGTCGTGCACTACTCGTTACTTTCTGCAGGTGGATCGTAGTGCACTAACTAATCTCCTGCCTTACTCGTAGGTTCTTGTATTTGTTGTGGTCTTTTGAAATTTGTTTGTGATCATCACATCGGGTGTACGACATGATCTTCTACGAGGACTCGTAGGAGTCGACATTCACTACATACCTCTCGTCTTTGCTTATAGCGGATCAATGTATCTTTCAACCATTGATTGATTATTAACTGCAGCCATGTTACAACATTTTATTATCTACTGTTGATTATCATCATCATACATATATATGTTTGCTGCACACCAGTCCTCCCAATTTTGTTGTAGACCGAAATATTTGCTTGTATATCACTATTGATCCTTGGTCTAGTTGTATTCGTCATTGTTCCAACTTTTCATGTTGACTGTGAGAACATTTGTGCCACCATTACGTGCTAACCCTCGTGACCTATTGGGGTTTGGTGTATTTGCCTATGCCTCTTTCAATTCTTCTAGTAACTATTGCATGCTTCTTTAAGACAATATAGGCTTTTATCAGTGCTTGCAAGTGGATGTTTTTAGGGGGATATTATATACTTCATACAGAAGAAATATCATTGACTCTGATCTTGTTGTTTGTTTAGAAGCTCCTTATTCACCATAAGCTCCGCTTTCATTTGTGTATAACTTATAGCAGTTATTATTTTAATTTGGACATTTTAGTATATTTCTTCTCTTGTGATTCAAGTTCAAACTTGGATTGCCCATCTTTGTATTTGTCCAAGTTCAAAGTTATGATTTACTTTGAATTTGGGTCCAAATTGTTCAAGTCACTTGAGTTTGAATGTTCAATATCAAGTTCTATCCTTGTTCATAAGTCCTCTGCTCTTGTTCGAGTACAAGTTCTATGTCCTTGCTCAAAATGTTCAAGTCAAGTCCTTTTGAATTCAAATAGCTCTTTTGAATCACATGAGATTTATAGTTCAAGTTATAAGTCCACATCAAAGTCCCATATAGTTCAACTTGCTTGAGTTCAAATGTTCAATTCGTATCCTTGTTCATTTTGCAAGTTCACATGGAGTCTTTGTTCAATTCAGATTCTTGCTTGAGTTCAAATCTGAGTCTGAGTTCAAGTTCTAGTTTTGATTTGAGTTCCTTATAGTTCAAGGTTGATTCAAGTCTTTGCTCACATAAGTATGAGTTCAAGTTCAATTAAAGCTCAAATCAAGTTTGAGTGTAGTCCTTTGTAGTTCATCAAGTCTCTGAGTTCAATCAAATTGTTCACTTTTGTTTAATCTGGTCCGAGTTCACAAGTCCCCTGTAGTTCATTTGAATTCGAGCCATTCTCTTGTTTCGTTTGCACTTGAAGTTATTAGATTGTTTGAGTTTGAATTAAGTCCATTTGATGCTCCAATCAAAGTCCAAGTAAAGCTCCAAAATGTCCCAAATACAAATTGCATTTACCCGAAATTTCGGCAACCTTCTGACGTCTCCCCCGTTTAGGGGAAAACTACGGAAAACTGGGCCTCCTGCCACGCTAGAGAAAAGCGTGCACGGTAGGTGCCCTCAGAAGAGGACACCACGGCCGTAATATTTTTTATTCCCCACCACGCCAGAGAAAGGCGTGCATGGGTTGCGGGCACCAGTTTAAAATAAGCAATTTTATATTTGACCCCACCTCGCCGTAGGCATCGCACCGGGTTCCCTTCCCACCACGCTAGAGAAAAGCGTGCGTGAGTTGGTTTTCCGGTCTGCCGCTAACGCCGAAAATAGAGTTTTGATTACCCGTCCCATCGCAAGCACCGCAACGAATTCCCTTCTCACCACGCTAGAGAAAAGCATGCATGAGTTGGTCGTTCGCCGCGTTGCAAGCGTCGGGAATCGGTTTTCAAAGGTTTAGAGTTCAGGAGCTTATACCTTTGCAAGTGTCGTCGGGGTTGGCACACGGATCGAGATAAGAGCATATCTAATTCATAACTAATTACAAATTATATATATAATTAATTATATTTGACATATAATTAACTATATTCAATTCATAATTAATTATAAATTAAATACATATGATTTATAATTAATTATAAAATAATTATAATTAATACATAATTAATTATATTTAATTTCAAAATTAATTATAAATTCATTAGATTTATTTTACAATTAATTTAAAAATAATAATAATTAATTATATTTAGTCCATAATTAATTATAATTAATTTAAAATTAATCATAACTTAATTAAATTTAATTTATGATTAATCAAAAATTAATTATAATTAATTATATTTAATATATAATTAATTATATTAATTTAAATTAATTATAAGTAAATCATTTTAATTTATAATTTATGATAAATTAAATATAATTAATTATATTAATTAATTATATTTAAGTTAAAACTAATTATAAATCAAAAATTAAATTAAACTCTCTGTTTAAGAGATTTGGCCGAAGAAGCATGCGTGAGGGAGAGCCACCTTCACGACCGGCGAGCTTTTGTTCCTGCCTCCGATCAAAAATGTCGTGACTTCCAAACCAACAGGAAGACAACGTCGGAGGAGGAGGCGAAGTCGGGAATGGGGTCGGCCGAAGCAGTGAGGAGTTCGGTGACTTAGAGATCGGGAGAGAGCAGAGGCGGCGGGATGGGGCGTCGGCAGTGGAGTTTGGCTCAAGTAAAGCTTCCGTTCCCTTCTCTCTCTCTCTCTCTTTCTCTCTCTCTCTCTTTCTCTCTCTGGATTGGAGAAAACTCGAGAGCTCGGCTTAATGAGCTCAGGAGTAGGAGGCCGGAGGGTGGCGGCTTGGAGTTGGGAGGAGATCGACAAGACGACTGAGGGATTTTGCGTGTGCGGGAGATCGGCAGTGGAGATGGGGTTGACGGGTTGGGGAGATCGTGAAATGGGGTTCGGTCGTGGAGAAGGAGGGAAGAACGACGGTGTTCGGTCGTGGCTTGGAGTCGAGAGTGTCGAGCCAGAAGAGCGGCTTCTTCGTCTCCTATTTAACGACACAAAAAGAGTCCGATTCAACGGAACTCCTGTAGGAATCGCGGAGAAGCGACACTAGCGGCGCCGATTTCAACTGGATTTGCAGCAGAATTCGTGGATCTATCGGGTAAGAGGTTTGCACACTGGATTCATGACTTCTTTTTTTTTGTTTCCTTTGGATTCAGCGTGCAGATCAACAAACATAATATATAGTACGAACATAAGCTCAACTAACATCTTCTACGTGACCTCTGGGGCAATGCATCACTGCTGGGAGTGCAATGCTGCGGTGGTCGGAGAGGTCTTTCACATAACACATGTTCCTTCACAACAATGTCAGGCTAAGGTACGTCAGGTGTCTGAATGTTGCTTGATACAAAATCTGGGCTGAGGTATGCATAACGATCCCCTGGCATCAAGTAACTAAAGATATCTTCAGAGGGCCCCTGATCACGATATGAAGTTGGGCCAACAAATCCATTATGAGGCTGAGGAGCATCCTGGCTCATGTTGAGTGGTGTATCATGTCCAGCTGTATCATCAAAGTATTCATGATCCTTAATATACATTTGCAAAAGCAAGCCACGACAAAGCTCCGCCACCATATTTATGTCCTGCTACTTCTACGTATCCTCAGTGCCGTTGAAGTGATGTTGCAAAGCGCGCTCAGTACCAATGAAGAAGTCCCTCTATAATAACAATATAACTTATTCAATAATTTTGCAATTAAGGGTCTAGGAACTTGATGCTAGGTTTCATATTTATGTACCAGAAGGCGCTCTGAGGGAGCTCTAGGGTATGACGTGGTCAAAAGCTCAACATGTGCCTTGAACATGTACAGTGTGGCCTATAACTTGTACCACTGTAGGTACTGATGCACAACATAGTCACTGTCCTCACTAAGATGCTCCCAGATAACTACGTATACTCTCCTACTCTCTCATATGGAAATGTGGGCTTAGTGGTATAACATTCAATCTATGTTTGGCTTCCCACGACCATCTACTCATTTAAAGTCGGGCTCCATAAGTAAGACATCAGTAGTAGGGCATAACCTGAACTTGCGTAGAACTCGATCAAGCAAGTGTCACTCCTCCCTCTTCCAGCTAATCACAGACACTCTTGCAGTCCATATATCTTCACCTGTCAGACATATGTGTGCAACCTGAGCACGAATATCCTATGTGTACGACTCTCAAATGACCTGCACATTCAAAATTTATGTTGTTTACTGAAAATAATAAAACAAGTACATTAGTATTAAAAATCAAACAATATTTGGCTATCAAGTAAACCATCCAGCTCATCCCTATAACTAATAATATCACTCACGGGAAATTCTCGAAGCTGATCCTCAATCCACCTATTCCAAATAAATCTTAGATGATTGAAAAAAAATATATAATGTCATATTAGAAATAAAAATACTTAACTTCGTACTTGCACCCAACTCTCATACCATCAAGCTATACTGGAAATGACACAAGTGTGGTCGACCAACACGTAGGTGCTCCCAGGTCTAAATCTGTAACAAGTATATGCACCCATTTCGCCTTCGCTTCAAAAACGCTTAGAAAAAACGCATCGATTCCCGATTTCGCCTTTTATAACCTTTGCTCAACACAACCTTCTTTGTCGCGTCCAATCTCACGAATCTGGCCCTTGAGGGATTGCAACGGAATCTAATGCTGATTATCATCCTCGAACCTCTGTTGTAGATATCTCCATCTCACATCTCTAAGATCATCGCCCGCCCTATACAGCTTAATTTTCATAACCTCATTATCACATGCCACAATGTATAATCTTCATCTTCGCTCTAAAAATGCATACAACACTGAAAATATTCATTAGCTTTGGCCTTCGTTTCAACGATTTCATTAGTAGGTAGCTCCAAACTCTCTTTCAAATGAATACTACCCTCTTGAATCATCTGCTTTGTGGGAGTTATCCGAATTAAATTCATAACTGGTGTATACATTACGAAGTGCTGTATAAGAAGTTGCAGAAATTTTTTCAAGCTACCTTAAGGCTGGGGAAAGCCTTGCACTACATATTTATATTGAAATAAAATATTGTAGAATAAGAGAGCTCAAATTAAAAAAAAAATTATAAAACTGACAAAGAAGTCATGAATATAATGCCAAAAATAATAAAAATGACGCTGACAAGACAAACTAATGGAACAATACATCTTTACAGTTCAAGTCACATGTCTGCAATCATATCTATCACAGCTACTTCGGTATCACAGCTACTTCAGTATCCAATGCCACCAAATAATAATTTCTTACATTTTTTAAAAAATATTCATGCCATACATAAGTTGACGACGACTTATGTTAAACCTAATTTTCTCTGTTGGTAACGGCTAGCTAACTCAGCTATGCTTAGTCAGCATAAATCGTCATTTAAATTGACGGCTTTGCCTAGTTTTAATTTAAAAAAAATACTTAAACGCTTAATATAAGTATTAATTGTGCTTAGTTTAAAAATTTTCCCTTTTGTATTCGATAAATGCAATGGAAAGAAAACAGAAGCTTTTTTTTTTTCTCGTATCAAATTCAATTCAATCATTTATTCCGTAGTAAATAAATAAATTTTATTTTATTTTGCATATTATACGAAAGGCAGACATAATCTACAAGTTACTATCGTTAGTTGCTTACCTGTTTGTAATAAGTCTTATTACACCTTTATGAGGAGCATTCATAGAGCTGGGACAAATTTTTTGAAATAAGGCCAATGACAATGATGATGCGGCTGCTACGATTTTTTAAATAGCTTCAGCAAATGGTTTTAAAATTATAAGAAGTTCTTTACTTGTTATTTGTTAACCATTGGTTTTATTTATTTCTAAGCTGCTTTTTTTGAATGTATAGATGTTTCTAAGCCTTCATTAGCATCCACTATGCTTGTTTAACAAAACAAAGAATTTCATGAGAATTTAATCGAATTCAACTGTAAAATTATTAAAGATGAACTTAATTTGTATTCATAGATTGCTTTCTTTTATTGTAACCGAACATAAATGGAAGAAATAGAGAGAGAACAAGAAAAGAATAAAAATCAAAGAAACTAAGTTTCTTCAAGATATTTTTCTTTAGACAACAGAATTGGTGAGCACCCGTTGAAGGGGTGTTATGTATTTGTTAGCCAAAGAAACTAAAAAAATTGTCAAAAAGCCAGAATTCTAAATATTCAGCTGACATATAGTATGGTAACATTTATCATGTATGGGCATAAAATGGAACTAAGTTTCATTATATTAGTCTCTGAAAGAAAATTATGCATAATTGTTAAAATCTCTTTTATAACAGATTCTAAACATAATTTTTCTTGTATAATTGTAATTGTTGCAGTTGTCACTGTGGTTGAAGCAGGTCAGAGGTAGGAATTGGACCAATAAATCTAATTCTCCAACCAAATTTTTATCAAGTTTTCTATGACCTCTAAAAAATGGTTCCCCTAGGGACACTGATAAAAATCTCCATGCCATTTGTGATTCGTGGTTCCTTGGGAAAAATGCATATTTCATAAAATCACATAACAACCCAGCCTAGGTTTCAACAACCTCAGACTGGTTACAATCACTGAGTTAAACCAGGTTTGAAGCTATGATTTTACTATTGGATAAGTAGTCATTGATATTAATAGATTGATGATAGGAAACACTTGTAGATCTCAAGTATTTCCTATCAATCTTCAGAAAACAGCGAGAATTCTCCACAAAAAACCAAACAAAAACATGAAAAAAACAGTAGATATTTTGTATTATTTGATGAAATATAAACGGGAAATAGCAAGATATAGTTGATCCTCAATTCGAGAGGAGGATCGATCTCTCCCAAATCTCTAGATGCCGTTAGAGCCCAAATGAAAACATAAATCTACAATATCTCAAATTTCAATCAAATTCAAGATGCCCTAACCCTAGGAAAACAAAGTATTTAATGCATACAAATCAAAAGGAAATCCCTAAAGAGTCCCTACATTCAAATTTCCCTCCCAAATCCCTCAAAAATCTTTCCTAAAATGCTTCATTGTCTTTGGCGGCTCATTTTTGGCATGCGCAAGAGGCAGCCTCTGTTGCGTTGGGTCGGTCCCGTGTGGATCGGCTAGACCGGTCTAACAATAATCCTCTCCCAAAGTGTCACATTGTCCTCAAGATGGAATGAAGGAAACTATTGTTGAAGAACTTGACTAATAGCACTAGACTGAAAAATGGACTGCATATTTATATTGTATGGGCATAAAATGGAACTAAGTTTCATTATATTAGTCTCTGAAAGAAAATTATGCATAATTGTTAAAATCTCTTTTATAACAGATTCTAAACATAATTTTTCTTGTATAATTGTAATTGTTGCAGTTGTCACTGTGGTTGAAGCAGGTCAGAGGTAGGAATTGGACCCATAAATCTAATTCTCCAACCAAATTTTTATCAAGTTTTCTATGACCTCTAAAAAATGGTTCCCCTAGGGACACTGATAAAAATCTCCATGCCATTTGTGATTCGTGGAACAAATGGGGAAAATGCATATTTCATAAAATCACATAACAACCCAGCCTAGGTTTCAACAACCTCAGACTGGTTACAATCACTGAGTTAAACCAGGTTTGAAGCTATGATTTTACTATTGGATAAGTAGTCATTGATATTAATAGATTGATGATAGGAAACACTTGTAGATCTCAAGTATTTCCTATCAATCTTCAGAAAACAGCGAGAATTCTCCACAAAAAACCAAACAAAAACATGAAAAAAACAGTAGATATTTTGTATTATTTGATGAAATATAAACGGGAAATAGCAAGATATAGTTGATCCTCAATTCGAGAGGAGGATCGATCTCTCCCAAATCTCTAGATGCCGTTAGAGCCCAAATGAAAACATAAATCTACAATATCTCAAATTTCAATCAAATTCAAGATGCCCTAACCCTAGGAAAACAAAGTATTTAATGCATACAAATCAAAAGGAAATCCCTAAAGAGTCCCTACATTCAAATTTCCCTCCCAAATCCCTCAAAAATCTTTCCTAAAATGTTTCATTGTCTTTGGCGGCTCATTTTTGGCATGCGCAAGAGGCAGCCTCTGTTGCGTTGGGTCGGTCCCGTGTGGATCGGCTAGACCGGTCTAACAATAATCCTCTCCCAAAGTGTCACATTGTCCTCAAGATGGAATGAAGGAAACTATTGTTGAAGAACTTGACTAATAGCACTAGACTGAAAAATGGACTGTCACTAGATCGAGTGATTCCTGCCTCCAGCATCTCCTTCATCAATCTCTCCATCCCACCCTCTTGGAGATGGGGAGAATGGTACAGACTAACACTGATATGTGAGACTTTATCCTTCCAAAAAATAGCATGCTTGTGTTCCCGCGGAGGAAGCAACTCATGAACTAGTTAGAACACTTCTCGATATTCCTGTAAGAGTGGCTGAACTATGTTTGGTGCTTCTATCTTCTCCTCGTCTTCTTTTTCTTCCAAACTCTATAGTTCCACCAAAAATCTTACTCCATCATTTCCCCTCCTTGAAAGTGATTCCAAAGATAGCATCCCCTCTTCTTCCTCAAAAATTTTCACCTCCTGATTCTCCCTCATTATCCTTATGTTAGGGTTTCTCCCATTTTCTTGTCTAGTCAATGATGCTCTCACCCCCGATGTTGTCGATTTGGTTTGGCCCTCAAGAAGCTTCTTTATCATCTCCTCCATAATGACAAATTTCCCATTGATCTTTTCATGAATGGCTGAAAATAGCTTTTCAAAACCTGAAATCTTTAAAAAAGCAGATTTCAATTGTCTAATCTCCCCTTCCAACATTTATATCTTTCTTACCTCCATAAGTACCCGAATCATGCTCTAATACCAATTTGATAGGAAACACTTGTAGATCTCAAGTAGTTCCTATTAATCTTCGGAAAACAGTAAGAATTTTCCACAAAAATCCACACAAAACCGGAAAAACAGTAGATATTTTGTATTATTTGATGAAATAGAAACAGGAAATAGCAAGATTCAGTTGATTCTCAATTCGAGAGGAAGTTCGATCTCGTCGCTGCTAGAGTCCAAATGAAAACCTAAATCTAAGTGATGTGATGCAATCATGCAAAATTAGGAATTGCACGTTAGAGATTAATAATAAAATATTACTTTGCCTTTCACTATAAAATCTAGCTTACTCAAGTAAAGTTCAAGAAAAGTAGAGAGAAATTAAGCCATGTTAGTCGACTACAATTAAAGATTACAAAACCTTTGCGCAATAAGATCCAATAAAAACTTAAGTAATGCAAATAGCTAGGAAAAGAAAAGCCACACGTTAAATATATAGATCCTTCACCTTGAGGTCCTGTATTTGCTCTCGAAAATATGGGCTAGCGGAGGAGGATTGTAAGTAAACTCAACGATGCCACTAATAGACAAGTAATCCCAAGAGGACTCGTCGCCGGGGAAGACGCCGGATTTTGGAGGAGCGGGTGGGCGGCCGTCGATGATCCACTCAAAGTCTGGACGTTGTTTGTCGATGACGTGTATGAGGGTCGGTAGGATCCGATCCATGTTTGTCGAAGAACGGTGATTGTAGGACGTCAAGATTACTATGGGCGTCGAACACAAGCCCCCATTCTAGCTCCGGATCCGCCATGCATCCTCACCCAGAGTTAAGGTGGCGTCCGAGAAGGAGAGGGGAAGGGGAAGGCGGCGGGTTGAAGTAGAGAGGGTGAAGTTATTTGGTGGAGAGAAGAAATCAGAAATTTAGTTTCAGATTTTTAACAAGGGGAAAGAGGGAGGAATTGATTTCAAATTTCAGATTTTGAAATCTGAAATTAAAATCGAGAAAAACTGAAATTAAACCTGAGAGAGAGGGGTATTAAAGAGGTGTTTAAGTGGTGATGAGGTGGCAAGTAGAGAGAGAATCAATAGGGGAAGGTGGCCGGCCATATGGGAGAGAGAGGGGCTTGGAATTAAATAGGTGGGGCCCAAGGTAGAGTAAATACTCCAAATCAAATCTGAATTTTTAATTTCAGATTTAATTTCGGTTTAAGTAACCTCCCAAAATTGATTTGAAATTAGAGGGAAATAGAATTCAAATTTCAAATAGATCTAAATGTCATTGACTGCATTTTCTAAATAGGGATCACTAATTAGGCAATCAATCTGATCACCTTGAATTTGAAAATCCACTGGGCGGGGTCAATGGGGACGCCGACGGTAAGGGAGGAGGCCAGGAGATGGCGGGCTGGGGTTCACGGCCTGGTTGTCTGCCGTGGAGTTGGGGAGAGGTGGAGGGGGTGGCTGCACGGGAAGGTCCTGGGCCGGCGGCCAAAGGCATGGGGAGTAGGCTGGCCGGCGGGAGGAGGCAGCCTAGGTGGCCGGCGGCTTGAGCAGCTCAAGGCTAGGCGGCGTCCAATGCAAGGGGAGGAAGAGAGGGAAAATTCCAGGGATTCAAGTGACCACGAAATTACTAACCTCAATTATATTCGCTTTGAATTTCCACAAGATTGGCTAGTACGAAAAACTAGAACTCACAAAGAGATCTAGTCTTCTCCGGCGAACTCACGAAGAGATCTTGGAGGAAGGAACTCACAAAGAGAACAAATAGTAAATTTCATTTCATCGAAAAACTAACTATTACAATCCATCATGCCTCATATAAAGAGGTCCAAAATAAATATAAAATAAAATGACGTAAATGCCTTCAGGGCTACATAAGCGAAACAATGCCCTCAGGGGCAAACTCGAAAAATAAAAGAAATAACATAAAATGCGAATACATCAAAAATAGAGACTCTGGATCGTGGCCGTCGATCTGCGCCTCCGGTGATGGTACACGTTTCGAAATCTGATGTCCCCATCATTAAGATATCTAAAATTTCAGCCAAATTCAAGATGCCAAAACCCTAGGAAAACAAAGTATTTAAGGTATACAAATTAAGAGAAAATCCCTAAATAGACCCAACATTCAAATTTCCCTCCCAAATCCCTCAAAAATCCTTCCTAAAATGCTCCGCTAGCTTTGGCGGCTTACGCGGCATGCGTAAGAGGAGGAGAAGTTCCGTCTCTGTTGCGCTCGGCCGGTCCCGTGTGGACCGGCTGGACCGGTCTAACAATTGATGGTGCATTTTAACCATGGCATGGTAAAATACAATTAACATCTTGGTAATTTCCTCTTTATTCAAGTTGGATATGAGCTGTTGCTCATTTGATTTAAGTTGGATGGTGTATATAGAAGAGCTTAAGTGCCCCAAAGAACTTTTTTTTTTTTTTTTGAGAAGAAATGCCAAATTGCATGAAGAAAGAAGCCTAGATACAAACTACACAATCAAAGGCAATCTATTACATTACTCCTTTAACAAAATAACAAAAGGAGGAATATTATTCTCACTAATTACATCCCAAAAGAAATCATACTCACAAGCTAAGTTAGCACAATAATTTGCTAACTTATTACATTGTCTATTAACAAAATTAAGAAAAACATTGCAGAAATTCTTCATGAATAGAAGGTCTTCATTTATTTGATGATTTGATCTCTCATCCTCTTCTCCGGTATCCTATACAACTTGTGGAGAAAGTTGATGACATTTAGATTATCTCCCACTATAACAATGCCATTAGCCTCAAGCATCCAACTTTGGATAAAACTTCTCAAAGATTTAAATGTCAAGAGCTCCAACTGTGCACTATCTCAATGAACATATCCACATCCAAATACCATTAAAAACCTGCCTTCGCAATCTCTTACTACTCACCCAATTCCAGCTTTATTCGACTTGCATAGGGATCCATCTATATTAATTTTCAGCCAATTGGGTGGAGGGGGTGCCAAAATTTAGATAGCCTTGAAGACTGATTAGTACCCCAGTTGCCCAATATGATCTTGTCTTTAAGTAAAGTAGCCATAAAACTTATGACTCTAGAAGCAATAACAACATTGCTTTCTTCCATATCACCATGCTTTACTCTATTTCTATTAATCCATGAATAAAAAGCAATGTAAAGTACATTTTTGGCAAGAAAGGGTTCTTTACCGAATAAGATTTTAACTTCTTCATACAATCCGAGAATGAGCTAAAAGCTGGAACATAGAATCCCCATGAGTTCAGTAACTTTATAACCTGCAGCAATTTTGGACATGTAGTGTACAATGGTCAATATTCTCCACCTCAAAACAACCTCTTGGGCAAAGGTTTGAATCAGCAAGCCTTCTAAAAAACAGGAAATCTGCAGTTGGAATTGCATTCATACATAGCCTCTAAACAAACAATTCAACTTGTGGATTAAGCTTCAGCTTAAAAAACCAATAGTCCGTCTCTTCTTGCACAATCTCTGTATACCGAGCTCCTAAGCATAAAGCTGAAATGGATTTGCCAGATAACTTATACTTGAGTTCCAATCTATCTTTCTCCCAGCTTTGATGTATTTCAACCATAGCTGTCAATGGCGCAAAATAGCGCGCGCCATGGCGCACGGAGCGGCGCGACGCACCTACGGCGCCATGTTCATGGCGATGCGCATGTGTTTAAAATAGCGCACGCTATTTGCGCCACATGTGAGCCATGGCGCATTGCGCACGGCGCAAAATAGCGCGCCAAATTGTTTTTAAATTTCGATATACTTATGAATATTTTTTATACCGCTCGGTACCGCTAGTTACATGCTTTGTACCGCTCGGTACAGCTCGGTACAATTAGGTACACGCTCGGTACCGCTAGGTACACGCTCGGTATCGTTAAGTATATGCATGATACCGCTCGGTACCGCTATGTAAATGCTCGGTACCGCTCGGTACATGCTCGGTACCGCTAGTTACATGCTCGGTACAGCTCGGTACAACTAGGTACACGCTCAGTACCGCTAGGTACACGCTCGGTATCGCTAAGTACATGCATGATACCGCTCGGTACCGCTATGTAAATGCTCGGTACCGCTCGGTACATGCTCGGTACCGCTAGTTACATGCTTTGAACCACTCGGTACAGCTTGGTACAATTAGGTACATGTTCGGTATTACTAAGTACATGCATGATACCGCTCAGTACAGCTCGGTACTACTAGGTACACGCTCGGTACCGCTCCCTAATTTTCATACAAACAAACTTCAAAATTTCTCTTACAAATAAATTTTGTTTCTTAGACAATATTATGTTTCTTTTACCTAAATTTGTTTGCTTTTAAGTGATCATAAAATGTCAGATTCAGTTCTTATAGGATTATGAAGTAGCGGTACCGAGGATTATGATAGCTTGTCTTTCATTTTTATTTTTTAATAATATTTCATATTCATGCTTATTATTTTATAATTTTTATATAGCTTGCGCCATGTTCAAAATAGCGCGCGCCGCGCCGTGCGCTATGCGCCATGGCTCCAAATGGACTTTGCGCCTTGGTGCGCCATTCGTCGTTAACATGTATGATTTTAATATTGGTAACCAGATTTACAAGTTCTTCTCCAAACATTTGGAGAAGCTTAGGAACATCCCAAGCTCTATTAACTATAACAATCTCTTCCTCCCAATTGGATACAAACATTGGCCATCTCTCTAAACTTCCATCAAGAATCCATGTATCCTTTTGAATATCAATCATCGAGCCTGAAGCTATACTCCACCTTAAGATTCCTTTGAGAGAATTCCATCCATCCATCAAGATCTTCCATGTGGCTGAAGAACTCCTCTTCCCATCATTATTCCACCAGCATTTTCCATATTTATCTATAATGTTCATATTAAGCAAGGAGTTTGGGTTTTCAAGCAGCTTCCAAGCAAATCTAGCTCTTAATGGACCCACTCTAGATACGGCTGAAAACAGACCCAAGCCACCATAAGCTTTCGGTTTGCATAAGATATCCCACGCCACAAAATGAAGACCATGAGAACCATCATGTTTATTCCAAATATAGTTCTTACATGCCTTGTCAAATTCTTTCAAAATACTCAAAGGAGCCAATGAATGATAAGAAATAAATAAAGGGAGAGTTAGAAAAATAGTCTTTATCAATGTAATTCTTCCCGCCAATGAGATAAATCTATTTCCCCAAATATTGAGTTTTTTTTTAGCCTTATCCAAGAGAATTTGAAAATCAGATTTCTTCAATCTTCTTAAAGCAAGTTTAATACCCAAATAGTCCATATCCTCAGCCACTTTTATATTTAACAACTTAGAAATTTGCTTCTTCCTTCTTCTCCCTATATTCTTCCCCATAAGCATAGAAGATTTTTGAAGATTTACCTTTTGACCGGTCCACATGCAATAGTCTTGAATCAATTTCTTCACCAATTTGATGTTCTTTAACTTTGCATCAGAGAAGAGTAGAATATCATCTACATACAAGAGATGTGAAACTTTCTTTGCATTTTGTGATAGTTTAATGCCAATCTCCAAGCCTTTATTCAAGTAAGAGTTAGACAATAATTGAGAGCATGAAATGAATAATAAGGGAGAAAGAGGGCATCCTTGCCGAAACCCACAACATCCCTTAATCCACCTTGAGTTGTTTCCATTAATCATGATAGAGAACATTGGATCCTTCACACACTCCAACATTAAATCTGAAAATCTAGATGGAAAACCCAACATCTTTAACATTTGCCTCAAGGTACCCCAACACATACTATCGTATGCTTGTTTCATATTAATTTTGATTGCCAAAAAACCATTCTTAGCTTTAGAACACCTAATTTTATTGCAAATCTCTTGAGCCAAGAGTAGGTGATCCAAAATTGATCTACCCTTCACAAAAGCAACTTGTTCCTCCGATATCACTTTATGAATCACCAAAAGCAATCTATTTAATAAGACTTTAGCTGCAATCTTATAAATAGAATTGCATAGGCTTATAGGTCTGTATCCTGAAAGAGAAATAGGATCTTTAACCTTAGGGATCAACACAACCAGTCTCTTTCCATTCATCACACAGCTTACCCGAAGAGAGGAACTTATTGATAGCTTTGCATACATCTTCACCAACAATATTCCAATAGGATTTGAAGAAGGAATAGGTTATGATGGCATAACCTGGAGCTTTGTTCTTACCCAAGTTCCTGATAACATTCAGGATTTCCGAACAAGTAAAGTCTGCCTCCAGCCTTGTTCTATATCTTTATCCAATACATTCCAAGGAGCCGGCCAATTTAGTAATGAACAATCCCTTTCTCTCCATTTTGTTTTGAAGTAATTTACAAAAATCTCTTCAATCTCCTCCGGATCCTCCACCATGTCTCCATCCGTCCCCTTTACACAATTAATCCAGTTGCTATTCCTTCTTGCATTTACAAAGGCATGAAAGTATTTAGAGTTAGAATCCCCTTCTTCCATCCATTTCACCTTAGCCCTTTGCCTCCACCAAGTATTCAACCTTGCAAGGTGGACATTAAGATCATTCACTTTATTTCTCAACATTTTCAACTTTTCTTCACTTAATCCTCCTTCCATAGCCTCCTCTTCTTGTAAATGCAACACCTCTTTTTTCAAGCCTTCTTTAAGAGATAAGAAGTCCATTTAAGCTTTGCTCCAAAAGAACAATTCTTTCAAAGTTCTTTTGCATTTTTTGTTTAAAATTTGCATTTCATCTCATCTTCAAAATTTAAAAGATTCTTCTTCCTATTGGTAGAATCAAAAACTTTTAAAATAACAGGGCAATGATCAGATGACACTCTAGTTGTGCCTTTCAACCGCCCCCTAAATCTTCTCCAAAGCATATGAATTCAACAAACACCTATCCAATCTTTCCAAGATCCTTCCTCCCCCACTTTTGTTATTACACCAAGTGAACCTTGGTCCAACCACCCCAATTTCATGAAAATCATTGAAATTCATGAAATTAATCATGTCATTGGAGCTTTGAGAAAAGACAAATTTCCTTCCACCTCTTTTATCTTCTTGAGCCAAAATACAATTAAAATCTCCTCCAATCACCGAAGGTACTTTTCTATGAGTTACTTCATGAAGGCAGACCCACAATTCCCTTCTTTTTACTACCTCCTCGCTACCATAAACGGTGGAAATAATCCAGGTCCCCTTGTTGAACACCTCCAAATCTCCAACTACACATTGCTCAGAAGACTTTAAAACTGAGAAGGAAGCAAGATCAAACCTCAACATCACCATTATGCCACCGGACAGTCCAGTTGAAGGAAGAAGGAAGAAATCTCAATCCATTCCAATCATTCTTTGAAAAGCCATTTTATCTAAGGAAGAGATCTTAATCTCTACCAAACCAACAAAAAACACATTATAATATCTTACAAACTCCTTCAAGTAGAGAGAGGCCTCCCTTTTCTTAACCCCTCTACAATTCCAGAATGCAAATGTATTCATTGATCAACCAAGGGGGGAGAGCCCCCAGCTCTTGATTTTCCATTTCCATCCAATGTCCTGACCCAAGGTAAACTTTTAACAGGCCCAAGCGATCTCAATTCTTTGGCAAGTTTAACTTTAGCTCCTTCATTATTACCACGTATCTCTTTTTTCTTAATCACTTCTGTGCTTCCATTTTCCAACATCTTACAGCTTTCCACCATAGATTCATTACTACAATATTTTTAATTTCATTCCCAGATTTCTTATTAGCTTCCTGAAGACATGGTTCCCCCTCCACATTCTCACTTAACATTTGAAATTTATTGGCCATACTCATAGTAGAAGAAGTTGGAGTAGATTTTAATACCTTGGCATCACAAAATTCTTCCACCAAACTATCAGACTTGTTGTTGCATTCCAACATTTTTGCAGAATTTTCATTGCAGAATTCTCCATCCGATATAATCTCACCTTCTTCTACCAACAAACAGTCTTCAATGATCTTCTCTGCTCTATTGTTTACAGCAGCCTCCTTATCTTTGCTTACCAAATCAGGTTGTTCAGTTTGAGCAGCTCCTGCTTTGCTAAGGTATTTCACATCTAATTTCTTCTGCACCGGCCTCACATTATTCACTGCTTTGTCGAATCTCCTGTTTCTTTTGTAATTAACTTGGACCCAAGGTCTATAAGTGTCTTTGACCTCCATCTCTTGTGCAATCTTATATTGGCTGCCTTTAACTTGATTGTTTGTAGCCTCCACATTGTTTTTTACAACCACGCTTGCATTTTTACAATTACTTTTATCATGGCCAATCATACCACATTCATAACAAATAGATGATATTCTCTCATATTCAATCTTCTGATAAAAACCTTCCGGCCATCCCTTCCACCCATACACCCATGGGGAGAGGTTTGTCTAGTTTCACACAAACACAAACCCTTGCAAAAACTCCCTCCTACCCCATTGAAACATGTTCCCATCCAACATCAATGGAACACCCACCCTAGAAGCAATCATAGTCACATTGTTTTCATCCCAACATTGTAGATGCAGTTGTGGCATTCTGATCCATATAGGTGATGTTAATCCTTTCATTGAGTTTGGAGAAAAATCAATCGACCACCTCTCCATTCCGACAATGTGACCATTTATAAACCATGGGCCACCTGACAGAACTCCTTCCATAGCATCCAATGTCTTGAACGAACACAAATACCATCCCACTCCTAAGGTTGTAAAATGAATTTGATCAAAAAAAGCCCATTGTCGTCACAACTCCCAAGCAACTAAGTGAGAAGGTATTTCTCTACCAAATACCTTTGCAACCATTGAAAATTCTAGCTTTTTAGCATTCATTACTTCAGAGGATTCAATTAATTTTACAGCCTTTCCATCCTCAGTTAGAACGACATTCTCCCTATTGAAATTCAATTTGATATACGGTTTTTGTTCCAAGGATTGGCCAACTTGCTAGCTTCTTCTCTGTTCTCGGTCATATCCTCAATCACAAGAAGTGCCCCAAAGAACTTAAAGAAAAGATAATGAAAGCATTTCCTAATATTGTTGAAATTGATGTTGAAAAACTGAAAGCAAACAATGTTTCTAGATACTAAAGTAGTTTAGCTACTATTCAATGGAGTGTACAATAGGGGCATGAGAACTTCAAAGATATATGGAAAGTAAAGTTTTGAAAGGTACTTAAGAAACAAAAAAGTTAAATTTGATATAATTGACTAAGTTGACAGAGATATGAATTGATATTAGAATAAGTATAAGCCAGAAAACCTAATGGTAGTAACGGGAAGAAATGAATAATTAATTAGGAAGAAGCCGTCCATTTGGCATAGTAATGACCAACGTAAGAAAAGAGAATGGAAATAACAATCAATGTAAGGAGAGAAAATGGGACAAAGCCTGTGAAAAACTACAAAAAGTTAGAATAATACATGAAGTAAATTTAGTTGATGTGATAATCAATACAAAGAGATTAGTGAAGATAACAAACAGTAAGTTTAGAAAGTTTTGATTGTTTGTTATTGCGTTATAGACAAGAAAGAATAGTATTTAAAGATATAACCAATATGCTTACAAATGAAAGGTCAAATGAAAGGAAATTTGATTTTAAGTTGTGGAGACTAATCTAATCTCTATGAAGAATATGTACCAGGCAAACTTAGTCACGAGTCAAATTTCGTTATAAGAACACTATAGGGTTGAAAAAGGCATAGGGCACCTACCTCTTAAGGCTTTGGGGTAAAACACGTCCAATATTTATGGTTATTTCATTCAGAGTGTTTCGAAAATTTTATTATATTTCGACTATCCTAATTCTTTATAAAAAAAAGAAACATTTTACGTTTATATCTGAGAAATTAGGGTTATGTTTTCTCCACAATCAAACTATAGTGAAATCTACAGCAGTGGCAAAAAAAGCATAGCTATCAATTGGGTGAACCTATGTAAAATTCTTGTGTTTGTATGTGTTGATTTTTCTTTATTTTTTATGTTCTTTTTCAACTCTCTGTTTGAATTGAGTTTTACGTATTCCCTAACACCAAAGGGATGACTTTTGACAAAAGAACATCGCAGTAACTACAAGAAAGAGCAGATGGTTGTGGTGTGATCTAGTGTAGTTGGTGGCCAATATCCAAGCCTTAATTAAAATTAGGGCCTGGAAAACTTCGAGAACCAATAGGAAATTGCTAGGTCAAGAAGTTAACATTTCTATGGAAAAATTGAGAGAAAACAGGTTGATTTTCTAATCTACCTAGGAGAGAAATAAAAGAGAAAGGAGCCATCTATGATGCACCGCCACTTCTCCTCAAAGAGGCATGCAGTGTCTGACACGTATCCGACATGACACTCGTCCGACACATACTTGTTAACGACGAATGGCGCACCATGGCGCAAAGGTCCTATTTGAGCCATGGCGCATAGCGCACGGCGCGGCGCGCGCCATTTTGAACATGGCTCAAATTATAAAAGAATTATAAATTAATAAGCATGAATATGAAATATCATTAAATTGAAAGACAAACTATCATAATAACAAACAAACAATGACAATACAAATAAATAACAATCCAACATAATTTCAAATCCAATAAGTAGTTAATCTTTATACAACTAAAATGTATTTAAATGAAAGTAAATAGCATTAAGAAGATAATAATATGCAATCTAACATTTATCTTAATACTTTTAATATATTTAAAAATTAGAAAATATATTATCTTAAAAAAATATAAAAACATATTTATAATTACATTAAAAAAATTTTAAAACAAATGGCGCGCGCTATTTTGCGCCGTGCGCCATGGCTCGATGTGGCGCAAATAGCGCGCGCCATTTTGAACGTTTGCGCCGCGCCATACACATGGCGCCGTAGGTGCGCCGCGCAACGCCATGCACCATGGCACGCGCTATTTTGCGCCATTGACATCTATGGTCCGACACTCCTCCGAAAAGTGTCGAACACGCCGAAAACGTGTCTGATTAAAAAAATATTAAATAAAAATTAGACATGCGTGTCCGACACACGTATCTTAAATATTTTATGAATTTTTTAAAAATATAATTTCTTGTATTTGACAGATGTCGGTATTTAAACTAAATTTCTTATTTCCTATCCACAACACGAAATCAATGTCTGCACTTAATACCCATTCATCAAATATTTTCATTTTCATTTCTCTTTGGTAGTGAAGGTATTTTCATTTCCTCTCTCGGTGACTGATAAACGACATCGACATCCGACTTTTGATATCCTAATACTAATTATTTTAAGCACAAATTCTAGTTAAATGACTTATTATTTCCAAATTAGTTTTAAAATTATACTTATTTAATTTTTATACACTATTTTTAAAATATAAAAACTATAATACCATGTCCAACTCTTGTCCGTATCCTATATTTTCAATAATTGATGTGTCCCGTGTTCGTGTCTGTGCATCATAGGGAGCCATTGACCACCTTGGAAATTGTACCTGAAGACTCCAAGAATTTTGTCATTCATTGGATGGTGTACCAATGGAGAAGAAAAAGAGAGCTCTAGGAGCCTTTACTGAAAAATTCAAGAGAGGGAGAAAGAAGTACTGCAAGTAATTTTTTGAGAATGAATTCTAAATCTTCAATCAAATTTCAATTATATCATCATGGATACATAGAGGCTTATTTATAACCTTAATTGATGCGTAAAAAACTCTTGGTACTATTACAATTCAAATTGAAGATATGAATACATAATAATTAAAATTGTGAAAATTTCCATATTCTCTCCTTAGGTGGCTGGCGCCTTGGGAAAAGGAGGATTTTATGGAAAACTTGTTGAACTTTCATTTGAATATCCTCACTCTTCTATCTTTTGGAATGTCCCCCTTTTCTTTGAATGTAAACTATCAATTTGCAATTTAGTTTTTCCTCATTCAACAATTACAATTCTAACTCTCTATTAGTAATTTTGCAAAGTTTTGAGATCCTCCAAGGCCACTTTCACGATTTAATCAAACAACCATACATTTTTCAATATGAAAGAACTTATTGCTGAATTCACAGAAAAAGATACAGAATAAAAGAGTATAGACACTAAAAGTTTTCGTACTAGCAAGACTTACCAACGAAAAGCTAGGAAAATAACGTAACAAAAATAATAAAAACATACACTTACAATAATGTAACTAGTTTTACCAAATAAAATAAAGGTATTAGGCAAATAATAGGTAGAATACCAAACCAAATCGGCACAAAAAAATGGAAACAATGAAATATAATAGAAAATATGAGCTGTTGCATCAAAAACTAACAGTAATGATAAAACCAAATCGATTTCATACTTGGGTATAACATCTCATGTACTGCATTTGCCATTTTAAATTGGAAAAAGAATACTTCAGGTATATTCATACCTCGAGAAGCCCCTTCCCAGTAACAATCTCAACAGTGATTACCGTGGCAAAGCCAATCATTGCAAGACGACCAAGCCACACATCTAATCCACTACTCTCTTTGGCTCCCTGCTCACACCTAATGGGAACCCACGCTGATCGGCATTCAAAATTTCTCATCGAAGCAAGCCTAACAACTACAGAAACTAAATGTCAATAAATAACAAAGTACAAAGAAGAGTGAACATGAAAAGGTAAGTTTATACAACAGCCATAAAAAAGACGCATGGTTGAATGGAACATAATTCTATAAAAAAATTCAAATTTCAGTAAGAACCCAGTTCAGAACATTTTAGCTGATTATGAGCATCACATGTGGCTAGGTTTGGGGTTGTAGTTCAAAGAAAGTAAAACAAATTTACCAAGAGGAGAGCCGCTTTTGAAGGAAGAGGCGATCTGTGAGACTCTAGAACGCGGAAGAAAACAAGCAGAAACCTGAGGCCTGGCGGTTTTGGCAGCTGAAGCATCTGTATCCAAAAACCAAATCAGCTTAACCTATTATGTAAGAAATGAAGAATACATAGAGAAGAGAGAGAGAGAGAGAGAGAGAGAGAGAGAGAGAGAGAGAGAGACTTAGGAGGAAGGAGGAGGAAGAGGAAGCAACGAGAGCCTGAGCCATTACAACTGGCCGTGGGAACTTCTGGCCGCGTACTCGAATCTTTAAACTCTTATCTTCTCGAATCCTATTTCCAGTAGAAATGGAAAATCAAAAATTAGATAACCGCCCTTCGTTAAAATCTTGATTTATTTATAGGACCTTCAAGAGAAAATTATTCGGTGTGGACTCCGGCTCTAATAAAATGTCATCATGTGTGGCCCGGGGACCCATCATTTTTATTTAGCACTTTTTTTCAAGTTATCGTGCGGCCGAACGAATTGATCCAGATCAGACATGAAAATTTAAAATAAATGCACCAATATTAGATTTTATGATGATGGTGGATTATTTTTCTCACTTGAGACAGATTTTCTCCTCCAAAGAAAGCTGAGAATGAGAAAAGATGAATATGCTATGAAGATGAAAACCGGTTTGGAGGATGTCAATATTGCGAGGACATGAAAGGTGTTACCCAAACCATGCAAAATATCCAGGAAGAAGCACCTCAGCTAACTACAGAAGATTAGTTGGGGATATTATCAATAAATTTAATACTCCGAAGAGGTTTTACAATTTTTCTCTTGAAAATCTAAAGATTTTTTTTAAGGGTGTATTGTTTAAATCTCTTTGAGATGCACATGCTTACATGCAAGTTTGGAATCTATGTGAAAGTCCTGATAAAAACTTAAATTGAAATATTTTTTGTTGTATAATATCGTTTATGTGTGTTGTCACTTTGTACCTCTCTAATCTACCTCCTTTGGCTCGCTGTGTACCTCTGCTGTGTACTTCTGGGTACTGATGTTGTGTACCTCTATGTACCCTTGGTATGTTTTTTGCAATGTTTAAATCAAAGTGTTATATAAGTTACTCGTGTTCCGCTGCTTTATACCTCTCTCTCTAACCAGCTGTGTACCGTTGATATGTACCTCTGGACGGGTACCAATGCTTTGTACCTCTGGACGGGTACCAATGCTTTGTACCTCTATATACCACTAGTGTGTTTTTTGTCATGTTTAAATCAAAGTTTCTAATAAGTTTTTCTTGTACACAGGGTGTTGATAACTATGAGAATGAAGCATATGAGATTTATTGTCATTATGCTCATAATATTGGTTTTAGTGTTCACAAAGAACTTCACAGTTACTGGCCTAATTCGAGAAAAATAAGATTCAAGGACTTTGTCTGTTCGAAAGCTAAATTTAAGAAGGGTATTCACTTAAATTTCAAATAAAAATATAGAAAATTATATACAAGAATCGGGTGTCCTGCTATGATTAGATTTTTCAGTGGATGAAGATGGAGTATGGATGGTGCAAAAATACATAAAGAGAAACAATCACGAATTAGCTAGGCCAGAAGATCAACGTCTGCTTAGATCATGTAGGAATATTAGTGATAGAAAGCATCTGTTTTTAAATCAATGACATAGGTCGGGATAATAATCATTGATGCATTTACCTACCCATGCGATAAAGCAGGAGATTTATAAAATATTGGATTCTCTAAAAGAGATACATATAACTACATTCAAAAAGAGAAAAGAATAAATATTGAGAATAAGAACATCAATTCCCTAATTAAACTTTTTAAAAATCAACTAGTTTAGAATAACATATTTGTATGAGATGTCTAAACCGATGAGGATGATATATTGTTAAATTTTTTAAGGTTGATGGGTTGTGGAGAAAATTTTATGACTGCTTTGGAGATGTGATAATTTTTTATACTAGTTATAGGTTTAACAAATATAATCTAGCGTGCACCCTTTGTTGGAGTTAATAATCATTGATAAAATATTTTTTAGGGGTTACATAAGAGTGATAAGGCAATTGAATCATTGACCTAGTTATTTAGAACATTTTTATGAATAATGGGCGATAATAATCCCATTACAATATTTATTGATCAAGACCAGTCAATGGTTAGGGCAATAAAAATTGCATTACCTCGGACATGTTATAGGTTGCGCCAATGGCACATCAGCAAGAAGGCACCATCCAATGTGTGGTGCTTCAATAACAACAACAAAGTTAGAGGCCTTTTTATAGATAATTAAGTAAGTGTGATTTTGACGAGTTTGAGAGAACCTGTGCTAAAATGATCAACAAAGGGGACTTCCACGGCCATGACTAGTTAAAGGAGATTTACAAAATAAGGAATAAGTGGCATATAACATTCAACAAGAGTTATTTTGACATGGTATTCTTTCAACACAGTGTAGTGAATCCACTAATAATATGTGCCATGACATTTTTAAGCCAAAAAGTCCTATAACTAATTATTTTCTGGGCTTAGATAAGGTAATGATGACTTGGCATCGGAATAAACAGGATGAAGATTTCAGATGCAGCCAGTTCGAAATTGTTCCTTTAATAAAAAGTAGCCTAATACTAAAATAAACTGCTCGATTTTATTTATGGATATTGCATTCATTTTTTTAGGAGAAGTTCTTATAAGGTTTGGGTGGAATGTGCATAGATCTTGCCTCAAGTGACTCATCTACGCAAAAGTGTCGAGAAGATTAATCATTTGCACCATTGGACTGTTCTTTTGATGTAAATGAGGATACCATTCAATGCAGCTATTGAAAGTTTAACATGATAGGTTTACTATATTCTCATTGCATAAGAGTGATAAGGCATTTAGATATAATTAATATTCCTTCAAAGTACCTACTACTGAGATGGTTAGTTAGAACTAGAAAAGATATTTATGCTGGACACACATTCACATGTATGGGAAAGAAAGTGATCCCTTCTCACGAGGGATTAGGTGGTATGATATTCAAAAATAATCTCAGTAGATATGTATATTAAATCAGCACATGAGGACAAGGGAATAAGGAAGTGGAAAAGTACATGTTAGTTGCAATAACTAACATGGCTGAAAATGTCGACTTGATACTGGATGGTAAAAAAAGAACCACAAGTTAATTGCCATCACAGAAGATGGGTGAAAAAAATAGAAAGACCTACTCAAGTGCAGGCCTAAAGGCATCTCTAATATAAGATTAAAGAGTCACTAGGAGAAGAAAAAAATGTAAGAAAAAGAAAATTGAGGACCAGGCAACTCCTTCAACTAAATAATGTACACCTAGGGAACCACTCAGTTAGGTGAAGTTCACAAACATACTAGAATACTTCACAGTTGAGTACACTCTCTGTTGACCATCCAGCCAGCCGACACCTGAATATATAAAAAAGATGATGGGAATAATTGAATTAGAGAAACATTGATGATTTTTAGTTATTTCAAGTTGTAATTGTTATTTGTATGAATTGTAACTCTTAATCTTTACTTTTCCATTTATAAAATTTTTTTGTAGATCATATTCATTTGTTAATTCATTATAAAATTAAATTATATGTTTCATTATTAATTTTAAAAATTCTGATGCAAGTTTATTAAGAAATTTTAAAAGAATTTTTCAACTATAACATATAACTTACAGAAATTAAAGCAGCGGATATGGTTCAATAATTACGAACAGGTCGATTGGTCAAAAAGGCGATCCAATCGTCCGGGCCGATTAGACACAGGCGATCGTCCCGAGGAGTCAGTCCGGACGACCGTTGAAAAAGCAGATCGTCCGGGCCGATTAGGTGTATCGTCCAGGACGATGCACAATAATTGATCGTACCGGCCGAAGTTAAAGCGTTTAAAATGCTTGCCACATGTATCGTCTAGGACGAACAGTGGATCGGCCCGGACGATTGTCCAATAATGGATCGTCCGGGGCCGAATTTAAAGATCAAAATGCGCTGACACGTGGATCGTCCAGGACGATCCAGTGTATCGGCCAGGACGATGAACATAAATTGCATCGTCCAGACGAAATATTCTATCAGCCAGGACTATCACCATGAGTTCGATCAAATCGTCCCGGACGATATAGGATCGTCTAGGATGATGAGTTACAGCAAGCACAGAAAAAGGTCAGCAGATGGATTTTGAATATGATTTGTCCTATCGTCCAGGACGATAAAAATATCGGCCAGGACAATGTGACTAGGAATTAAAAACAAGAAAAAGATGGTGATAATCAAGACCCTAAAAAATAAAAAAAAAAGTCAAAACACAGTAAAACAAAACAACAACAAAAAAAAAACACAACGAAAATCTAACAACGAATATTTTTGGATTTTAATTTTCTATATTTTTTTTATTTTAGCAAAGCATTTCATATGATAAAATCTCAAACATTTTTAAACTTTTGAGTTCCAGGAGATCGAGTTTAACAAATTCCACTCAGAAGAAGGTAGAACATCCGATTCTGTTAACCCTAGATCAGACATCCTTTAGGGTACAGAATTCTTTTGGAAAACAAAAATCCAACTCAGAATAACTATATAGGATAATGAGATCCATTCAAAACTTGTTTACAAAGAAAATATCTCATAATTAATAACCCAAAGTAATTTGTCTCAATCATGGAAATTGAAATCAAGTCTTTGAAAACATCACATAATCAATGAGTTTTCTAAGTTTTAAGAGTTTTACCAAAGAGAGGATAGCTTGCATTTAGTGGGCTCATTTTATGCCTCTTGTTATTTTGATTAGCTCTTTTGAGCATCTTTTGATTCTTTGATACACTTTTGTGTATATGGCTTTCTTTTCAATTTGGCTTCATTGGCCTCTTTTCCTTTTTAACTCTTTGCAAGCTAAAAACTCTTTAATATACCCTTAAAAAGGACTTAGTTGTGAGTATATCCTCCAAATATTAGAGAATAGGAGCTCTCTCTCTAACATAGGGAAGAACAATCCACAACACAAAATCAAAATCATGTGATAAATGCAATGGCAAGATTTCAAAAGCTTGAATGATATCTAAGAACTTTGGCTATTATGCATAAGATAAATTAATGTAGCAAGATAAAAAAAAGATCTTAAATGAAAAGCCATTGGTTAAACTGAGTTTAGACTTTTATTTAGAGAAGAAAATCATACCACTAAACAAAGTCAGAAGGAGGGAAAACATCAAGAGTTTACTCCCTTTAACCAATTTAGAAAAAGCTAAACACTATCTCTAAAACTCCAAAATCTAAAGGCTTGAAAAGATTCATCATATGAAAGACCAAATTTAAAGAGCAACGCGAAAACAGAACACATAAACACAACAAAAAGAATGAAAACAACGCAAACTAGACTACCACCAAGTAAGCACAAAAACTAGCACAAAAAATAAAAAAGAAACATAAAAACTAAAAAATTTCAAGCACGTGATAAAGCAGCGAGTTTAAGCAATCTTGAGCTGCAAGCCTCCTTATGTCCAGTTATCCTATGCTCCCACGAGGTCTTTGGTGAGAGCACTCCTGCAAAACTCAATAACAGTCAGATTTAGGAACCCAAACAGGTTTGAGATCCTTCTTAGAAACAGTAGAATGCAATGCAGGTATGGTATGCTGTGAATCATGCATCTTAGGTCTCCACACCCAATGTGTACTACGGTGAATGGTGCAAGTGTGTGAGATGTGTCCTAGCATGCCACATGAAAAACATCTAACTCCAGGAAAAGGGTTTCTTAAATGATTTGAATTATAATACATCTTCTTAGGTTCTCGCTTAAGATCAAAAGTGGAAGTCATCCGATTTTTCTTACATGTATCAAAATCATTTTGAATCCTCAAATTCGTTCTTTTTAATGCATCAATCTCAATCCTCAAATTTTTCTCAATCTCTTTAGATTTCTTAAGATCAAAACTAAGTGAGGTGTGTGAAGCTTTTAATGCATTATGTTCATCAATCAATTCCAAATGCTTTTTGTTCAACTCATCAAATTCATCAAGTAGAATCATGTGATTTGAATCAATCGTTGCATGATCTTTGAGAAAAACTTCATGCTCTTTTTGTAGATTTGAATGTTCTAATTTTAAGCTAGCATGTGTCTTCTTAAGTTTTTTGTATGATGCATGGATTTTTTCACAAATTTTAAACAATTCATCATAGGTTGGTTTACATACCTCTTCATCACTTTGATCTTCTCCCATGAAACACAAGTTTGTAGTCTCTTCCTCTGGTTCAGTCTCAGAGGAATCAGTACCAGATTCTGCCCAAAAACCCCTTTGGATTTTCCTCTTGTCCTTCCTAGACTTAGCTTTCTCCTCACCTTTTTCCTTTTCTTTGCTCGAATTATCTTGAAGTGTAGGGCAATCGGCTCTCACATGTCCAGGTTTCCTACATTCAAAACAAACAACATCAGAAGATCCTTTAACATGTTTATGATCCTTACCTTTCCTCCAACTTTGATGATGCTTTTGTTTCTTCCTTAGAAAGCTTTTGAATTGCTTTGTGATGAAGGCAATTTCATCGCTTTCAGACCCGGAAGATTCAGAATCTGATTTGTGCGCCTTCAGTGCGATTGTTTTCTCCTTTTTCTTCTCACCTGCATCAAGATTTCTTTGATTCACCCCTTGCTCGTAAGCAATGAGTGAGCCAAGTAAGTTATCAATAGAATAGGTGTTCAAATCTTTAGATTCAGTAATAGCAGTAATTTTTGCATCATAAGACGAAGGCAAGCATCTCAAAATCTTGTTAACTTTTTCATAGTTCGAAAGCTCTTTTCCTAGTGCGTGCAATGAAGTAACTATCTGAGTAAACCTAGTGTACATGTCAGAAATCGATTCATGAGGTTTCATACGAAAAAGTTCGTAGTCATGCAAGAGAAAGTTCAAACGGGATTGCTTAACTTCATTAGTCCCTTCATAGGTGATGCATAATTTATCCCAAATCTCTTTACCAGTTTTGCAAGTTGAAACACGCATGTAATCCTTAGATTTTAAAGCACAGAAAAAACAGTTCAAACATTTTGCATTTAATTGAGCTAAATCACGTTCATCGAAAGTCCATTTAGTAAAAGCAATTTCAGTTTTAACACCATTAATTTCATGAGAAGGTGGAGAATAACCTTCTTGAATAAGCATCCATATGCGATAATCAGTAGATTGTAAAAACGTTGACATGCGAGTTTTCCAAAAGTCAAAAGGTAGGTTATCGAATAGGGGAGGTCGGGTAATGGAATACCCTTCCGTAGTGTTATGATTCCCAATGTTAGCAATGGATCAAATTCAAAAAGTTTTCAAACTTTAATTTTCGAATCCCGCTCTGATACCACTTGAAAGTTCGTTCGGGATGTTAAGCCCTATGAACTTAGTCCCAAGCTAACCAAGAGGGGGGGGGGGGTGAATTGGTATTTTAAAAAATCTTTTCTCAAAGAAAGAAAATTGCATAAACCAAATCACACCACAGAAATAAAATGCAGAATTTAAAAAGTGCGGAAGCAAGAGAAAGAACACAAAGATTTATAGTGGTTCGGTCGACTCGACCTACGTCCACTCCTTGGAGGCACCCTCCAGGTATTGCACTACAAAACGTGACTCTCCTTTAGCCCCCACGGCTAGGCGGAGAAGCCCTCACAAGAACCTCCTTTTTTCCACCCCGGCAAGGCAGAGAACCTACCTCCTTTTGCTTCCTCCTGAAGCTGGTAGAGAACCAAAACCAAAAGCAAACTCCTTACCTCTACTGACCCTTCCACGGACGAGAAACTCCAGACGAAAGACAAGCAGAGCGATCCTTGAAGCAACCCTTGTGAATCCCCTCACAAGCTCCCCCTCACAAGATCCTCTCTCTCTCCCTCTCTCTCTTTCTCTCCTCAAGGTCTTCTCAGGTCAAGGCAACAGCAAAAGGTCTCTAAAAAATGTTGAACAAGAGCTTCAAAGGAGCTCATTAATTACAAGTTGCCGACAATATCGTCTAGGCTGATATGGACATCGGCCTGGCCGATCAGTACAAATCACAGAAGATCGGCCTGGGCATCGCCCTGTTTTGGGTGCTGGACGATTGAAATTTGGCTTGATCGTCCAGGCCGATCGCACGATCATCCCGGACGATCAGTTCAAATCAGAGGCAAATCGTCATGAGCATCGCCCTATTTTTGAGCTGGCCGATATTGATCGTCCTGAAGTAACTTAAGGTTTTTGACTAGATCGTCCTGGCTGATCCTGCGATCGTCCAGGACAATATGATCATATCAATCATCCTTAATTACTCCCTTGATTTCCTGATCAATTAAGGCATAATTTGGTAATTTCGTCCAGGCCGATACGTAGATCGTCCTGGCCGATAATTTAAAATTACAGTATACCTTAATTGACTATGGCGGCTACTTCTTTCTGTTTTGAGCTTATCGTCCTGGCCGATACACGTATCGTCCAGGCCGATATGTTAATGACGGCTGCCTTAATTAAGAATCCATATTTAGACTTTCTGTTTTAAGCTGATCGTCCAGGACGATATTAATATCGGCCTGGCCGATGTGGGCAAAAATAGAAATTCTAATTCTCTCAAGTGTGTGTGTGTAGGGTTACTTAGCATCAGTCTCTTTGACCATTACAAGTAGACTCAAAAAGAGAAACAAAAGTACAGACTGACTCAACCCTAAACCTACGCAATTCTGAACTTGGCTTCTTCATGATCGTTCGGTCTTCGATTCCTGAAAAGTTAGAAGCAACAAGTAGTCCAAGAGAAGTAGTGTTTGTCAATCATCAAAACACAAGACATGAAAAAATAGATTTGTAACAAAAAAGCCCATAAATATAATTAATAATAAGTTGAGCTTCATCAATTGGTTGTCCAGTCATGATAAGATAAGTGACAGTGGACAGAAGATGAGTAATATTAATATGGTCACTAGCTTTAGGAGTAATGGAGATTCTAAGGACATGCTGGATGATCCTTGTATTTTGGTTCAAAGTAGAGATCCTAGGCAAATGACATACTTGTTCAATCCCTCTAATTACTTTATTTATTTTAGTCAAGTCAAAATCAGAAGTAGAAGTCAAAGTGTGGGCTTTAACTCCTTGAGTCCTTAAGTTCAAAAAGATTCCCAAATCTTCCTTAGTTATTTCAACCCGCTTCTTCAAAACATAAGAACATATCATAATTTGATTAGTACTAAAGGTCATGTTGGCTAGAAAGTAGTGAAATGTTTTCTTATTATTGGAGTGAATCAGGGTCAGGATAAAAGCAAATTAGGTGGCAGCAAAAAGAGGAATCACTTGGAAGTGAATATCCTCTTGAAGAAGGATTCTATAGGGTATAAATTTTGCAGAAACAAACTTCAGAAAAGATTCCTCATTAGCTTTGGAGAGAGTTGTCGTCTCTAGCCTTGGAAGATGGACCCTTAGTGAGTCTACCCCTCTTGCTAGAACTAACCATTGCTAAGATTTGAAGGATTAGAGAAGCTATTGAAGTGAATGAAAATGAATTCCAAAGCCCTCCTATTTAAAGAAAAATGATCTTTTGTATGTATGAAAATAGGTTCGTACAATACGATACATTGGTTCATACGTATGAAAATAAATTTCATACGTACGAACGAATACATTTGAAACAAAATGACTTTTCATAATCATGCAAGTTACGAGGCATCCTTTCATACATGCTTTTTGACCATACGATCGTACAGTGAACAGGTGTTCGTCCAAGATGATTGATTATTTAAGATCATTTTAATGATGGTTAGATTCATCCCTCCACATTGAATGACATATGGTTCATACATACGAATTATGGGTTCATACACACGATCCATTATAATAACTAATTTTGCCAATATAACCGTCTAGATGCATACATACGAATGAATATACATCGTCCGATATGATCTAGAAATCGTACAGTATAATATATATTGGAAAAATAAAACTATACGCAATCAGTCCAAACCAATGATCGACATGCTACAAAATTTGTACGGGACGACAATAATTTTATACATTACAAATTGAACAATTAGAAAAATTTGCACGATCGATCAGAAATAGAAAATTTGATGTGAAAACATTTTGAAATCACACAAAACACAAAAACATAAAATCACAAACACAAATATACAAACAAAAACAAACAAAAATATATATCTGAAATTACTAGATGGACAAGAGGGGGGGTGAATTGTGAAAACTTTTTGACAATAATTATAACCTAAGCAGGAGTTCTAAATCTTTTCGTTGTTTTTAGAATTTTAATATGAAAAATTAAACAACCTTTTTTTCCAAATTTTCCAAGGCAAATATTTTGAAATTAAAAAAGCACGCAGTAATGAAAAAGCAGTAAGGAAAAAACACACTAAGATTTTTATAGTGGTTCGGTCAAACTATGACCTACGTCCACTCCTCGGAGTCCTCCGCTCCGGGATTTTCACTACCAATTATAGTTCTCCTTTTGCCCCCCTTGGTAAGGCGGAGAAGCCTTTACAAACCTCCCTTTCACCAACCCGCGTGGTGGAGTGCCAAACTCTGTTTTCGCCCTCCTGGCGACGGCAGAGAACCTTCTCATTTTTCTCCCTCCTGATGAAGAAGGCCGAGTACCTCGAGGTCACGAATGTAGACGAGCCTTTCCCTTGGAGATCCTCCCTCAAATTCTTCTAGGGCCACAGGAGGAGCAAGATGCAGCAAGTTCGGAGCAACCGTGTGATCTCCCTCACACCTCTTCTCCCTCACAACGTTCACCTTCTCCTTCCTCTATCAAACCTTAAAGAACTTCTCTAGAGATCTCTCCCTTGGAATCCCTCTCTAACCACGTTCTCCTCTCTCATACACTCTCACAAAAATTACAATTTTGATACTTAAAAACGGGCTCCAAAAACCCTGAAATCTCAAAGTAGCTGTTACTATCGTACAGTACGGTTCTACAATCGTATAGTACGATCTTCATAAATAGACTTCATCCTGGTACAAAGTGGTACGAACATTTAAAAAATGTTCGTATAGTACGATACTAAATCGTACGGTACGATCCATGACAATACAGTTCGTACAAGACGATAATCGGGACAATCAAACATCGTCTCTGTTCATCGTATGGTACAATGTACATCGTACAGTATGAAGAGACAAAAAAGAACTGATTGTCCGGGATGATTATAATTTGTCGTTGTTCATCGTATGGTATGAATGGGTTCGTACAGTACGATGTTCAAATTATAATTAAGCCCGTAATTCTTGCACTAATCACGTGTTAAGTTAAGTAAGTATTTAAGAATAAATATACAGTACGAACAAGTTCGTACCGTACGAATGACGAAAAATTACTTACTTAAGTTAAACAACGGCTAGGGTTTTGGATTTGAACATATCGAACAGTACGATATAATTTCGTACGGTACGATCTATTCACATAATCGTACTATAACCCTCTGATCGTACGGTATGAATTAACATCGTACAGTATGATCTCCAGAGAAGAAGTTCTATTACATTCTACATTTAAAACCTCTCCCCCTGTGTGTGTGCATGGTTGGTCGAGCTTTTATGCATTTTATGGCCAGACTCAAAAAAATAAAAATGAAATAAAAAAGAAAATACATTGCAGACTCTTTCTCCTAATCTACCCATCCTTGAGTCTTCCTGTTGTCCTGAGTAGCTTTTGATCTTCCTGAAATGTTAGTACTCACAGACAATAGCAAATAATATTCAATGAATCTCAAGATAATTATTATTTGTCATCATCAAAATCTTAAGCTTGGGGTCATGGGTTGCAATAATCTCCCCCTTTTTGATGATGTCAAATAATAGTTGTTGTAAGCAAGTGTTAAAGTCATTTTTTTTTAATTTAAACATGACAAAAAGAAAGGTACAACAACAAAGAAAATGCAGTGCGAAATAAAAAACTTGCATTTAACCATAAAAGAAGATACAACAACCTTCTTCCCCTTTTGACAGCACAAAAAGAGGACAACACACAAAAAGAAAAGTACAACACAAATACAATCTAAAAAGGAGGATCCTGATCAGGTGGTGGTGGAGGTGGATTTGGTTGGAAGTACTGAAAAAGAGTGTCAAAATGGTGATCAATAGCAGTAAAGCGCTCTCCAAACCATTGCATATCTGTCTCGTGTTGTTGATGTTGTTCCTAAATATGAGTGTCGAGACTAGTCTGAAGTTGGTCGAAGCGTTCGACCAAATCATCTTGTGCTAGTGCAGGTGCTCGAGGTGGTGGTGCATGACATCGTGGACGTGCTTGTGGTGCAGCTGGGGCATCTTCTCCTTCTTCTTCGTTAAAAATTGGTTCTTCCGGCTCGTGTCCCCGATGGAAAAGGATACGGAAGGAGGCATCCATATAAAAAATAGGAATATTGTCGGGTTCACCAGGATAGGTCATTTGATATTTATTTTGGAGAATATAACCTACAAGGTGACCAAGTGCTATGTTTTGTTTTCGACGAGTGGTAGGGAGACGAACGAAGGTCATATGTCGAATATAGTCAATGATCAGATCGGCCTCGTCGAATCTTGTGTTGGTCATGATAAGGTATGTAGTGACAGATAGGGTTGGGGTCATGTTGACACGGTCACCACCTTTGGGTATTATTGAGGTAAGAAGGACATGTTGAATTATGCGCACATTTTTATTTAGGGAAGAAACGAGAGGTTGATGTTGATAGAAAGCGGCATTTCTAAGGACCCGATTGACATCACTCCAATCAAAATCGTTTGTAAGAAAAGAACAGACCATAGGCACTTCAGTAGATAGCCCAATATATTGGGTGATGTCAGCTTTGGTTATTTCAACATTTTGTCGACAAACGAAAGAGTGGAAGGTTAAATTGTCGACGGTATAGGTAAGATTGGCTAAGAATTCTAGGAGGAGTTCAGAATTATAAGGAAAGGCTAGGGTGAGAAGAAACTGGAGGGTGGTGGAGGCAAAGAGGCTCAGTACCTCAAAGTTCAGAGCCTCCTGGTTGAGCAACCTGGAGGGTGTGATTTTGCAAGTTTTGAATTTGTGGTAGGCATCCTCGTTTTCCGCATTCAAGAATCGGGCGCTATGGCGGCGAGAGGAAGATGAGCTTCCCGCTACCAAACGTCCTCGCTTGCTGGAACTAGACATGGCTTGAAAGGTGAGTGAAAGGTTTGTGAGGATATCTGCCCTTCTATTCTATTTATAGAGTTTTAAGCAAATCGTACAGTACGATAGACGATTCGTACAGTACGAAGGGGAAATAATTATTATGACGATTCGTACCGGGAAAAGGTGGTCAAAACGTACAGTATGATAGGTATCGTACAGTACGATCAATGAATTTTGATCGTCCCGAGGCTCGTCAGTACAACTTTTGACCAAAAGTATCATACTGTACGAACAGGTGTATCGTACAGTACGAGTGGCATTAATTTCGTACCGAACTCCTTTAATTCGTTCTCATCCGTTGCTGAGTTGGAGCGTATAGTACGATTTGAAGTAAATCGTACAGTGCGATAACCAATAATAACGTACCAGCACGCTTAAATTCATCCAAATCCGTTTCGCTAACGTGTATCGTACAGTACGAAGATGAGATATCGTACAGTACGATCAACAGAGACGAATTTTGCTGTTTAGGATGTTCTGTGTAGATTATAGTAGATCGTACCGTACGATTTTAAGATCGTACAATACGATACCACAAATTCAAGTTTAGTGCTTTTTGTGTGGTGAGTGTGTGATGATCAGGAGCAGCCCTAGAAGATATTTTTATTTTGTTTTGTTGTTGTTGTTTTTTTTTATGCAGTTATATCGATGACACCTAATCTAGTCCTCAAGGAGCTAAAGGTGTCGAAAGCTAGAGGTTTTGTGAATATGTCTGCTAATTGATCTCCTGTAGCAATGTGGTTCAATTCTATTTCTCCCTTAGCAACGTGATCTCTAATGAAGTGGTGTCTAATGTCTATATGTTTTCTTCGTGAGTGCTGAATTGGGTTCTTAGAGATGCAAATTACACTTGTGTTGTCACACATAATTGAAATGGTTCCTATAGGTAAGCCAAGATCAAGAATTTGTTGTTTTAGCCATAGTACTTGTGCAACACAACTTCCTACTGCAATATATTCTGCCTCGGCTGTGGAAAGTGCTACTAAGTTTTGTTTCCTACTGGACCAAGAAACTAATGATTGTCCTATGAATTGACAGGTACCAGAGGTGCTTTTTCTATCTATCCTACATCCTGCAAAGTTAGAATCTGAGTACCCTAAGATTTCAAAGGAAGTGCTGTGCCTAGGATACCAAATTCCTAAGTTTGGGGTGCCTAGTAGATATCTAAAAATTCTCTTAACAACAGTTAAGTGAAACTCTTTAGGATTAGCTTGAAAATGGGCACAAAGGCACACACTAAACATTATGTCCGGTCTACTGGCAGTCAGGTAAAGAAGGGACCCAATCATTCATATATATTTTTTCTGATATACTGATTTTCCACTAGGATCTTTGTCTAATTGAATTTTTGAGCTCATTGGAGTGTTCATGGGTTTAGCACTATCCATTTCATATTTCTTTAAGATATCATTAATATACTTTGATTGGCTAAGAAAAGTTCCATTATCCATTTGTTTTACGCTAAAGCCAAGAAAGTAATTAAGTTCTTCCATCATGCTCATTTCAAATTCATTACTCATTATTTTTGAAAATTCATCACATAACATTTTATCTGAAGATCCAAATAGAATGTCATCCACGTATATTTGAACAATGAGAATTTCTCCTTTGACCTTTTGCAAAAAGTGTGTAGTATATACACTACCCTTTTCAAATCCTCTATCCAATAGGAATGAGCTAAGTCTTTCATACCATGCTCTAGGAGCTTGCTTTAATCCATAAAGTGCCTTCTTTAATTTTAATACATGGTTTGGAAATTGTGAACTTTCAAATATGGGGGGTTGCTCAACATAGACATCTTCCTTAATTACCCCGTTCAAAAATGCACTCTTTACATCCATTTGATATAACTTAAAGTTCTTGAAGCAAGCAAAAGCTAAGAGCACTCTTATGGCTTCTAGTCTAGCAACTGGGGCAAAGGTTTCTTCAAAGTATATTCTCTCAATTTGGTTGTACCCCTTAGCTACTCGCCTTGTTTTATTTCTTATTATTGTTCCTGAATCATTCATCTTATTCTTGAAGACCCATTTTGTTCCAACAACACTTTGTTCTTTAGGTCTCTTGACTAACTCCCAAACATCATTCCTGGTGAATTGGTTCAGCTCTTCTTGCATTGCTAGAATCCAAAATTCATCTCCTAAGGCTTGATCTATATTTGTAGGTTCTATCATAGAGATGAATGCTGAATGACTAACCTCCTTCCTAAGTCCATGCCTAATTCTTACACCTTCTGAAGGGTCTCCTAAAATTAACTCTTTAGGATGACTAGAAGAATATCTCCATTCTCTAGGCAAAATCTTCCTGAGGTTCTACCCTTTCTCCTAAGGTCATAATCTCTACTCCTTGAATTGCCTCTATTTCATCATCTTCAATTTTAGATTCAGAAGGCTTATCTGATTCATCAAATACCACATGGGTGGACTCTTCTACTACTAGGGTTCTCTTATTAAAGATTCTATAGGCTTTACCTACAGAATAATAACCTAAGAAGACACCCTCATCAGACTTGGGATCAAATTTTCCTAAGGGATGTTTACCATTATTCAAGATGAAGCACTTGCACCCAAATACATGTAAGTGTGAAAGGTTTGGTGTCCTATCCTTAAGGTACGGAATTTTGTTCAGCTTAGATTTAATGTTCACCCTATTTAAAACATAACATGCTGTGTTGACTGCTTCTGCCCAAAAGTATCTAGGAAGGGTGTACTCCGCTAACATTGCCCTAGCTGCTTCTACCAAGGTTCTATTCTTCCTTTCTACTATACCATTTTGTTGTGGTGTTCTAGGGGCTGAGAAATTGTGTTCTATTCCTAGCTCTTGACAGAATGATTCAAATCTATCATTTTGAAATTCTCCACCATGATCGCTATGAATTGTTGAGATTTCACAACCCAATTTCTGTTGAATCCATGTGAAGAAAACCTTAAACTCCTCAAAAGACTCATTTTTATGTTCTAAGAATCTTACCCAAGTGAATCTAGTGAAGTCATCTATAATCACAAAACCATAATTTTTCCCACCTAGGCTGGATGTACTAACGGGTCCAAATAAGTCCATGTGTAGGATTTTTAGTGGCATAGTGGTGATCACATCTCTAATTGAATGAAAAGATGATTTGACTTGTTTTCCTAGTTGGCAAGCATCACATAAATGATCTTTTGTGAAATCTAACTTAGGTACGCCTCTAACTAGGTTTTTCTGAGTGATGTTTCTAAGAGTTTTCATACTAGCATGGCATAGTCTCCTATGCCATAGCCACGAGTCATCAACTATTATTTTCAAACAAAATGAATTTGAGCTATCAATGCAATCAAGGTCTAACATGTAAACATTGTTCATTCATTTTTCTTCTAAAACTAGTTTATCAAATAAACTAATCAGACATTTATCAGATAGAAATTTAATATCAAAACCTTTGTCACACAGTTGACTAATGCTAAGTAAATTTTGTTTCAAACCATCAACTAGTAAGACATTTTCAATTAAAAAATTTTTGGCATTACCAACAATACCTGAGCCTATCACCTTCCTGGTAGTGTTGCATGTCTCCCAATGTTACTTTGCCTCCAGTTTTGGTCTCCAGTAGGATGAACTTCTTTATATCTCCAGTCATGTGTCGCGAGCAGCCACTATCCAGGTACCATATGCTCTCACTAGGTCTTTTGTGAGAGCACCCCTATAATTTCATTTAAGGGTTAGATTTGGGAACCCAAGTGAGTTTGGGTTCCTCCTTATGCTCGCATGAATGAGATGTATGCATGCTATGCTGTGATGGATGCAGTTTAGGTCTCCATACTAAGTGTGTCCTACGGTGCACTATGCATGTGCGGGCTATGTGACCTAACATGCCACAGGAGAAACACCTAACACCAGGAAATGGGTTTACTAATCTATGTGGGTGATAGTGCCTCTTCCTAAAGTTGTGTGATGCATGCTATGTTGGGGGTTTGCTAGGATGGTCTAACATGGGTGATGCAATTACTTTTTTCAGTTCTTTAATTCTTTCATTGAATGTTTTATTTTGGGCTGTCAATCCAATGACTTCCCATGTCAATTTATGCTCATTGTGCTCTACTTCTAATGCAAGTTTGTCTAATCTCTTAAAAGCTTCTTCTAGTTCAATATGAGTGATTTTCAAGGATTCATGCTCTTTAGTTAATTCAACATGCTTCTTTTTTAATGCATCAAACTCATCAAGAAGTGACATGTGATCTCTATCTAAATCAGAATTTTCTTTAACAAAGTTAGCATGCTCAATTTGTAAAGAACTAAATTCAACATTAAGCTTAGCATGCATCTTTTTCAGTTTCCTATACGAGTCATGAATATTCTAAAAAATAAGCAATAATTATTTATATGAAAGTTGACATACCTCATCTTGATCTGATGGATCATGGTTATCATTAGCCATAAGACACAAGTTTGTTACCTCCTCCTCTGCTTCTTCTTCTGACGATTCTGAGGCAGAGTCGGCCCAAAAAGCTTTTTGTGTCTTCATCTTTCCTTTCTTGTATTTGACTTTGTCGTCACCTTTCTCCTTAGCTGGTTGGCTCTTCAAATTGGGGCAATCGGCTCGAAGGTGACCTGGCTTCCTGCACTCAAAACAAATTGTATCAGATGAAACCTTATTGGACCTTGAGCTCTTACCTTTATTCCAACTGTTCTAATGACGCTTTTGTTTTCTCTTCAGGAAATTTTTGAACTGTCGGGTCATCAGTGCTATCTCATCCTCTTCCTCCCCTGCAGAGCTTTCACTTTCTGAGTTGCTAGCTTTTAATGCCATCGTTCGCTCCTTTTTCTTTTCACCTGCATCACTTTGCCTTTGGCTCACTCCTTGCTCGTATGCAATGAGTGACCCAAGGAGGTTATCAATAGAATAAACATTAAGGTCTTTAAACTCAGTGATAATAGTTATCTTAGCATCATAGGAACTAGGTAAGCATCTAAGAATTTTATTCACTTTCTCAGAATTTGAAATCTCTCTACCTAATGCATGCAAGGATGTCACGATTTGGGTGAACCTAGTGTACATGTTAGAAATTGTTTCGCTAGGTTTCATACGGAAGAGTTCATAATCATGAAGTAGAATGTTAAGCCTAGACTGTTTTACTTTATTTGTTCCTTCGTATGTAATACACAGTCTATCCCAAATCTCCTTACCAGAAACACAGGTAGACACCTCATATAGTCCTCAGACTTCAATACACAGAAAAAATAATTTAAGCACTTAGCATTCAATTGGGCTAATTCCCTATCCTCATTGCTCCATTCATTGAAAGGTAATGGAGTTTTCACTCCATTCACAGTTTTAACAGGTGCAACATATCCATCGTTCACTAACATCCACATGCGGTAATCTATAGATTGCAAAAATGTTGACATTCTAATTTTCCAGAAATCAAACGGAATGTTATCAAAAAGTGGTGGACGGGTTATTGAATAACCCTCCGCAGTGTTACGATTACCAAAGTTTGACATGATCATTTTCTTTCAAGATTTTCTAAAATACTATTTTTGAAAGTAGGCTCTGATACCAATTGAAATTACTAGATGGACAAGAGGGGGGGTGAATTGTGAAAACTTTTTGACAATAATTAAAACCTAAGCAGGAGTTCTAAATCTTTTCGTTATTTTTAGAATTTTAATATGAAAAATTAAACAACCTTTTTTTTCAAATTTTCTAAGGCAAATATTTTGAAATTAAAAAAGCACACAGTAATGAAAAAGCAGTAAGGAAAAAACACACCAAGTCCTACGTCCACTCCCCGGAGTCCTCCGCTCCGAGATTTTCACTACCAACTATAGTTCTCCTTTTGCCCCCCTTGGCAAGGCGGAGAAGCCTTTACAAACCTCCCTTTCACCAACCCAGCGTGGCGGAGTGCCAAACTCTATTTTGGCCCTCCTGGCGAGGGCAGAGAACTTTCTCGTTTTTCTCCCTCCTGGAGAAGGCAGAGTACCTCGAGGTCATGAATGTAGACGAGCCTTTCCCTTGGAGATCCTCCCTCAAATTCTTCTAGGACCACAGGAGGAGCAAGATGCAGCAAGTTCGGAGCAACCGTGTGATCTCCCTCACACCTCTTCTCCCTCATAACGCTCACCTTTTCCTTCCTCTCTCAAACCCTAAAGAACTTCTCTAGAGCTCTCTCCCTTGGAATCCCTCTCTAACCACGTTCTCCTCTCTCATACACTGTCACAAAAATTACAATTTTGATACTTAAAAATGGGCTCCAAAAACCCTGAAATCTCAAAGTAGCCGTTACTATCGTGCAGTACGGTTCTATAATTGTACAGTACGATCTTCATAAATAGACTTCATCCTGGTACGAAGTGGTACGAACAGTTCAAAAATGTTTGTACAATACGATACTAAATCATACGATACGATCCATGACAACACAGTTCATACAAACGATAGTCGGGACGATCAAACATCGTCTCTATTCATCGTATGGTACGATGTACATCGTACAGTATGATGAGACAAAAAAGAACTGATCGTCCGGGACGATTATAGTTCGTCTCTATTCATCGTATGGTACGAATGGGTTCGTACAATATGATGTTCAAATTATAATTAAGCTCAAATTTCTTGCACTAATCACGGGTTAAGTTAAGTAAGTATTTAAGAATAATCGTACAGTACGAACAAGTTCATACCGTACGAACGACAGAAAATTACTTACTTAAGTTAAACAACGGCTAGGTTTTGGATTTGAACATATCGTACAGTACGATATAATTTCGTACGGTACGATCTATTCACAGAATCGTACTACAACCCTCTGATCGTACGGTATGAATTAACATCGTACAGTATGATCTCCAGAGAAGAAATTCTATTACATTCTACATTTAAAACCTTTCCCCCTGTGTGTGTGCATGGTTGCTCGAGCTTTTATGCATTTTGTGGCCAGACTCAAGAAAATAAAAATGAAATAAAAAAGAAAATACATTGTAGACACTTACTCCTAATCTACCCATCTTTGAGTCTTCCTGTCATCTTGAGTAGCTTTTGATCTTCCTGAAATGTTAGTACTCACGGGCAATAGCAAATAATATTAAATGAATCTCAAGACAATTATTATTTGTCATCATCAAAATCTTAAGCTTGGGGTCATGGGTTGCAACAATATCAAGTTTGTATAAAGTTTTAATTAAGCATTGAGGTCAATCACACCAATCCTTATTCTTAATGTACTAAAAGTATCAAAGGCTAGTGGTTTTATAAAAATATATATATGTTTATTTTCAGTTAAAATATGGTTCAATTCAATTTCTCCTTTGGATACATGATTTCTTATAAAATGATGCCTTATGTCTATATGTTTGGTTCTAGAATGTTGAATAGGATTCTTTAAAATGCAAATGACAATAGTGTTATCACAATAAATTGGAACTGTGCCTATTGAGAATCCTAAGTCAATCAACTATTGTTTCAACCAAAGAACTTGTGCAACACAACTTCCTAAGGTAATGTATTCAGCTTCAACAGTAAATAAGGCTATAAAATTCTATTTTCTATTGGACCATGAAACTAAAGAATTTTCTATGAATTAATAAGTTCTAGAAGTACTCTTTCTATCAACCCTACAACCTGTAAAGTTCGAATCTGAATATCCAATTATTTCAAATGAAGAGTTGAACTTAGGATACCAAATTTCTAAGTTCTGAGTTCCCAAGAGATATCTCAAAATCCTTTTTATTGCTTTCAAATGTGATTCTTTTGGATCTGATTAGAATCTAGCATATAAACAAACACTGAACATAATATCGGGTCTGTTAGTAGTCAAGTAAAGCAATGATCTAATTATTCCACTAAATTTTGTTTGATCAATATATTTTCCCTTTGGGTCATTATCCAACTGAACTGAGGAAGTCATAGGTGTACTAACAGGTTTAGCATTGTCCATTTCATACTTTTTGATGATATTCTTAACATACTTCGACTGACTAAGAAATGTTCCCTTCTCAATTTACTTAATGCTAAAGCCTAGAAAGTAATTTAAATCACCCATTAGGCTCATCTCAAATTCACTACTCATTATTTTAAAAACATTATCACAAAATTTTTTATTAGTAGATCCAAAGATGATATCATTAACATAATTTTGTACAATGAGTATATCCTCCCTTAATTTCTTCAAAAAGTGAGTGGTGTCCACACTTCCTTTTCAAATGATCTTTTAAATAGAAAAGTGCTCAACCTTTCATACCAAGCCCTAGGTGCATGCTTCAATCCATATAATGCATTTTTTAATTTAAAAACATGATTTAGGTATTTTGAATTTTTAAAACTTAGAGGTTATTCAACATAAACATCCACTTGAATTATCCCATTTAAAAAGGTATTTTTAACATCCATTTGAAATAATTTAAATCCCTTAAAACAATCAAATGCTAACAAAACCCTAATTGCTTGAAGTCTCGCTACAGGGGAAAAAGTCTCCTCAAAATCAATCCCTTCAATCTGATTATACCCCTTAGCTACCAATCTAGCCTTATTTATAACAATAACTCCTGAGTCATTCATTTTGTTCTTAAATACCCACTTAGTTTCAACTAGACTTTGATCCTTTGGCCTTACAATTAATTCCTAAACTTTATTTCTTACAAATTGATTTAATTCTTCTTTCATTGCCAAAATCCAAAATTCATCTGAAAGTGCTTGATCTATATTTATGGATTCTTTCATTGAAATAAAGGCAGAATGATTGGCTTCTTTGTGTAGTCCATGCCTAGTTCTAGCACCCTCGTTATTTTCAACTAAAATCAATTCCTTATGGTAGTTTTTAGAAAATCTCTAATCTTTAGACAATGAGTTTTCTAACTCCAATTTCTCATTCTAATTAACTTTCTCTATTCTTTGGGAGTTATTTTCTATTTCATCCTTTCAAAATTAACTCTTTCAAAATTCTAGATTCATCAAATATAACATATGTGATTTTCTCAATTATCAAAGTTCTTTTATTAAATATTCTATAAGATTTCCCAATATTAGTGTATCCAAGAAAAATTCCTTCATCTATTTTTTGATCAAATTTTTCTAAGGCAGATTTTCCATTATTATGAATAAGCACCTTACATAAAAAATCATGCAAATATGACAAATTAGGTGTTCTCCCTTTAAGAAGCTCATAGGGTATTTTATTTAATTTCGATTTGATATTCATCCTGTTTAAAATATAACATGTA